>CM047513.1:2306547-2349047 GCA_026122265.1 Ammodytes dubius | reverse complement strand
TTTTTACACAGCCTAGGCTCTGTAAATGGGCATGTTGCTAGCTAAGGTGGGGCCCTTTGTTTGCATACCAGTTTACAGAGCCTATGGCTGTGTATTTAAGCTAAAGTCAGTGTATCACTTCTGTCGCCCCCCATGAGGAATTCTGAGGAATTACAACAACACTGTCGGTGCATCGCCATCTACATGAGGTAAAGCCTTCAGTGATCGCACATGGATTTTATACCTTCTGCTGTACGTCCAGGTTTTTTCTTAGCAGTAGAAACAACAACTGAAACATTTCTTGGGGATTTTTCTGAGCTCCTGCACCATTGTTGATCGGGGTTGACACCAGTTTGTAAACGCTGCCATACTGAAAATACAGAGAGCTTTTTTTTGGAGCTGATAATAGGCTTAATCAACATTGTGTCAACTCATTTGGCGATTGGCTTCGATGTAACAAGCCATTGAATTTATATGAAAAAGTTACGCACTATAGCTTTAACATTATTCTCATAGTTGTGCGTGAGATCCTGTGTGATCTTAGTCCAGATAGTTTTCCTGTTAACGGCTTCTTTATGGAATCCATTTACCGAATCTTTAAATCTTAAATTACCAACTTGAAACTCCGCTGGGACTTTTCTCTTGCCATCCCACCTGCTGTCCCCTAAACTTTCATCACTGTGCCGATCCCTGGTTTCCCTCATGCCACACAGTCTTATTTTAAAGCTGCAGTGTGTAACTTTTGGGTGTGTCAGAGAAGTGAAACATTTTCTAAGGTATATTCTCATAATTGAATAAACACACTTTTCCCCACAGGAAAATGTGATCCCTGGAACACTGTTTGAAGTTAGAAAGCTTCCTGAAAAGTTACTGTTTTACTGTTTTTGTTTACAGCAGCAGGGCCCACAGTTTTGGTTTACAATATACTGTACATGTGTATTGATATGACTTGTGCATGTGTGTATTTGATATGTATGCAGTAAGCAGTGTGTTAACTATTGTTTTTAAAGTACTATACAAAGTTATGCCATTGTTTAAACTTGTTTGTTAAACAGTATTGGGCAATTTCCTTTTTTACCCTCTCATATACACCAAATTATATGTTATCTAACTGATGGCAAAAACTAAATTGTGTATGGAATTTTAATACAATCAGAGCAACAATCAAGTTAGAAAATAAATAATTTTAAAATGTTTTACTGTATTTAGCAATTTATTTTTTCCTCTCTCCCACACACCAAGAGATATGTTATGTTTATAAATCCTTGATGGAATTGTAAAACAATCAGAGGAACAATCTAGATAGAAGAGGGTTATTTATATTAGTCCGATAGGGAGGAGGTTTTCGGGAGGACAGATATAATGTTTCAAGAGTCTCCGAGCCCCGATTGGTCTGTGAGTAAACCTACGTCCATACAGAGAAGGGCCTCTGCCTTCAGGGATTCCATATAAACTTAAACTTATAAATCCAAAACTGACTTGCTTCATTAACCTGTGCCACTGTCAGGCTTCTGTCTTCAACTTAAAGGTAAGGAATTTTTATTTTTTACTTTTCTTTGCTGCTGATTGTTTGTGCACACATTTGAGTTCACATAATTTTTCCTTTATTATTCTTTTTACACATAATAAGTTCAATACTACCAAATGTAATTCTCTGGCTGTCATTCTTGGGAAACAGATATGTTGTGTAAAAAACGTGGACTAATATGTTGTCGAAAAGAAAATAATGATGCGAATGCTTTCTATAACAGCTATGCCATCTAGATGTTTGGGTTGTAAAGAGATGCAAATGTACACATCATTATTAGATACCACCAAATTTGATTCACATAGGCCTAAAAGTTTTTCAGCTGTCATTCTCGTCAAAACATATATGTCCTGTAAAAACTTTAGACACTTATAATATGTTAAAAATGAAGTACAGATTGTAACTCTGGCTTCATCCAACATCTAGATATTTGGGTTTCAAAGAAATGCAGATTTTTTACATATTTACTTAGAATTGGTTAACATGCAAGGTTTTTGGCTGTGTGGACTGTAAAACAGGAATTGTTGCTATAGTGTTGAGGTGTATGTGTGTTTATATGGTTCATTTTGGGAGCAATTGGTGCTGCAGATTTGAAATGCAATAAGATGAGGTGTGTTGGTGCAAATGAATTCTTTAGTTGTAAAGTGATGTACCCAGTGTGCATTGCATAGTAATCACAAATTGAGTAGATTTCATGTTAAAAATAATGTTTAAGTGTTACTTTGACAGCTCTGTTTAAAGGTGGAGTCAGTGATTCTGGAGAACGCTTGTTGTCAAAATAACTTTTTCTCAAAATCAGTGAATATCTCCTCATGATCCGCTACCTGTCCATATGTGTGTGCTGGAAAGAAAATCCAGGGTTAATAGGCTCTGTAAACAGGCATGCTGCTAGCTACGGTGGGTCCCCTCTGTTTACATACCTGTTTACAGAGCCTAGGCTGTGTATTAACAATGGATTTTTTTCCAGCTCAGATAACAACAGATTTTGATAAAAAAGGGATTTTGACAACAAGCTTTCTCCAGAATCATTGACTCCACCTTGAAGTGGAAACATGATTGTTTCAAGCACTGGTCAGTTTGAGAACAAGTTTTTAAGCAGAAAATGTCTCATAAATCAGACAATTAACAACATATGAACAAATCCTTCAGTGATAACCTTCAGAATAGTGCTGAGAATGATCATGGAAAGTTGAGTTAATATAAGTGATTTAGAAGTTGAGATTCTTGGTTCAGAGTCTTGAAAGATAACGGCCGTTAAAGTTGGTTGTATATGTATCGGCATCGGTATTGGCAGATGCTCAGAGTTTAAAGAATTTTTTTGGACTGGTATCGGGACACCCTTGGTATCTACTTGCTATTCACAGCTATGCGTCCCCAGTGGAATACTGTATTTCTGAGGTTCAGTTTTAGGACGTGATGATTGTTGATTTAGATTTTCTGAGGAGATGAGTTCCCACTTAGAAATGTTAAAGATGTTTGAAACCAACTGGGGAAAACCTGCCTTCAATCCATCACACACACACACACACACACACACACACACACACACACACACACACCACACACGCACACACACACACACACACGCACACACACACACACACGCACACACACACACACACGCACACACACACGCCACACACACACACACACACACACAACACACAAACACACACACACACACACACACACACACACACACACACACACACACACACACACACACACACACACACACACACACACTCACACGCACACACACACGCACACGCACACACGCACACGCACACGCACACACACAGAGCGAGACACACACACACACACACCTCTCTCTGATGAGGTATCAAGTGTTTTCTGATTCCCTCCCAGTAGACAGGGCTTTCACTGGAGGCCAACTGGAGCCCTGATCAGATTTCTTAATTGAGTCCGTTTAGTTTTCAGGCCTAGACGGACCGCTGATGCTCCCAGCTGGTGTCTGGTGTCCTCTAAGTGGAGGCATTATTTGGGGAAGACCATGGCAGGAGCATTCACACACACACACTGACAGCAAAGCACGCACGCACACACACACACACACACACACACACACACACACACACACACACACACACACACACACACACACACACATACACACACACACACACACACACACACACACACACACACACACACACACACACACCACACACACACACTCAGGCATGCACACAAGCACGCATACACTCACTCAGGCATGCACACACACACAAACACACACACACACACACACACACAGACACAAGCACGCATGCACACACACACACACACTCACACACTTTTACTTTTACCTTTGTGAGGACTATCATTGATAAACATAAACATAATTCATACCTGAACATTAAAACATAGTCTAAGGATGGTATACCTTCTGCTGTATGTCCAGGTTTTTTTCTTAGCAGTAGAATCAACAACTGAAACATTTCTTGGGATTTTTCTGAGCTCCTGCACCAGCGTTAGGGGGGGGGGCACCAGTTTGTAAACGCTGCCATACTGGGAAATACAGAGAGAGTTTTGTGGAGCTGATAATAGGCTTAATCAACTTTGTGTCAACCCGCTTGGGGATGGCTTGAATTTAAACCAACATTTATTGATATGAGAAAGTTACGCACTATAGCTTTAACTGTGTTTCTGATTGTGCTATTGACCTGCTATGAAATCATGTCCGTGTGCCTCAATCTTAATGTATTTCAAAGTTGAAAATGTTTTTCTGCAGGTTTGAAACCAAAGAAACGCCAAGATGTCGGAGTGAGTATTTCTCTTCCCCTTCATATATACAGCTCTGGAAAAAAAAAAAATGAAGAGACCAGTCTGGATTTTTCTTCAATTTTCATCTCTACATTACTTAATGGGAAATGCTCTTACTGACAATACTTGTATTTGGAATTTGGTAGAAATGTTGTCAGTAGTTTGTAGGATAAAACTAAAATGTTCATTCTACTCAAACGCCTATAAATAGTAAAACGAGAGACACTGAACATTTGGAGTGGTCTCTTAATTTTTTCCAGAGCTGTATGTAACTGTACTAGGGCTGCAACTAACGATTATTTTGATAATCGATTAATCTGTCGATTATTTTCTCGATTAATCGATTATTAATCGATTAGTGGTTTGGTCCGTAAAATGTCAGAAAATGGTGAAAAATGTTGATCAATTTTCCAAAGCCCATGTTGACGTCCTCAAATGTATTGTTATGTCCAAAACACACAGATATTTCAGTTTACTGTCATAATAGGATTAAAGAAACCAGAAAATATTCACATTTGAGAAGCTGAAATCAGAGAATTTGGACATTTTTTATTAAAAAATTACTTGAAACGATTAATCGATTATCAAAATAGTTGTCGATTATTTTAATAATCGATTAATAATCGATTTGTCGATTAATCGTTGCAGCTCTACTGTACATTTTATTTTAGACCGTCAACACTAGAGGCAAACTTTCAACTTAAAGACCTAATATGTATTATTTAATTTGAACCATGTGATGTTTTAAAGGTACAGTGTGTAATATTGGAGTATTTAGCGTCATCTAGTGGTGAGATTGTAGATGTCCACGCTCGATTGCAGGACCTTAAACAATTAAATCACTTTATTGAAATATTTAAAATAGTGAAATCTGTCATAACCAGTTGATGTTTTTCTCAAACCCTTTAGACGAAAGATGACATCGAGTCGCAAGCATGCGCTGAAGGTAAGACATTTTTTTTTTTTTTTTTTATTTATATTTTTACTTCTATTTTTTTTTTTTTTTTTTTAATTTAATTTTATTTTATTTTATTATTATTATTTTTCTTATATATATATATTTTTTTTACAGTGTTTTACGAAATGGGTTTGCTGAGAAGTAATATTAAAGGTGCTCTGAGGAACTTTCCGTTTGTGTTAATTCTTGCGCCCCTTTGGACAAAAGCGCTAGTGTTTTTTTAACTATGCCAGCTGTAGTTCCTGGGTGAGCGTATACCCATGACAAAGGCATTAAGAAAAACTATATTAAACTAACATTCTTTGCACTGATGGTCTCATTTGCTGTTAAATGTAATTTATGATCATCAGAGGAAAAATGAGACTGTTTCAGAAATATTTAAAAGTTACTCGTAGGACCTTTTATTAATTTGTTTTTCGCAAGTCCCTCAGGATCTTATCAATATTTTTTAAATGCATTTTTTTTAATAATTATTTTTATTTATTTATTGAATTGTTTCATTTATTTTTTAATTAAATTATACTTTTTTAAATAATAATAATAATTTTTATTGTGTCTGTCGTCTGGCAGAGTTTGATGCTGTCTATCGCTAAAGACTTGCTGGAGGAGGAAGAGGTAGAGCGAGAGAGGGAGAGAGAGAGATACATGGATGAGAACTGCCCCCCTCTGTCAATGCCCCGAGGCATGCCCGAGCTCATGGTACGTCCTGTTATACGTTTACTGCATTAAACCTGCAGTGTGTAAAATCTTGGGTTTTATTTCCTAGCAGATTTTGTACAAAGTAATTATAATATCCATAAGTACATTTAATTTAGTGCATAATAGCTGAATTTTTTTTTTTTTTAATTATTATTTTTTTCCTTAGAAAGGGTCTCATATATGTCCATATTTCTGCATATTTTGGACCAAGGCCTAGTGCCGCCATCTTGAAAGTGTCATAGTTGGAATGTCATCAGGTGCATTGTTTAAAGTTTTGAATTGTTCTTGTCCTTGAAGGCCACTGTAGCTTCTGTTATTATTCGAAAGGGTTGGGGTTACCCAGGGAGCGTTGCATTCTAGAACTTTGTAGAACTTTCTTGATGATGTCATATTACACACTGCACCTTTAACTGCATATTGCACATCCCTAAAGTTACAATCCTTTACCTCTGTTAGACTCTTCAAACAGGCCCTAACAACATGTATAAAGCACACCTGTAGCTGCTTCAGTCTAAGCTCACCGTGATCTAGTACATTTATCTATTGCTATGCTGTATGTTACTGCTGTTTGTCTAACTTCTGTTGCTATGTTGAATATGTTATTGTTGTCTATGTGTGATTTTACTGGCTATAGTTCAGTGTTGTTTTGTTCTCTCCCTCTCCCCTTTCCCCCCAGGAGGTCATTCACCTCCTACCAGGCCATTATTGTACTACACATTTAAATTTATTTACTTTTTTATATACAGGTGAAACTCTTTTCGTGCAAAAGTTCAACAACGATAATCTGTTTACAGTTATACCCTGCCAAGAGATCTATCCATCTATCTATCTATCTATCTATCTATCTATCTATCTATCTATCTATCTATCTATCTATCTATCTATCTATCTATCTATCTATCTATCTATCTATCTATCTATCTATCTATCTATCTATCTATCTATCTATCTATCTATCTATCTATCTATCTATCTATCGCCAAGAGACATAGAGTGACAGTAACCAAACATGGGAGACAGGGGGGGATACACTGTAGAGTCGCCCCTTTATAGTAGGAAGCCCCTTTAATGTCAAGAATAAAGACGACTACTCCAAAATGCTATTGGAGATAGTGGGCCATTTATGTATTTTCAGCATACTACAATTGACGTGCATGTATTGGGACATCCTAAATGTTTTTTCCGTCATACTAAATAGTAGGGAAGTATGGGAATTGGAATGCAGGGATGGTTTCTAATAATGTTGAAAAAACAGGAAATATTGCATTTTACAAATTGTCACCCTCTTAAAATAATGGCCTAAGTCATTTTTTCAGTGTTTTCAGGAAACACAAAAAACGTAACCAAAGATTGAATATATGATATTCATTAATAATTTCACTCAAACAGGTTATGTCAAAAGATGACTCTTGACATTGTAATAACAATGTCTGTAAATTATGTAAGATATTAGGAATAAAACCTTTATAATAATGTTTAACTTGTGACTTAAGCCATTTTACACACTTGTGAAATGTCCTTGAAAAAAAAATTAACAGTAAATTTTGACTTAGGCAAAATAAAATGGCCTAAAACACACTCTTGACATTCTGGTAATATGGTATAATGGCCTATGTCAAGTAAAATCACATGATCTGTTCAACTGAGGATTTAGGCCATTTTACCAGAGGTGGCCAGCATCATGAGGAGATGATTTAAGCAAAAAAATCATTTTGGCCAAAAAGTGACTTAGGCCATTATTTTAAGAGGGTGACGAAATTAGGTTTATTGTTGATGTCTGTGTTCAGGAGCTGTGCAGAGAAATTAACCATAAGATAGATGTAATGGACGAGGAGAGATACGACCTGGAGGCCAAAGTCAACAAAACCAACAAGGAAGTAAGTTTATTATTAATTATATATATTTATAAATATCAATGATATAGCGATTTCACCCCTGAATGTCATTATACATTTTATTAAACCAACAAGGAGGTACGTTTATTATTAATTATATACAACTGCGAAAAGTTACACACTGCACCTTTAACTTCCCAGATTGACGACTTGAAGATCAAAGTGCAGGACGTGATGGGCAAGTTCAAGAAGCCCGTGCTGAGGAAAGTGCGAATGTCGGCGGACGCCATGTTGAAAGCTCTGCTGGGATCCAAGCACACAGTCAACATGGACCTCAGGGCCAACCTCAAGCAGGTCAAGAAAGAGGTCAAGGATGAGGTGAGATTTCAATGTTGTTTATTTGTCATATGCACAATTACAGCAGCAGTCGTGTGTGAGTGTGTGTGTGAGTGTGTGTGTGAGTGTGTGTGTGTGTGTGTGTGTGTGTGTGTGTGTGTGTGTGTGTGTGTGTGTGTGTGTGTGTGTGTGTGTGTGTGTGTGTGTGTGTGTGTGTGTGTGTGTTGTGTGTGTGTGTGTGTGTGTGTGTGTGTGTGTGTGTGTGTGTGTGTGTGTGTGTGTGTGTGTGTGTGTGTGTGTGTGCAAGAAGGAGGTCAAAGATGAGGTGAGATTTCATAGATTTCATATGCACAATGCACAATTACAGCAGCAGTCATATTTTAACATAAGTTTACATTTTGGTAATTTTTGATTGCTTTTTTTATCATAATTTTTATTTTCCTATCATACTATGCACTGGCAGAGCTAGTATTTTTGTACTGTTATCTAAGAGTAACAGTTACGTATGCACATGGACCATCCATACCACTTTTTTTTAATCTTGGCTATGTATTGTGGGCTCATGTTTTTTGTATGGGTGGGATATGTTTCTATATGTGTTGTGTTGTGTGTGTGTATATGTATGCTGGCTGCTGGAAAGCCTAAACTTCCCTGCCGGGGTGAATAAAGTATATCTTATCTTATGTTAAACCTGCAGTGTGTAGAATTTTAGGTTTTATTTCCGAGCAGATTTTGTAGAAAGTAATTATAATATCCATAAGTACATTTAATTTAGTGCATAATAGCTGAATTTTTATTTTTTAATTATTATTTTTTCCCTTAGAAAGGGTCTCATATATGTCCATATTTCTGCATATTTTGGACCAAGGCCTAGTGCCGCCATCTTGAAAGTGTCATAGTTGGAATGTCATCAGGTGCATTGTTTAAAATTTAGAATTGTTCTTGTCCTTGAAGGCCACTGTAGCTTCTGTTTTATTATTATTATTATTCGAAAGGGTTGGGGTTACCCAGGGAGTGTTGCATTCTAGAACTTTGTAGAACTTTCTTGATGATGTCATATTACACACTGCACCTTTAAATGCATTTGGGCCACCAAATTTAGTGGTGGCCCAAATGCCGGGTATTAAAACAGTGAGGTTAAACACTGCAGACCACTGATTGGTCAGAGCGTCAGTGGGCGTCGACCTACACTGCACAACAAACAGCCAAGCTACTGTTGAGCCTGCTGTCTCTTAATTTTTTATTTTTTAATTTAGAAGTATAGATAGATAGATAGATAGATAGATAGATAGATAGATAGATAGATAGACAGATAGACAGATAGACAGATAGATAGATAGATAGATAGATAGATAGATAGATAGATAGATAGATAGATAGATAGATAGATAGATAGATAGATAGATAGATAGATATATAGATAGATAGATAGACAGACAGACAGACAGACAGACAGACAGACAGATAGACAGACAGATAGACAGACAGACAGACAGACAGACAGACGGGTAGATGCCTAGTTAATACAAGTACAACAGAACTCCACTGTAACTCATATGCTGTTTTATGAAGTGTAACTGAAGTCTTCGGTCGCCATGTTTTTTTCCAGGATAAAGACCTACGTGAGGTCAGCGACTGGCGTAAAAACATTGAAGATAAATCTGGAATGGACGGACGGAAGAAGATGTTTGAGACAGAGGCTTAATTTACTGACAGGAACACAAACTGCATCTGATCTTAACAAGTATTTACAACTCTCTGTATTTCATTGCCTGGTTTAAATCGGAAACCATTAAGAAAACACAAAAATATGTTATAAAAAATATACTTTGTAAGCTGTAGAGAATTGAGCAGAATAAAACAACACTTGCTGAAGGAGCCCTTATGTCCTGCTTTATTGGGTTTGTCTTAAAACAAATTTAAATATATATTGGATCCTACAGAATGATTTTTTTATTTTTTTTTATTTTTTTTTTACAAATATAATATTAGAAATTTAAATTGACTTGCTTTATTGGTCAATTTACACAAGGCTATATTGAAATCGTCCTTAAGCATATCCATATTCAAGCTCCCACACTCCAGAGGGGGTCAGAGCGCAGGGTCAGCCATAGTACAGTGCCCCTGGAGCAGTTTGGGGTTAAGTGTCTTGCTCAAGAAGTACACACTCAAACACCGAAAAATTCAACCAGTAAAACATTTCTGACTTCTATACATTTGCGATTGAAAAGTTTATGTGATGGCACAAATGTGAACTGCATTTTTTTAATCCAAATTGATTAACAAAATAAAAGTTATCAAATGTCAAAAATTAAAAATGTAATTAAAAGAAATTACACATTACCATGGCACTTATAACTTGTGCATAATTGAACAATTTAGGTTTGAAGATGATTATATATATATATATTATAAATTTAAATATTTTAAGATAACAAAAAAAAGTTTATAAATGTGAAAAAAAAAGTTAAAATAAATTACACATCACCTCAGCCCTTATATCTTGTTCATAATTAAACTGTTTGGGTTTGAAGATGATGATGATGATAGAAAGTGACAGGTGGATGTAAGCTAATGTACGTAGCATCTCGTTAGCTCGTAGGAATGTTAAAAAGCAGTGAACATGATCCAATGCAAAGCTACATACGTTCTCTGGTTTCCTGGTTGTTGCCGTTTTCATGGCGTGTGAAAAACAGACTCGATTTCAACACATCGTCAACGGAAACGAGGGTCTTACTTTATGGATAGGGACAGAAACACAAGCCCAAATCATCTGTCACATTAAAGGAATAATTCACCCATACGGAACCAGTGTTTTATCATTATACAATCGCTATTATAATATAATGAATGAGGTTTTTCTTCCCTCAGTCTTCCCTCAGTATTCTCTTGGCCCAGCTGTCCTGTTAATCCTAACCCTACATTTTCCCATGTGTGATGTCAGACATGGGAAAATGTAGGGTTAGACAGTGAGACTATAAAACACTATTTCTGCCTTTTCTCAGGCTAGGATGAACCGATTTCTATAATGTTTGCACATTTATACTACATAGGATCTCAGAGTTCAATACACCTTCATATATCCACCGGTGAAGTAGGTTTTTAATTGAACGTTTATTTTACTCACTAAAACACACGACTTTTAATATCAAACAAAAGGGTTTCAAATAATAGTTTTTTTTTCAAGTTCTCCAAAGAAACAAACTTGAGGTAAGTTGGAAGTCTTTTTGAAATAATATGATGTTTCTCCTGATTTTAATAATCTTTATTAAATGTGTAGCTATGTGGACTTTAAAGGTGCTACGAGGAACTTTTAAATATTTCTGAAACAATCTAAGTTTTCCTCTGATGATCATGAATTACATGTAACAGCAAAAAAACCATAAATGCAATTTTTTTTTTTTATATAGTTATATAGTTTATGCCTTAATGCCTTTGTCATGGGTATACGCTCACCCAGGAACAACAGCTGGCGTAGTAAAACACTACCACTTTTGTCCTAAGGGGGTGCAAGAATGAACAAAAACTGAAAGTTCCTCGTAGCACCTTTAAGTTTAAAAGCATGTTAATACTTTTGTGCTTTTACTTTGAAAATCTCAGGTGCATGACTTTTACAGAGAGGTATTGCCACTTATACAACTAATTTCTTTTGCAAATCACATATATATATTTTTTTTTCAGATAATCTTTTGGCATTTTCAAGCTTTATTAGATAGTACAGAGTTGAAATGGGGAGACAGAGCGAGAGACAGAGAGAGAGGGATGACCTGCAGTAAAGGCCAAGGGTCTGACTTGAACCCGCGACCACTGCAACGAAGGCCAGAGCCAATATGGTACACGCTCTATCCACTATGCCACTGGAGCGCCCCGACATGTCACATTTCTAACACAACTGCTGCATGAATTATTGTCCCCTGGCAATGTTGCTCTAGTGTAGGAAGCAGCACATGTATGTAACTCAATCTTGTTGTTTGTGTTTTGGGTCAGTCATGGGGTTAGAGGGCAAAGGACGAACAATAAAAACAAGTTAGTTAGAATGAGAGGTTCACATTTTTTCAAGTCTGTGTCTTAGGCAAGGCACGTTTATTTCTATAGCACAATTCAGACAAGACACAAGTCCATTCAAAGTGCTTAATAGGGGCATAAAATACCTCAAGATTCAAGATTAGACATCAAACATTTAGACAGCGATGTGGAATGGCTGCAGTGAAAATTACGTAACTGACAATATAGTCATTTTCTATATAACCTATTTTACTTAATTACTTTTTCATGATACTCATTCGCAAACATGTATACACTGAAATAGTCTTATACTGTTCATAATGGCTATTGAGATGGTCTTTTTTGAGAAATTAAATGGAAGTGATTATCCAAAATGTACATTCAGGTGTTTATTTGACTAAACCTTGTCTGTTAGCGTCTGTATATTTCTCCTATACAACCATCTTTAACGGCTATTATCTCAACATTAGTTTTTTTTCAATACTCTGAACCAGAAATCTCAACTTCTAAAGCACTCACATTGACTAAACTTTCCATACATCATTCCTAGCACTATTCTGAAGGTTATTACGGAGGATTTGTCATATGTTGTTCATTGTCTGAGTTATGACGAGACATTTTGTTCTTAAAAACATGACAAAAATGCATTTATCACCTACACATTATTTTTTGATGTCTCCTAAAGACAGACTTGAAGAATTCTAACCTTTCCTTTAAGGTTGATCGATTTTAGTTGAATGTGAAAAGAGTTAACACATATTGTCTCATGCTTTAAAGGTGCTCCGAGGAACTTTTCAGTTTGTGTTAATTCTTGCACCCCTTTGGACAAAGCGGTAGTGTTTTTTACAGCCAGCTGTTGTTCCTGGGTGAGCGTACACCCATGACAAAGGCATGAGAAAAACTATATAAAAATAGCTTTCTCTGCACTGATGATCTTGTTTGCTTTTGCATGTCATTATGATCATCAGAGGAAAAATTAGACTGTTTCAGAAATATTTAAAAGTTCCTCGTGGCACCTTTTTAAGTTACATAATCTCAATCCACTAATGATTAATGCAAAACTAAACATATCAAAGTGTATTAATTAATCCATCTTTCCTCAACAGAGTAATCCAGATCCAGGCTCCATCCAGCTCCAGCTACGTGTGCGTGAGTCTTGTTTACATTTCATCAAATCTCTTAAACGACTTATCCCTGGTATATTTATGAACTGTTGATTTAAACCAAATGCCTACCGTGGTTAGTGGTTAACCGCTATCACTGCTTTCTACTGTCTGTCACAAGGCTAAATAGCACAATATAATACACATAAGAATCTTAAAGGCCGGGGGTTATTTATAATTTCGCGAGCCTAGGAAAGGGAGTACTGTATTTCATGACCTTGCCAGCCCATTGGTTTGACCAGTAATCCACTTCCATAAAGAGAAAGTGAGGGATTTACAGGGCTATGAGAGATTGCAATATATATACCTTCACAGCACTCTGTCCAGCCGGTACTCGGAGTGTGTGTGTGTCTCTCTGTAAGCAAGCTGACTGGCCTTTCCTCGGGTAAAAGTAAGAACTCTTTTACTGCTCTGATTTCTGATTTTGGATGCCAGATTTATTTATTTATTGTGTAGTTGAAACGCATGTCATACTTTGTCATGCTTTGACTTTGGCATGGTAGCGGTTGTCGACACTTCATCTAGCCGTTAAAGTCGTGAGTGATTTATGTTTTGTTTGTGTATATAAAAAGGTGTAGGTTGAAATTTTTGGTCATGGAACTTCTGCTGAATTTTTAACGTTTGTTCATAGAGTGTGACTGGCTTGGTTGTTTGCATTTAAGAACATGTTGCAATTTTACACACGTTTGTAACGGATATTTAATCGGTATTGGACCAAATTTTCCTTATACCTTTAGTGTTACAAAAAGTGACACTACAGAAAATGTGTTGATTTCTTAAATTTCTATCCCATTTCTTTCATTATAATAACTCCTTTCTTGAATTGGGTACAATAGTAGTTGTTCTCCATAGTTTTAATGCATTTTTACCTTTAAAAACGTGGCCATATTGTCCTGTGTGCTTGCGTTGTAATTTACGGGCTGTAGAAGTGGCACGCTGAAACACGACACCACTACAAGGCATGAATTTGAAAACAGATCGCTCGGTGTTTATCCTCCTGTCAGCGCCGCGGAGAAAGCTTCACTAATCGTGCGGCTGCCCACCGTCGCTGTCTCCCCTCGCTCTCCCTGTCTCTATGTCTGTCTTTCTCTCTCTCTCTGTCTCTCTCTCTCTCTGCTCTCCCTCTCTCTGTCTCTCTCTCTCTCTCTGTCTCTCTCTGTCTATCTCTCTCTGTCTATCTCTCTCGTCTGTCTCTCTCTGTCTCTGTCTCTCTCCTCTCTCTCTCTCTCCTCTGTCCCTCTCTCTGCTCTCTCTCTGTCCCTCTCTTCTGTCTCTACTCTCTCTCCTTCTGTCTCTCCTCGTCTCTCTGTCCTCTCTCTGTCTGTCCTCTCTCTGTCTCTCTTGTCCCTCTCTCTCTGTCCTCTCTTGCTATCTCATCTCTCTCTGTCTCTTCTCGTAGCACTCTAGACTTTAATCCTCACACACACCACATTTAGACTGTTTTCCTCGCAAGAGTCCAAACGAGATCCGATAGATTCCTGCAATAGTGGGATACAGGGGGATTTACTTTTTCCATGTAGCATTAAAAAAAAAATCTTGAGCAGTATTTTAATATTTAAATGTTTCCTTTATTTATCTTCGAAAGATCAATTGAGGGGTGACACTCATTTGCAATGACTTGAGTTGCTGTTATTTTTTTTCAGTTTTAGCTTCAAGTTTATGGACATGAAGAAATAATATATAATTTTTTTTGTCTTTATTGTAACCTTCAGAGAATTGTGAAAAGATTCTTACGATACAAACGATCTTTTCGTTTCACCGTCTATCTATATTTTTTCTTCGTATTTTGAAAAATCTTGAGCAACAACTTTTCTTTTTTTCTGTTCAAAGATTTAAAGTATTCGAGCTTCGAGTTGTACGGACATAAATGAAACACAAATTATTTTGTCTTTGCACTTTCTTACAGAGAATCAGTGACACTTAACAATTACGATTTCAGTCTTCTTTACTGTATCTTTGAAGAGCTTTAAGTTATGTGGACGTACACAATACATTAAGTCATTTGACCATGCTGTATCTTTTTGCGAATCAGTGACATTTAACATTTATATTTTTGTCAGTTTTACCAATTTGATTTTGAGACTTTGGAGGGACACCTGGTCAATTCAAGTCACATTAAAATGTAAGCGAAGTTTAAGTTTTTTTATTGTGTTTTAACAACAAGTTTTCTACAATAGAGGAGCTTTTACGACAGATTTTGTTTTGGTTTTTAGTATTTTTTTACATTATTTATTCCTGAACAACACGTTTTATATACATTTCCTTTTTCTCTTCTCAAAGATACACATTCATTTATTTTTGCTCTATATTTCAGATAATTATTATCTAACTTTTGTTTTCATAATTTTTCAATCCTGAAGGCAAGGCAGGTTTATTTCTATAGCACAATTCAGACACAAGGCCATTCAAAGTGCTTTACAGGGGAATTAATAATCAATAAATCAAGATTAGACATTAGAAATTGCCAATAATGAAGACCAAGTTTTTTGTTAAATATATTTTTTTGGTCCTCCAAGAAAACGCAGACATTAATTACATTTTTGCTAGAACTATCTTTAGAAATTTAGTTTCCTACAATTATGGACCTTTTATTAGAAACATTTTGACAGATTTTGTTTATTTTTTTGCTCTTTTTTTCCTTTGATTTACATAATATCAAAGTTTAATCTTCAATATATTTTATTCTCTCTCACATACACTTTTTTTACTCATTGATTTAACTGCTGCTGTGCTTCCTGCCTGTCTTTTCTGGGTGTGAAACATATGAACTGTCCGTGTATCTGAGGTCAGCCAGACAGCAGTTATTTTTATGACATGCTCTAATGTCTTGTTCTTCCGAGGGATGTTCTACGGTTTAGAGTTACTGTGAATACTTCCACCGTCCCCGCAGAGACAATCCCCATATCTATAACACACACACACACACACAACACACACACACACACACACAACACACACACACACACACACACACACACACACACACCACACAACAACACACACACACACACACACACACACACGCACACACACACACACACTCACTCACTCACATCACTCACTCACTCACTCACACCACACACACACACACACACACACACACACACACACACACACACACACACACACACACACACACACACACACACACACACACACACACACACACACACACACACGTTTATACTTGTGAGGGTACACTCATTGACATAAAACATTCCCTGGCCCCTTACCCTAACCGAACCTAATTCATAACTGAACCTTAAAACCTATGTGTTAACCCTCAAACTGCCCTTTAAAGGCCTTGTAGCAACCAATTATGGAATAATGGTCGCAAACATTATACCTACCAATGAAGTAATACTTTTTCAGTTCAAGCCAATAATGTAGTAACTTGCAAACTAAAAACAATTCGGACAATAACATATTACTTTTTGCCAAAAATGCTTAACGATCAAAATGTCCTCACTTCTAAGGTCTGAAACTCTCACACACACACACACACACACACACACACACACACACACACACACACACACCACACACACACACACACACACACACACACACACACACACACACACACACACACACCACACACACACCACACACACACACACACACACACACAACACACACCAAACAACACACACACACAAACATCTCTTCCTCACACATATATCACACACTCACACACAACAAACACACTCCCACCCCACACATACTCAAAGACAAAAATCATGCCCAAATTTAACCTTCATAGATTCGTTCCAGCTAGCACTGTTGTTATGTCCACCGGGAAGTTTTCGAACGTCCTCCCAAAATACATTGTTATCCCCGAGATACCCCCCCCCCCCCCCCCCACACCTCACCCCCCAACCCCCAACCCCCAACACGCTGCCTATTATTGGTTTACAGATGACGGGCCATTTGTTCCAGGGTTCAGCTATGCGTTTAAAGGATGCCTACAGGGGCGATCAGACATCTTTTCTTTCAAGACGAGAGCCCGCTGTCATTTTCACCCTTTCCATAATGAAGACACTTGGAACAGCTGTGCGTCCACGAATAGAGTCTTAATCCAGGCTCAATGGTAGCTGCTAAACATTACAAACGCTGCAGCAGGGGGTATACAGTGTCCAAGTAAGACCCTTTCAAGTGGCCTCTATAAGACCCACACCCAATGCACCCCCTTTGCCCTGAAATGTACATTCATTGTTAGTTAGTTAGTTTTATTATTTGTCACATACGCAATTACACAGGGCAATGCATAGTGAAATTCTTGTGTACGAGTCCAGCTGTCATTCAACTATATACAGTAAAGTGCAAGATTTGATTATGATAATGATTGGGTGGTCACTGGGTGGTGGGCTAAGTGACATTGTCAGTCTGCTGTGTGGCCTCATGTGTAGGGTCAGGGTTAGGTTAGGTGTCAAATCAAAATCAAAATAGCCCCGATATCTAAAATAGCCATTTGTCTCAGTGGGTTTCACATTCCGTATAAAATATGACACCCTCTGCCCTTACACCCTTAGCTCGACTGAGTAAGAAATCCCAGCCAAAAAAAAATAATATTTTTTTATTTTAAGATTCTTTTTTAGGTGTTTTTTGCCTTTATTGACAGTTGAAGATCAGATAGATAGAGATAGAATGGAAATGGAGGGAGAGAAAGGGGGATGACATGCAGTAAAGGTCCACGGGTCGGATTCAAACCCACGACCACTGCGACAAAGACTGAGCCAATATGGTACACGCTCTACCCACTTTGCCACGGAGCGCCCCAAAATCCATTAACAGGGCTGGTCTCAGTTCCCTTTTGGCATGGAGGGTTAGGGCCAATACAAGGGCTAGATACCAGTCCAAATAGAGGTTTTCCAGACCCACAATCCAACCAAGCTCTGTGAGAAATTTCCCATAGAACCATGGAATCTTCAGCAATAGGAACGGAAGACAGGGAGAAAGTCAGTTTTTTCTTGAGTTAATAAAGATATACAGTAAATATTACGATTACCATTTATCTTAGTGTTATGTCTTTACAAATGACCAAGCATATGAATGAATGAATGAATGGATAGACTTTATTGTCATTGCACAAAATTACCAGTTACATCCCGTCCAAGAAACATAAAAAGACAGTGTGGGGAGACAGGACGGAGAGTAGGCTACATCAAAGAATATCTCCTGTATCTAGTAGAGGTTAGATTCTCTGCCTGAGACCGCGCCGAGACCCGAGCTGGTGCCAGCTAATAAAACACTCTGCTTGTGATTTAATACATGAATAAGTGTGGCACTCATTAAGATCTCATCTGAACAGATTTCCGTCAATACATCAACTCAGAATTGTGGTTTAAAAATGTAACTATAACATCCAACTTATTACAAAAGTTTGGGTTTTAATTTGGGATGATTATGCCTTTGCGATCTTGTAATAATTATAGATAGCATTATGCCTCCATTCACCCTTTCAGCTTGTTAGTATTGGATCCTTTGCCAGTTGACCTATTAGCTCTCGAGCGGCTAACTCATTAGCAAGTGGCACTGAACCATGAGGTAGGATGTCCTACCTAGAGTTTGAGAGTGTCCTCATCCCAGTAACCATGAGTCTTGGTTCCTCCTCCCAGTAACCATGAGGTCTCTGGTTCCTCCTCCCAGTAACCATGAGGTCTCTGGTTCCTCCTCCCAGTAACCATGAGGTCTCTGGTTCCTCCTCCCAGTAACCATAGGTCTCTGGTTCCTCCTCCCAGTATCCATGAGGTCTCTGGTTCCTCTCTCCCAGTATCCATGAGGTCTCTGGTTCCTTCCCAGTAACCATGAGGTCTCTGGTTGGATCCCCGGCACCGGACAGGAGGGTGTTAGTAGTAAAACTAGTAGTGGCTGCTATTACATCTACGGTGCCCACCATCGCTACCATTGTGTCCTTGAGCAAGACACTTAACCCCAAACTGCTCCAGGGGCGCTGTACTATGGCTGACTCTGTGTGAGGACCCCCCTCTGGAGTGTGGGAACTTGAGAGGGGATATGTGAAAAGACAAATTTCCATGTACCCTGTGTACAATTGACTACATCTACATTGACTTACTATGTTGAGCGTTGGTAACTGGACAGATGGTATGTGCTATATGCGTTCTTCTTCTATTTTTTTGGCATTTTCAAGCTTTATTAGATAGTACAGAGTTGAAATGGGGAGACAGAGAGAGAGAGAGAGGGGGAATGACCTGCAGAAAAGGTCCACGGGTCGGATTTGAACCGCGACCACTGCAACGAAGGCCAAAGCCAATATGGTACGCGCTCTATCCACTACGCTACCGGAGCACCCCGTGTTCTTCTACTTTGGTTGTAGTCCTTCTGTTAGCACTGAATACTAGTTGTATTATGGGAGACTGGAGTTGTCAAGCACCAATTGACTGTAGACTTTCAGGAGTAATCTGACTCCAAATCGCATTATCTCGGTGTGTTAGCTAATGTTTGAGAAATTCGAATTTGGTACAATTTCAGTCGGAGTAAGATGTTAACATGTATTTTCATAGCCTATTGTTGATTGTGTCGTACTAACAGGATAAACCAATTTTCTCTGTCATGTAAACATACTAAGTGTCTAGTTTGGTCTCATTGTCATGTTTAATATGTCTATGAGCTTTCAGCAGTTCTGCATTTCACCTCCTTACTCAGATTCTCAGATTATGTCATTTGAAGAACTGTTTCAGGCTTAAAGGAACAATTTGAGAAAAGCCTAAATAAAAAAGAACGCTGTATACAGTTTGTCTGCAAATTTAACTTCTTCTTCTTAATAATAATAATAGCTTCATTTTATATAGCACCTTTTTAAGAAACCCAAGGACGCTTTACAAAAGTACAGGAGGATGAAATGAATGTAGTAACAAGAGTAAGGACTGAAAAATAACTAAAATAAACACTAAAAAAACACAATAAAACTGGTCGCTAAATTGAATGGGTCAATCAATCTCTCCTCTCCCTTTGGAGGCAAGGCAAGTTTATTTCTATAGCACAATTCAGACACAAGTCCATTCAAAGTGCTTTACAGGGGGCAAGATTAAAATACATAATACACATTAGAAAAGCGAATGAATAGAAATAAAACAGGAGTGGCCAGACCCCCCTACATTGGGACCCCCCCCCCCCAAACTAAATACCCGGCTAAAGCTCTACCTGGATCAGCTCCAACAGTAGAATGCTGCTGACACATTGATGAATGGAGGTTTATGATCCGATAATGTCAGAGAATCACAGCTCCGTCACAGGAGTCTATTTACCGCACACGCAGCACTTTAACTTTAAGCTGAGAGTTTGGCAGTACTTTAAAGGTGCTCCGAGGAATCTTCAGTTTGTGTTTATTCTAGCATCCCCCTTTGGACAAAAGCGGTAGTGTTTTTACCACGCCAGCTGTTGTTCCTGGGTGAGCATATACCCATGACAAAGGCATTAAGAAAAACTATATAAAAATAGCATTCTTTGTTCTGATGGTCTTGTTTGCTGTTACATGTAATTTATGATCGTCAGAGGAAAAATTAGTTTCAGAAATACTTCAAAGTCCCTCGTAGCACCTTTAACATAGAATTTAGCATATTAGCACGCTAGTCGTAGCATGTTATGTTTGCTTGACTACAGCTGAATAGAATAGATCATGACCCTAACCCTTTTGAACTACTTTTAGCTTCAAGCACTAACACGCTAAAATCTATAAGTTAATTTTTCTTTTTTACATTATAACCACCATTATGACCTATATACAAATGGCTGTAATTCCTACACCGTTCACCTGATTTGGATGCAAATACCTTCAAATTAATGCTGAAAGTCTGCACTCGTAGCACATCTTGATTCTTGTATTTCCAATTCGATGTGTTAGTGCACAGAGCTAATGATGAAAATTGTGTCAATATCCAAATATGTATGGACCTGACTGTAAAAACCAAAGAAATGCACCACACATCTAAACAACACTGATTGGTCAATCAATCAATCAATCAATCAATCAATCAATCAATCAATTCAATCAATCAATCAATCAATCAATCAATCAATCAATCAATCAATCAATATAATGGTCTGAGGTTGTTAGAAATCCCTCCCTGTAATGCATATGATAGTTGGACCAGTTTCCATGTTGACCTGTTGGTGTCACTAGAAGAACAGGATTACTGAAGCCCAATACAAGTCATCCTCTGTAGGTCGTAAATGTCTAAAACAAAAATTTCATGGCAATCCCGCCAATAGTTATATATCAAGAGATACTTAAGTCTACCTACGTGTTGGACCACAGAGCTGCTAAAAATAGTGCGCTACTCCTTTAAGGCATCAACACGGCCATGGAATTAAGGTGACTGTGTCTTAAGATAGAATCAAATATGAGACGGATCTGAAATGTGAGACAGTTGAGTTTGTAGAAGCAGGGTCAGGACAGGCTGCAAACACGAAGCACAAACACAGAGTTGACAGTTAAAAATGTTCACAGGGCTACTGTATATGGGATAATATGGCACGGAAAAAAAGAAGCCTTTCTAACTCTTTTGCATCTCAACTCAACCGAGTGTTATAGAGCTGAATCAATAAGGTTAATTGAACACTTTATAAAGACAGTGTTGTTGACGTCACAACTATACTTTGTCCACAAATCCATATTTCACTTTCAGTTCCAATGGAATATCACATCAAAGGTGCTACGAATTAACACAAACTTAATGTTCCTCAGAGCACTTTTAATCAAATGTCCCATTCGCTGCCATATACATCTGGGGACTACCAAGGGTGATACATCTCCTCACCCTTGGTAATAGTTGGGATGACCCTGAGTTCAAGTGGAACTTTCAGTTTGTGTTATGTCTTGCACCCCCTTTGGACAAAAGCGGTAGTGTTTTTACTATGCCAGCTGTTGTTCCTGGGTGAGCGTATATACCCATGACAAAGGCATTAAGAAAAACTATATAAAAATAGCATTCTTTACACTGATGGTCTCGTTCACTGTTACATGTAAGTTATGATCATCAGAGAAAAAATTAGACTGTTTCAGAAATATTAAAAAAGTTCCTTAGGACCTAATGATAGACCATAAATATTCACCTAATATGAATTGATACCTGCAGATAAGGTGTGTGCAAAATAATCAAAATGTGTGTGTAAATAACAGGTGACAGCTTTACATTCGTATAAGTAATATTTAGATTTTCTCACATATAAGAAAGACATAAATGTAATTTTTAAGTCTTGTTTTGTGTTTTTTTTCATCAGATAATATCAGGATCCTGCAGCCAAGATGGCCGACGAGTGAGTAAACTGTTGCAATAAATATTGTGAACACATGGGAATTAACAGGAATAAATTGGACAATTTGGTGAAATATTAAACGGCTTGTCTTGATTCCTGTTTTGTGTTTTTTTGATCTGCAGGAAGAGACTATCTGCGAGGCGCAAGCATCAGCTGAAAGTAAGTCATTTGTATTCGTTATAAAATAGGGTGTGCTAAAAAGTCGATACAGATATTATCGTGATATTTATTTAGATATCGTCAGCTTCAAAACTAGATATTTAAAAAAATAAAAAAATAAAGTTTTACACTGGTTGGGACCATAATTATGCAGAATTATGCAATTCTGAGTTGTTGCCTAGAATTGCCTGGCTTTGATTTTGAATAAAAAGTTTTGGATTAAATAGTATTTGACTTAATTTATAGGCTTAATTATCAATATAAAGTGAAATAATAAATTAAGGCCACCCAGATCATACACAGCAGACCCGGGTTAGAATCCAGCCCGGGTCGTTCTCTGCATGTCATTCCCCTCTCTGACCCATTTCATCTATGTTTCTCCAAACTGACAATAAAGCATAAAAAAATCCCCAAAAACTATCTTAAAAATGCTTTTTTATGATGTAATCCCCAGAGCGCGATGCTAGTTGTGGCCAATACTCTGTTGGAAGCTGAAGGAAAGGATAAAGTTGGAGACAGGGAGACGTTCCTTTCTGATAAGTGCCCCCCTCTGGAGCTGCCTAACTCCAAGGACGAGCTACTGGTGAGAATGACCCACTAACTCACTGGGCTTTATCATATAATACACACACTCACTCACTCGCTCGCTCACATACTCACTCACTCACTCACTCACTCACTCACTCACTCACTCACTCACTCACTCACTCACTCACTCACTCACATCACTCACTCCACTCACTCACTCACTCACTCACTCACTCACTCACTCACTCACTCACTCACTCACTCACTCACTCACTCACTCACTCACTCACTCACTCACTCACTCACATCACTCACTCACCCCATCACTCACCACTCTCTCACTCACTCACTCTCTCACTCACACACACACACACACACACTCACACTCACACACACACACACACACACACAAGTACAAACACCCTAACATTCTGTTTTTTCTTCAGGAACTTTGCAAGAAACTTCACGAGGAGATTGACGAGGGAGAGGAGGAGAGATACTCCATAGAGTTCAAACTCAACATGGTTCTCAATGAGGTCAGACTTTACCATTAAATTCACAAATTCATTCATTTAATTTCATCAAATTCACGGGACTACAGATGAAAATTAGCTAATAGCTAACTATGGTACTGATAATGAGCTGAACAAACAAATAAATAAACATTCTACATCCCTGTCTAAATATTTAATGTCTAGTCTACAATCGTGATGCATTTTCTTTGTTTTGATTATCGCTTAAGTCAAATTTCTAATGTCTTATCTGGATGTATTTCATGCCCCTGTAAAGCACTTTGAATGGCCTTGTCTGAATTGTGCTTTAGAAATAAACTTGCCTTAAATGATACTCTATTGATCCCTAGTGGGGGAATAAGTCAGTCACAGAAGCCCCAGGACATATACAGTATACACTGTACATGTTATACAGTAGGTCAAATGTTCTAAACTGTGTGTCCAATGTGTGTTGTAAGTATTTCTTAATTGTGGTTGGCGAAGGAAATTGTGGATGTCCCTTTGTCTTCCTTTGGTGGATAGATAGATAGATAGATAGATAGATAGATAGATAGATAGATGGATAGATAGATAGATAGATAGATAGATAGATAGATAGATAGATAGATAGATAGATAGATAGATAGATAGATAGATAGATAGATAGATAGATAGATAGATAGATAGATAGATAGATAGATAGATAGATAGATAGATAGATAGATAGATAGATAGATAGATAGATAGATATGCAGACAGACAGACTGACTGATATATTTAGTTAAATAATCATTCTTTCCTCTATCTTCTTGAAGGTCAAAGAACTCAACATTAAGATTGTGGACCTCAGGGGAAAGTTCAAGAGACCCCGTCTGAAGAAAGTGCGTATGTCTGCGGACGCCATGTTGAAAGCTCTGCTGGGATCCAAGCACACAGTCAACATGGACCTCAGATCCAACCTCAAGCAGGTCAAGAAGGAGGTCAAAGAAGAGGTGAGTAGCCTTTTGGTTCATCGGAGAATATTGATATCCTGGGTGGTAGAATGTCCTAGAGTAAAGAGGTTCCTTCCAGTAACCATGAGGTCTCTGGTTCCTCCCAGTAACCATGAGGTCTCTGGTTCCTCCTCCCAGTAACCATGAGGTCTCTGGTTCCTCCCAGTAACCATGAGGTCTCTAGTTCCTCCTCCCAGTAACCATGAGGTCTCTGGTTCCTCCTCCCAGTAACCACGAGGTCTCTGGTTCCTCCTCCCAGTAACCATGAGGTCTCTGGTTCCTCCTCCCAGTAACCATGAGGTCTCTGGTTCCTCCTCCCAGTTACTATGAGGTCTCTGGTTGGATCCCCAGCACCAGACAGGAGGGTGTTAGAAGTAAAACTAGTGGTGGCGGATATAACCTCTACGGTGCCCACCATCTCTACCATTGTGTCCTTGAGCAAGACACTTAACCCCAAACTGCTCCTGGGGCGCCGTAATGTCAGAATTATGGACAGTCCCTGACACATGGCGCTGACATTAATTGAATTACTCGTCCACATTTTACTCTTGGTATTTCTTGCTAAAAATTTTGATACTGTGGGTGCTCCAGTGGCATAGTGGGTAGAGTGTGTACCATATAGGCTCAGTCCTGGTCGCAATCAACCTTTACTGCATGTCATCCCCCTCTCTCCCCCCATTTCAACATTTGAAAAATATGGTTGCGTTCCGAATCGCATACTTTCTACTATATAGTATGTAGAAAAAAGATTTAGGATGTCCCGATTCTTGTGGCCAGATTTAGGATGGTTAGAAGTACCCGGATGTCCTACTTCATGCAGCCAAGATTGTTAGTGTTGAAAAGTGCATCCTATTTGGGCGATTCTGACCCACAATCCAGTGCGCACGTGAAGTGACGTCACATCGACGAAGCCTCCATATGAAAACAAACGGGGATGCAACGGATATAAAAGCAAGAGGCGAGATCAAGGCGCAATGTTATGATGAAATAAGAGAGTAAAGTATGTCCCAATAGTATGCCTACTGGATCCTAACTAGATTATTTTTATCGTCGGATGTAGTATGTAGAATAGAAAAAAGAAAGAGTATGCGATTCGGAACGCAACCTATACATATTTTGATTCCCTGCTGCTTCCTAAATGAAACATTGTGTGTGTTCGCAGGACAAGCAGCTGCGCGACGTCGGAGACTGGCGTAAGAACATTGAAGACAAGTCCGATAGAAAGAAGATGTTCGATAGTTAAACGTGATCTGTCGTTGATTTTAATGGGAGAGGGTTGTGGGGGGGTTTAAGAGTGATTTTCCAGGACGAAATTCCGGTCAAATGTCATGGTAACCTGAAGAGTTCTATTCCAAAATGCTGGATATCCACTTTAAACCTACTTTGAAGGAACAGGTAAGATATGACAGCCGTTGAAGTTATTCTGATACTCACCCTGAATGTAGAGAAAATAGAATATCCTAAACGCCTTGCATACTTGTGAACAAAAAGTACACATTAATATGGGTGTTAGCGGTCGTGGTAGGATACAGTAAGTGATGGATGGACTTAATCTCCTCAATTGGTTCACAGGATTTTAGAAAGTGCCGATAGCTAACTGTATAAAACCAAAACGTATAAACATACTATTTTGATTAATCAAATTGAACTGTTTTGATTCAAAGTATGAGTTGAGTTAGGCTTTACTGGAGATGTGTAATTTTTAGGTAGATGAGGTAGGGGTTCAGGTAGTTTTTAATTTTGGATATCTCACTTTGGAACAAAACTCTTGGGTTGATTCTCAGCTGCCTTCTGCTTTCTGCCTGTATTGACACTGTACAGTGATATATGTGTACAATAAGTACTGATGTCAATTTGAGTTGGTGAATTCAACCCCAGTTCTGTTATGACAAGGCTGACTTTTGCTTCTTGCTTGTAATCCGATTTATTCATGACTGACCCAACAGGCAGATCAATTATTGGGTTATTATTTGGCTTTCTTCAGGATTAGGCAGAATACATTTTAGAATCAATTTGTCACATTATTTTTTACAATGCCTATCATCTGAGAAAAAGCTATTTTGTTAGCCTGACAAGCTAACGGTCACTAACACAAAATAACGCCCCAAAATTAAACTTTTCTAGCAGAAGCAACTCCGATATTGCAGAAGCAAAATTCAGCCCACAGTCTGTACTAAAAAAACATCATGTCATATTTTCTTAACTGTTCAGAAAAAGAAATGTGATGTATTTGTTCTCGTCTTGCTGTCACATTAAATACAAACTTCTTCAATTTCATCCTGTTCCTAGTCTTGTTCAATTTGTAAACATTTATAGTTAGCTCTATAGTGAACACGTCAAATCTTAAATTGTATTTGTTTAGTTAGACATTGTGTGTGTTTAGTAAATCAATTAGTAAGATAGTTAGACATTCAGGTTTATATTGTGTAAAATTACTGGTAAAGAAAACTATTGTACTTAATATTAAGACTTGAACTGCTTTACAGAAACACTTGTTATGCTAACGTTAACTTAAGCTAATGCTCACACTTGCAGATTTAATTTTTTTCAAAATCTATTCTCATTCATTGAATTAACTTTTGTTTATACTTGAGAGATCAATTAATGGGTGACGCTCATTTGCAATTATGAACTGATTAAGGATTTTTCAAAGACTAAAGTCAAGCTTATACTATATTTAAAGTTCAACCGCTAAATAACTGTTAGCTAACATTTTCTGGAGTGGAGCCAGTTGAGGTGGTTCGGGCATCTGGCAAGAGAGGTGATCCAGGCACCACTAAGACCCAGGACAAGGCGGAGCTATTGTACCTCCACACTGGCCTGGGAGCGCCTCGGGATCCCCCAGTCAGAGCTGCTGTGATGTGGGGAAAGGAAAGAGAAGTTTGGGGTCCCCTGCTGGAGCTTCTGCCCACTGCAACCCAAACCCAGGAAAGCGGATGAGTGAGAGGGGAGTGAGTGAAATACAAATGTTAAGTTTAACGTATATTTTATGTTTTCTTGTATATTTTTAATTTTCATTTTCATTTATTCATTGAAAAAGGACATTGCACATTAATCAACATTTCTGTAAATGTGCCAGTGTTAGCTAGCAGGCTAATTTTCAACTTTTTTTTAACTAACTGTTGGTGCAAAGTTATAAAAGGTCTCAGCATTCTTTCCAGTTGGAGCAGATAAGGTGAGTTTTTTTTTCCAATGAAGATTCATTTTTTGTTGTTTTATTTTAAACAATAATGACTAAGTTTAGAATTGTTTTTATTTTCTTGCAGATTCTCTTGAATGAGGCGTGCTGTTGCTTTCTGCAGAGGTAGGTTCATTCAGTTTCCCTCTACTGCTCATAATTCTAACTATAGGGGCGGCAGTAGCATAGTGGGTAGGGAGATTGCCTCTGGAGTGCAGGGTCAGAGGTTCGATTCCCCGCCTACCCGTCACATGTCGAAGTGTCCCTGGGCAAGACACTGAACCCCAAATTGCTCCCGATGGTTCAGAGAACGCCTTGCATGGCAGCTACTGCCATCGGTGTATGAGTGTTTGTATGAATGGGTGAATGTGGTAAGAAATGTAAAGCGCTTTGGGGCTGAGAAAATCGTCTAGAAAGCGCTATAAGTCAAGTCCATTTACCATCTAACAGACATATTTAAAGACATGTTCAACATTGGACCAAAAGGCCATTGGTCCGACGGTCTGTTATCCCTAAAATACACACACTCGTGGATTTTTTTAATCTCTAGGTAAGGGAATTGACGTTTTTCACAACAGAACTGTACATTCTCCAAACGAGAGGGGTAGACACGTACCATAGAAATCTAGAATTGTCAGAACTAGATGATGCCAAAATACACGTTTTTACACACTGTACCTTTAATATTTAATGTTTTTTTGACTCGCAAACCATGTGATTTTGTTTCAGCACGAGCCAAGGTATGGCACAATTAAAATAAAGTCACACATCTCTGGCTCTGAATACAAAACTAATACAAATCCAGCTATGGGACTGGTTTTCAGGACAACACACCATGGGAAATACAGCCCCGGAAAAAAATTAAGAGACCAGTCTGGATTTTTCTTCAATCTTCATCTCTACATAACTTATTGAAAATGCTCAAAATGACAATATTTTTATTGTGAATTTGGTAGAAATGTTGTCAGTAGTTTATATTATAAAACCAAAATGTTCATTCTACTCAAACATATGCCTTTGAATAGTAAAACAAGAGACAGTGAACATTTGGAGTGGTCTCTTAATTTTTTCCAGAGCTGTATATCTAAACCATTCAGCTGTCGGAATAATAGGGCGTCAGACTGATGGCATTTGGCACCTCTGCCTTGATCCTATGCTCACAAACGGTGCTATAAATATAAAACCCTTCTTGTGGTTTGACAGCTAGTAAAATAAAACAATAGGCACTAAACGAAGAATGACAATGCTGCAAAGTTATTTATATAGATGCTTAGATTTGGTTTCAGTTTCCAAGACCCTGTAAACTCAAATCCACAAAATCCTTCTAACTATGTAATGTGGAGAGTTAGTTTCATGATAGTAAAGCTTAGCTTCTTCCTATCTATCTATCTATCTATCTATCTATCTATCTATCTATCTATCTATCTATCTATCTATCTATCTATCTATCTATCTATCTATCTATCTATCTATCTGTCTATCTGTCTATCTGTCTGTCTGTCTGTCTGTCTGTCTGTCTGTCTGTCTGTCTGTCTGTCTGTCTGTCTGTCTGTCTGTCTATCTATCTATCTATCTATCTATCTATCTATCTATCTATGTAATTTGGGGAGTTAGTTGCATGATTGTAAACATCTGAAAAGAGTTAGAGGCATATTTATCAATCCAAATGAAAGATATTGTCATTTAAGTTTGATAAACTTTACAGAAATTAGTTTTTAGGCTATGGGCTATGCTCTGGTTCTTATTGCACAATAAGTATTTTGAACCAATCACAGCAGTTTGTTGCCCGAGCATTCTATAAAAACAATGTCTGCTGCCATGGAGACCGTTTGATACAGCCACGCCCACACAGTCCTGTCAAACACGTCTCTAGACAGTAAAAAATCAGTTTTTTTAAACTAAGTTCTTTAATATTTCTGAACATTTACTGTCAATCAAATTTGTATAAAAGCTAGTTGAGACACCCGACTTTGATACCATAAAGCTCCGGAAAAAATTAAGGGACCAGTCTAGATTTTTCTTCAATCTTCACCTCTACATGACTTAATGGAAATGCTCTTCAATGACAGTATTTTGGGGGGGAATTTGGTAGAAATGTTGTCAGTAGTTCATAGAATAAAACCAACATGTTCATTCTACTCAAAACATATGCCTATACATAATAAAAAAAGGGAGACACTGAATATTCGGAGTGGTCTCTTAATTTTTTCCAGAGCTGTATATTGATTTCCACTATTTTATAACTTTAAGAATATGAAAACAAGATTGTGAGACATTCAATCCAGACACTTGTGTTTCCTTGCCCTCTCCTGAACTCAACCATACAGAGTTACAGCGATTGAGTCCCATGCACTGACTGTTACTAAGTATGACATGTTTTATGGCTACACGTGGTGTTTTTGTATAATCTGCAAGTCTTACTGTATACTTCTCTGGTCGCTGGTCTCTCTCTCTCTCTCTTTTCTCTCTCTCTCTCTACCCCTCTCCCTCTCTCTCTCTCCTTCTCTCTTTCGCTCTCTCTCTCTTTTCCTCTCTTTCTCTCTCTCTCTTCCTCTCTCCCCCCCTCTCTCTCGCTTCCTCCCTCTTCCCCCTCCCTCTCTCCCCCCTCCCCCTCTCTCCCTCCCCCCTCCCCCCCTCTCTCTATCAACTCTTAAGTTACAGCCTCAACAATGTCTTGTGTTTCGGCATGTCATTCCTCAGGTTATATTTGACCTCCTAAGGGGCCGCTGCATCACAGATATCATATCCTCACATAACAGCTGCTTCTTCAATTAGATTTAAGACTGAGACACAGCCAGAGTTGTACACTAGCAAACAGAGCAGTGGAGATACAACAGTTCGATCTTCTTTTTTTTTTACTATTATTTTTTTCTACAATGTCCACTGCAGGGACCATTTCTAACCCGTGGAAGCACCCCTATCCACAGTCAAAACCGAAATTATTCATACCCCTGGCAAATTTTGACTTTAAGTTGCTTTTATGAAACCACCAGCAAGCTTTTTCTTGATTGGAAATGACACAGGCTTCTCCCAAAAGATAATAGGACGATGTACCATAATGAATAATTTCGGTTTTGACTGTAGCTGATGATACAATTTCTCAAAATGTATCAGGAATTAACATGAAAGAAAAGTTTGTTTTAGGAACTAGTAGGGTAAAAAAACTGTTTGAGGGCCCTTTTCAACAACAACAATTATTAATTTGAAAGTGTTTCTGTTCACCTCTCTCAAATCTTGGCGTAAACTTTCGATGTAAGTGGCATAAGTTGTTTTTTTATTTATTCTTTCATACTACCTGTCTGTAACAAATTAACAACTTTTCACTTTTCTATTAAAAAAAATAAAAATAAAAAGATCTTGATTTAAAAAAAAATCTTGGCGTAAAAATGAAGCAACTGAATAATGGAATTTGTTCAAGTGGGCTTGTACTGTGTTTATATTTATACCGTACATCTTACGGATGACGCACCGCTGTCATTTATGTAATTGCAGATCTAAAGGTCAAGGTTGGGGTGCACTGACCAAGACGTCCTCATTTATGTCCCCAGTACAAGTATAGGACCTTTGGCACCTTTCTGCATGTCATCTCTCTCTCTCTCTCTCTCTCTCTCTCTCTCTCTCTCTCTCTCTCTCTCTCTGTCTCTCTCTCTCATACTTTATTTACATTATTAAAAGTCCCTACGAGGAACTTTGAAATGTTTCTGAAACAGTCTAATTTTTCCTCTGATGACCATAAATTACATGTTACAGCAAACGAGACCATCAGTGAAAAGAATACTATTTTTTTTAATAGTTATTATTAATGCCTTTGCTCGGGTATGAATCCCTGCCAACTCAGACCAAACGATTTACTGCAGGCAGACGGGAAAAGCCTGTGTTTCCCGAACAGTACTAAATCAAAGTATTACTACTAACATCGTCATAATACCTCATATATACATTACCTCATGGCTATGCATCCTGCGGCCTTTAACTCGCTTCCTAAACAAATGCACGCGCCACCAGCACGCGCTAGCAAAGATCTTTAGGACAGCAGGAGATAGATAGATAGATAGATAGATAGATAGATAGATAGATAGATAGATAGATAGATAGATAGATAGATAGATAGATAGATAGATAGATAGATAATGGGTGCTACAGACAGACAGACCCCTAGTGTAGTAAAAACACTACTGCTTAAGTCCAAATGGGGGCGCTAGAATCAACAACATCTCAACGTTCCTAGTAGCTGCTGTACTTTAGGCTGTGCTATATCTTTCTACACCTAAAACACTGCAACCTGTATCTCTTAATGAAGGTTGTTAATCAGGGCAATCAGCTGCTCTCAATGTCACATCTTTTAGCGCTTCTATAAAAATCACGACGGCGCTAGAAGCATCCGCGTTAAAGCGTTACATTACAGTTATTGGATGACACTTTTAATCACAGTCAAGGTGGGAAATACTCGCCGATGTGATGCCTACGACACTTAGAAAGACTCTCTCCACACACACCACACAGCACACACACACACGCCACACACACACAACACGCGCGCACACACACACAACACACACGCACACGCACACGCACAACACACACACACCACACACACCACACACACACACACACACACACACACACACACACACACACACACACACACACACACACACCGACACACCACACACACACCCCACACACACACACACACACACACACACACACACACACACACACACACACGCACACACACACACACGCACGCACGCACGCACCACACACACACACACACACACACACACACACACACACACACACGACACGAGCGTATAAAGACTCTGTAACAGAACCGCGGTCACTGAGACTTTTCTGGACCCTGTCAGACCGCACACACCGTATCATGTGTGTCTACAGGTCGAAGTGGAAGGATTAATTCGGCGGAAGTTCAGGACTTTTCAACCACAGCTGATGTCACAACTCTCAGTTCTTTTAAATCGAGTCTGAAGACTTTTTTGTTTCCATTTTAACCTGCAATTTTTATTTTATTTGCTTCTTTTATTCGCTTTTAAATGTTTTATAATGTGTTTTATGTATTCTAATCTTGCCCCTGTAAAGCACTTTGAGTGGCCTTGTGTCTGAATTGTGCTATAGAAATAAACTTGCCTTGCCTTGCCTTCACATGAGAAGTCCCCTGTAAAAACGCAAATCCACAAAATCCTTCTAAGTATGTCATTTCGGGAGTTGGTTGCATGACAGTGAGTACGCATCTGAAAAGTGCTAGGCATTAAAGCTGGGGTGGAGGATTTGGGGAGAAAATAGCAGTTGAAATAGAGATTCAAATCCAAATACCTCAACCGCTCCACTTGTTCTATTTGGTCCCTCCCCTATGGTCCCTCCCTGACACGCTCTACACCAACAACATCGGTGCCAAAATGAATGGACAGTCCCAACAGCCAATAAGAACAGAGAATCGGAGCCTTGCTCTGATTAGTCAAAGTGTACCGCTTATGTTTTATTTGACCAATCAGTACAATATAGCCTTATTAAAACTTGAACTTTTTAAACTATTTCGTCCCCACTCTCAGGCCCTGTTAATTTCCATTGGCTGGCATCCCTGACCTTCTAACGGCCAACCGAGGTGAGAGAAGGAGAGAGAGAGAGAGAGAGAGAGACAGAGAGACAGAGAGAGAGAGAGAGACGAGAGAGAGAGAGAGAGAGAGAGAGAGAGAGAGAGAGAGAGAGAGAGAGAGAGAGAGATGAATGTGTCCAGTGATGAAGATGAAACCTGATACCAGCATGCTGTGAGCCTCTGACAGCACCTGCTGGGTGAAGTCTCCTACAGTCACAAGTGTCACATTCGTCTGTAGAGTAGTGAGAGGTGTTAGCAGCAGCAGCACTGGTTCATTTAGCTGGTACAACCCCATACGCTAATATACGGTTATTTTCTACCTCGTACTGCTTTTTATAGTATTTATTCAAATGATTTTTTACTGCGAACTGGAACTGTAAACTAAATTGCCCTTCTTGGGATAAATAAAGCTTTTTCTGATTCTGATTCTGACGCTAATATCTATCAGTTTACTCACAAATATTTGATTAAAAAACAAAAACATAATAAACATAATTGATTTTTTTTTTATCAATTTAAATTATATCACACAAAATATAATTATTATTATGATTATTAATATAATTTTCATTTTATTATTATTATTATTATTTACTATATATTTATATATAATTTCCTGCAAATACACTGGTTCATATACTTTTATCTATCAGTTTACTCTCGAATATAATATGTTAGCAGCAGCAGCACTGGTTCATTTAGCTGGTACATTTTTTATTTATTTATTTTTATTTTTTTAAATTCCAGACACAGAGAGAAAACGGTCCATAATACTATACAAAAACAGTAAAAAGACAAACGACAATAAAACAGACTAAAAAAGACTCCAGCTGTCAGTTCCACACTACACAAAGAGTGTTCAGATATTAGCGTATAGGCTAAAGCGCCAATGGTTCCATAATGTGGAAGTGAACCTAACCACACTCATTGTAGGGTTCAACCCCATACGCTAATATCTAGCAGTTTACTCATGAATATTTGATTAAAAAACAACAACAAAAACATAATTTACATGATTGATTTTTTTTCTATCAATTGAAATGATATTACACAAAATAGAATTATTATTATTATTATTATTAATATAATTTTAATTTTATTATTATTATTTACTATATATTTATATATAATTTCCTACAAATACACTAGTTCATATGCTTATATCTATCAGTTTACTCTCGAATATAAGAAATTAAAAATAGATCTTTAAATGATAACATTTTGGCATTAGACATTTTGTCATAGTTGTTGTGTCCTTGGGCAAGACACTTCACCCACCTTGCCTCGTGTGAATGTCGATAGTTAGCCTGCTATCGGTGTATGGGTGTGTGTGTGTGAATGGTAACGTGTAAATGGGAACAGGTCTCCCTTGCAAAAGAGTCTTCGGACTCAATGGGATTTACCTGTATAAATAAAGGTTAAAAAAAAATAAGTACCTATCCCTAACCCTAACCTCCTCACCTTATGATCCTCACACCCCCCTTCACCAGACTGCATGAGATGGGAGGCTAAGGGCCATAATCCCTCTTGGTTATTGTTGAAAGTTATTGTCTTCAACCGCAGTTCAGAAAATGGCCACTAGATGCTGCTCCAAGCTCCAAATAATGGGACTTGCCTGGTAACGCCTGCCATGTAAGAGTTCAGTAAGACACTCTTTATCATACAATTTCAGACAATGATCTTCACAACTTAACACAGAGCATGTTTCTGGCTTTATGCTTCAATGCAATCAACTATATTTACTTAATTTTTTAGTTCTACCTTTGTATGCCAGAGTACAAGTGTCTTTATAAAATGTTTTGGAGTACAAGCCTAAAGAAGCAGGAAATTAAAACACACCTAATAAAATGAAAAAAAAGTATACTACGTGAGAAAATGTATTTAGTGACTTTCAATGACCGGTTGCAGATTTACGGAGCCTAAATCAATGATAAACAGGCGTCATGAGGGTTATTTAGTTCCTTATAATCCTACATAAGTGTGTGTTTATGGTAAATCGTCAGTGATACCCCCAAGGTAAGGAAATGCATAGAAAATTCTGGTAAGAAAATTAAATGTAATTATCTTTATTTATGATTTTAACATAATTGTATTTAAAAAAACTACAAAATTACTTATTGAAGCTTTTGTTTTATTCAGTATGAAGACATGTTTATATCGTTGTAACACACTTGCCATATTGCAATACATTTATACACTGGAAAGTATTTGTGACAAGTAGTAATTGCGGGTGGCGACACAGACACTTTTCGTCCTCCCTAAAAAAAACTCACCCAGATTGCGGACGGATTGAAACGAAAACCACTGCTTCTAGTTTCATTATTCAACCTCTATGTAAACACACAGAAATAGTTATCACTGCTTTGGACATAGTGAGGAAAGGCAACATGCTTCTCTCGCATTTCTTAACACGGATGAGCTGTCGCGCAAAAAAACATTCCACGAGGCTCGAGTTTGAAGTCAGGGAACAACTTGGTAGACAGTAGACACCCACTAGATCGTCACTGTAAACCCGACCCTTGTAGCATCACCCTCCATCGCGACATTCCCAGCATGACTAAAGCCCCACCGTCTCCCCTGTCTGCACCGAAGGCCCATCTGTCACCGCCAGACACACTGCCTTAAGTCCGACTCAGGCTGTGGTGAAGAAGTGGGTAGGGTTAGTCGTCCACTGGAGTGCAGGGTCGGAGGTTCGATCCCCCGTCTCCCCGCCACATGTCCGAGTGAGTGAGTGAGTGAGTGAGTGAGTGAGTGAGTGAGTGAGTGAGTGAGTGTGTGAGTGAGTGAGTGAGTGAGTGAGTGAGTGAGTGAGTGAGTGAGTGAGTGAGTGAGTGAGTGAGTGAGTGAGTGAGTGAGTGAGTGAGTGAGTGAGTGAGTGAGTGTGTGTGTGTGTGTGTGTGTGTGTGTGTGTGTGTGTGTGTGTGTGTGTGTGTGTGGTGAAGTGTGTAGAGTTAGTCGTCCACTGGGTTGCAGGGTCGGTGGTTCGATCCCCCGTCTCCCCGCCACATGTCCAAGTATCCCTGGGCAAAGAGACACTGAACCACAAATTGCTCCCGATAGTTAGCTTGCACCCTGCGTGGTAGCTGCTGCTGCTATCAGTGTATGAATGTGTGAAAACAATGTAAAGCGCTTTGGGTCTGTGAAAAAACATTGTAAAGCGCTATATAAGTGGCGTCCATTTTAGTATTTTACAGCCTGAACTAGCAGTTTAGAGGCTTATCACTCTGCCTCTGTCACCTTTACTTTAAGGTGATTTTGTCCTAAAGGTGGAGTCAGCGATTCTGGAGATCAAAATCATTGCATATCTCCTCACGATCCTTCGGTGTGTACTGTGTATGCGCTGAAAGAGCGGGAGATTTCCAGTCCATATAGACTTGGCTGGGAGAGCCGAGGGTTGCAGGTGCTATTCCAGCATTGACCTGTTACTTTAGAGTGTGGACTTGTAGCTGGAGAGGTTCCAGATCACCCCTTGGCCTAAGGACATGCACAACCCATATCGAAAGACATCCATGCTGCCAGGACTCTCTCTCTGCTGTTGCTAAGGAGGGGCTTAAGTTGGGGGGGCTAAGAACATTGTCAAGCTTCATGACTTCAGTCCCTTGATGAGAAAGTTTAAACATTTTTTTTTTTTTTTACTTATTAGACAGTGTGTAGAGACAGAGATGAAATGTGTCAGAGAGGGGAATGACATGCAGAGAACGACCCGGGCTGGAATCTAACCCGGGTCTGCTGTGAAGAGGACTGAGACTCTATGGGGGTGGGGGTGGGGTTCTGGTCTCCGCTCAGGCTCGGTTTGGCTATCAGCTCCTTCTTCTCCTCCTTGATCCAGTTTGCCAAAATGCAAGGGGGGGGTGCTCTAACCACTACAGCTCTTGATTAATAAAATAAATAAAAACAGATATGATAGCATAGCACCACATAGCATATTTGGTATGAATGTAGTTTTAATTGAGTTTTTTCAAAGAATATCCAACAAATAAGTGCAGGGGACCGCGGCAATGACAAAAACGTCAAACACTGCGGCGCTGTCCTAGGTGCTGAATTCCTTCAGCAATGAACGGAACACAGATCCTACAGCGCTATGGTTAACAGTAGGCAAGAGGCAAAGGCAAGGCAAGCAAGCAATTTTATTTATAAAGCACATTTCAGGCACAGGGCCACTCAAGGTGCTTCACAGGGTTAAAATCAAATAAAGAATACAAATACAAAAAAGGAACAAATTTAAAACATGGATAAAAATACAACATTTAAATAAAAATAATTAAAACAGTAGGCTACCGTGACCCTCTAACCACGACACCACAAGCACCCCCTGAACCATGTTAGCTTTAACATGGTTCAGGGGTTCATCTTAACCATAATTAAACAAAACTAGGCAACAATACTCTCTTGTAGATCATATTTGAAAAAAACACATGGTTTGTGTTTGAAGGCCTAGTTTGATATCTAACGAAAGACTTTTAAAATCTTAGGGAGAACTACAAGAACGCAACATCAACAAAAGTGAATGTTTTAATAAAGAGGCTAAATCATCATCATGGGGTGTAGTGAACAGAGCGCGTACCATATTGGCTACGGCCTTCGTTGCAGTTGTTGCGAGTTCAAGTCCGACCCGTGGACCTTTACAGCAGGTCACCCCCTCTCCTCTCTGTCTGTCTCCCCTTGACATTATACCGAAATTATTCTGGTTCTGGCAAATTCGTAATCAGCTGAATCCGGAGCAATTAAGTAAGTATGTTTTTATGAGGTAACGTTCAACCACATGGACAGCCCGCCTTCCTGACTGACCCACCTGAAACTCTGCCCACATATTTCTGTAGAGCACAAGTGTTAACATGAGAGGGCCCTCTGGAAGCCTCATCGGACGGTCCATCCAAGACTCCGATGCCCAATCCAAAATGAAACCCTTACCCAGACCCCCGGCCCTTTGCATTTAGAGGGATATTTATAGACGGCTAGAAATGAGAGCTTGTTTAGCACTTTATTTAGAGCAATTTACTACACTACATACTGAAGTATAGAAAAGTTTTAGGGCCACAGACAGGAGAGAGAAAAAAAATCAGACAAAGAAGATTTATTTTCATTATGTCGAGAAATGTCAAGAATAAAGACGAATACTCCAAAAGGCTATTGGAGTTAGTGGGGGCATTTATGTATTTTCGGCATACTACAATTGGGACATCCTGAATCTTTTTCTGGCATACTAATTAGTATATATAGTATGGGGATTGGAACGCAGGGCTAGTGTTCAGAGGTGTCAGGCAGCTGCGAATGAGGAGGCGTTTGTTGGTCATTTGCCCCTCCGATGAAAAAAAACACAACCGGAGCTGAAACGCCACAGCTGAGGTCTTTAAGTGGGCTGGGATCCTGGGAGCGCATGCCAACTTTGAAGGACTGACTGGTCCTCCGTGAGAAAAAAAATCCTCCTGCGTCTAAAGTGATGACAAGCTCATGTTTCTGACGTTGACTCAGTCAGTAAGCCTTGTTTTTGTGAACTGAAATGTGATGCAAATTACTGGCAAGAATGAGAAGTTGAAGATAGCTTTGGTTTTTTGACTCTCTCTCTCTCTCTCTCTCTCTCTCTATCTCTTTCACACACAATTCTCTCTCTCTCTCTCTCTCAATCTATCTTTCTCTCTCTCTCCCCCTCTCTCTCTCTCTCGTTCTCTCTCGCTTCTCTCTCTAAGCCTACTTGTAGTCCAAGTTTAACAGCAATAACCCAAGCAGGTTTTCTTCTTAATTGAGATTTCTGTCTTTTTGAAGTCCATCCATTCAAACAACTGTTAATTTAACCATTTATTTTTAAATATTCTCAGGGCCCTAAGAAGTACGTGCTAGAACATTTTAAGTGGTGTTCCAAACTTTCACTTAAATATCAATTTGAGATTACTCTGTATGCAGTACATCTAGAGAAAACAAGTCAATCTAACCTTCTTGTAAAGGTTTTAAAGAACCTTAGAGCCCTTAATATGCATCCGACAAAACCTCCTTGGCCATTTCTAGTCTTTAAACAGATTTGTTTTTGAAATATCCCTAAAAACCTGAAAAGAAAAGCTCTGTTTACATTATAAATCCAGCACAAATGATCACTTAAACCACAGCGTATCCCTTTATGTACCCCGAAAAAGCCAAAAAAAAAACAAGCCCCCTAAAAACCTTGCACTGTCCCACTATACTATCCAATCTTCATCTGGTCAATCATTTGGACTGTGATAGTTTTTATGGTCCATTCCCTCCTTTTTATAGCTGTCTTGGTGGCATGGAAAGGGCTCCTTAAAATTGATATGAGGCTCCTCCTTGGGGGTGATGCCTGAATTACAGTGCAAAGTTGGCAGGGGTGGATGGTGGATGGTGGATGGTGGATGATGGTGATATATTTCAGGAGCTTGCTGGCTGAGGATTGGTCTAAGGATCCTGCATTTCCATAAACAGTAGCTCCATATCCATAACCCTGCCCTCGTATATATACTCCCTCAACGGATTAATTCTTCCACAGTACCACCACTCAAGTGCTGCCCATTTCTTCCACGGCTTTTTCCGCTTTGTCTCTTCGTCTTTAGGTGAGAATAATTTGCCGTTTATTTTTCACTTCAGCGTCATCCTTTTTGCCTTGAATATAATGCTTGTCAATTGGATATAAGAAACCCGCTATGAAAGTCTGCTAAAAAGGCATTTTTTTTGGGGGGGAGAGACCTGTTGGTGATGTGCGAAAGTGATGAGGGGTCCTGACCTCTTTGGTTTGGTAATACGCTAGTGGAAATGTGATCCAGGGTGAATTTGAGGGCTGATAGCTGGCTGGAGATTGTGTTTGATGAGAGATTTGAATGTGTTGTGGATCTGACATGATGATTATTATGCTTCTGATTTTGATTATTTATTGATTTTTGAAGTATTTGACTGTTTTGGGAAGTTGGAAATGTTGACGGATTCTCTTAAACTGAAACTTTCTGATTTGTTATTGAAACTTTTGTTATCATTTGTAAAGTTGAGAAGGTTGATTTTTCTTCTGAGCTCTGGTCTTTGGACACTTGAGATCTTTTGGATTTGAGGGATAAGGAATTTGATTATTTCAAGAGAGTTTGCTAGACAATTGGTGTCATATTTATTTAAATTTTTTTACCAAATGAGAAAAAATGCTAACTCCGGATTAAGATGTTTCTGCTTTATCCAATGTTCCCATGAAATGTTCTAGATACTTTGAGTAAATGCCTTAAACTAAAGCATGTAGAGAGGTTTGATTATTGTCATTAAAATAACAAAAAAAGTTGGTTATTTTTGTAGTATTAGATGATATTATCTCAAAGATTTAGCTTGGAAAATAACTTATGACACATAAAATTGAGAGTGAATATTTGATTTTTTTAAGCTAGTTGGTTTGGAAAGTTTAGCAATGTTATGATAGCACTTAAACGGTACTTTTTTCTGTGTTTGGTCTGCAAAACAAAACACTTAAAAAGCATTTTAATGTAATGGTGATTTGTTGTTTACATTTTGTATCTATTTGAGTGATTTGAGACTCTTCATAACTAGATTCCTGGAGTTTGGTCTGGAAAGTTGAGGTATTATTTTAGATTTTTGAAAAAACACAACCTGATTTGATAGTTTTTCAGTTTTCAGAGTTTGCACAATGCAACATTTTTTTAATAGAAGTCTTAAATTAAGTGCTAAAATGTGCCTGTGTGTGTGAGGATATATTCAGCTCCTTTCTGTTGCATTTCAAGTCTGTTACTTAATGCGATGTAGAACTTAAACCCCTTTGGATTATTAATAGTAAAACAAATAACTTGAAATCTGAGTGTGGGGCTGTGGAGTGAGTTGTCTGGACAGACGTGTTTTTGCAGTGTGAGTGTCAGAGAAATATTGGCAGCTAACACGCTACTGCTGCACATTCTCCCAAATGGGTTTAATAATAATAATAATAAAAAAAATATATGTTAATAATAATAAAATAAATAATAATAATAATAATAATAATAATAATGATAATAATAATAATAATAATAATAATAATAATAATAATAATAATAATAATAATAATAATAATAATAATAATAAATTGTATTTGTATTGCACTTTACATTGCAGGAATCTCAAAGTGCTACAGAGAAGTAAAAGAAATACAATAAAATCAAAGCCAATGAGAATAAAAACATTTAAATTAAAACAATCCTCCACGAAAGAAATTGTGGTGTTAACTCCCGGATTACATTCTGTTTTGAACACCTGTAAAGGATCATTTGGGGACGCCAGTCGGGACATTTGACCCCCTATACCCGCCCCCCCCCCCAAACCCCCAAACTCCAAACTTAGCTCAGTCAGCACTCAGCTGCTCATCTACAGTTTTCATATATCACATTTCATACACAGGAAGGTCTCTATGGTCTCTGATATTTGAACGCACAGATATTATTTAATATTTGATGCCGTTGTTTAGTCTCCCTTCATCTCAATTCATTATATATATATATTTTTATCCCGATAAAAAGTTTTTTTATTGGGAGTTGTTTCTCACCCGAGCTAAGGGTCTGAGGGCAGAGGGTGTCATAGATTTGATAGATAGATAGATAGATAGATAGATAGATAGATAGATAGATAGATAGATAGATAGATAGATAGATAGATAGATAGATAGATAGATAGATAGATAGATAGATAGATAGATAGATAGATAGATAGATAGATAGATGTAGATAAGGGCAGAGGGTGTCATACTGTATGGAATGTAAAGCCCACTGAGGCAAAATGTCTATTTGTGATATTGGGCTAGATACAAATAAAACTAATTTGATTTGATTTAATTTGCTATTTTTCTTCTGTTTTGCAGGTTGTGAAGAAAAGAAACCGCCATCATGTCTGAGTAAGTTTGTCTGTTGATTATTAATTAAAGTCAAAGTCAGTGATTCTGGAGAATTCTTGTTGTCAAAATCCTTTTTTTGTTTAAAATCTGTGAATATCTCCTCATGATCCGC
>CM047513.1:2239047-2301547 GCA_026122265.1 Ammodytes dubius | reverse complement strand
AGATGGTAGCAAGTACAGATTAGACACTTTCTAATGTCTAATCTTGATGTATTTTATGCCCCTGTAATGCTTTGACGCAACCAGCGTTCTATCATTATAAAAATCACTATTATAATATAATGAATGAGGTTTTTCTTCCCTCAGTCTTTCCTCAGTCTTCCCTTGGCCCAGCTGTCCTGTTAATCCTAACTCTACATTTTTCCTAGTGTGACGTCACACTAGTAAAAATGTAGAGTTAGACAGTGAGACCATAAAACACTCTTTCAGCCTTTTCTCAGGCTAGGGTGAACCGATTTCAATTTTTTTTTGCACATTTATACTACATAGGATCCCAGAGTTCAATACACCTTCATATTCCCACTGGTGAAGTAGGTCTTTCAATCGATGTGGAGCCATGGTGACTGTCTATTGCTTGTGTGTGTGTCTTTTCAGCCTTCAGAGCAAGCCGGAGATTGGCGTAAGAACATTGAGGACAAAGCGGACAGGAAGAAGATGTTCGAGACTGCATAAATATCTTAGACCCTTCCAATGCTTCTGTAGACGCTCCCGGGCTTGTTTCGCACTTTTTATGAAATCCCTTTTGTTTCATTAAATCTGTCAGTTTTAAGTTTTAAGCCTTTTTATTGTACATTTGTAAAGCGAGTGAGAAAATACCGCGTAAAAAAAATACAAGCTAAGTTACTTTATTAGTCAAAGGTTACATTGAAATTTGTCTTTCCCCATATCCCCTCTCAAGTTACCACACTCCAGAGGGGGTCAGAGCGCAGGGTCAGCCATAGTACAGCGCCCCTGGAGCAGTTTGGGGTTAAGTGTCTTGCTCAAGGATACAATGGTATAGAAGGTGTGCACCGTAGATGTAATAGCAGCCAATACTAGTTTTACAGCTAACACCCTCTTGTCCGGTTACTGGGAGGAACCAGAGACCTCATGGTTACTGGGAGGAGGAACCAGAGACCTCATGGTTACTGGGAGGAGGAACCAGAGACCTCATGGTTACTGGGAGGAGGAACCAGAGACCTCATGGTTACTGGGAGGAGGAACCAGAGACCTCATGGTTACTGGAGGAGGAACCAGAGACCTCATGGTTACTGGGAGGAGGAACCAGAGACCTCATGGTTACTGGTCGGCCACCTTTCCTCTAGGCCATCCTACCATCCAAAATTTGATTTTTTTTCTGCAGTTTGGCATTCTTGTTTTTTTCTCCGTGCCAATGTTCACTCTTGACATCTTCCTGCTCTTAGTGTTTTTGTAATAAAGGAGTGTTTGTTTCCTACACCTGCTTCATTGGGTATTTTGTCTTTGACTCAGGGACACGCCACACCGCAGATGGAGCGCATGACACAACTTGATGGAGTCAGCCATTTCTGGAGAACGTTTTCTTTGTCAAAATCAGTGAATATCTCATATCACCTCACGATCCGCTACCTGTCTGTACTGTGTGTGCGCTGATATATTAGATACAGCGTTAGTGCATGCACAGCCTAGGCTCTGTAAACTGGTATGGTAGTGGACAAGCCTCCTTATGTTTACTTACCCTTTGTCTACATGCCAGTTTACAGAGCCTAGGCTGTGTATTAACTCCGGATTTTTTTTCAGCGCAACTATAGTACAGACAGGTAGCGAATCATGACGAGATATTCACTGATTTTTGGACGAAAAGTGATTTTGTCCACAAGCGTTCTCCAGAATCACTGACTCCACCTTTAACTCTATCCACAAAAAAAAATTGTTCACAAGATATCATTAGCTGTCTTTTTTTTCTTGTTTTTTTTGTCAAACATTAAAGCAAAACTTTGGAACAGAATTAATGGGCTGATGAGTTCAGGGACCGCCAAGAAAAAAACGGTTACATTTTCTGTAAAACAAGCCTTTTAATTGAAATTCGAATAATTACAAATTAATCAAGTGCCCAGACACAGCAGCCCATTCATTCCTGTTTCCAAAAGCTTTAATGGAGTTGTGTTGTGCTCTTTGTGGTGCAGTGTGTGTGCGTCAGTGAAAGACACAATATCCATGTTTTTGACAAACTTTAAAAATGAAAAAGTTTGGGAAAACTGAAGGCAAAAAATTTCACTTGATTTTTCAGTTTTGAGGCTAAAACTTAAAACTCTTTTGTTTTGAAGTTTGAAGGAAAACTGTCTAGATTTGAGTCAACTAATTATCTTCAGTTGATATAACTTATCATTCTTATGCAATACAAATGTATCTTTCATAGAGTATGTATAAAGACTACATACTAAGAATTTCAAACAATAACTTAGGTTGTGCCGACTAATTCTCAAAAAATATTAAGTTGTTGCAACTTTTAGTTTTTGGAAGTCTTACTATGTAGAACTCAAAACTTAAAGTTACATTATGAATGATAAGTTTTCTCAACAAAAGATTATTAGTTGGCCTCAAATGTTGGCAGTTTTCCCTTAAACTTAAAGGTGCTACGAAGAACTTTTTTATATTTCTGCAGCATCTTGCACCAAACGAGACCATCAGTGCAAATAAAGCTATTTTTATATAGTTTTTCTTAATGCCTTTGTCATGGGTATACGCTCACCCAGGAACAACAGCTGGCGTAGCAAAAACACTACCGCTTTTGTCCAAAGGGGGCGCTAGAATTAACACAAACTGAAAGTTCCTCGGAGCACCTATAAGACTTTTAGTTTCAGCCTTAAAATTCAAATATCTAGTCCAGACAGTTGCCTTGATAATTTCAGTTTTCCAACTTTTTCCATTTTTTCATTTTATCTTTACACTGAAAAAAAATAAACATTGGATGAACTTAAAAAAATGTAAGTAATCTGTCACACCGAATATTTTAGCTTTGATTCAATGTAATGGGGCGACTGTGGCTCAGGTGGTAGAGCGGGTCGGCCAATGAATCGAAGGGTTGGCGGTTCGATCCCCGCCCTGCCACTTGTGTGAATGATTGTTGTGTCCTTCGGCAAGACGCTTCACCCACCTTGCCTCGTGTGAATGTCGATAGTTAGCCTGCTATCGGTGTATGAATTGTGTGTGTGAATGGTAACGTAGGAATGGGAACAGGTCTCCCTTGCAAAAGACTTTCTGGTCTCAATGGGATTTACCTGTAGAAATAAAGGTTAAAAAATAATAATAATTTGTAGCCTGAATTTTTTTTTTACATTGAATCAAAGCTAAAATATTAGGTGTGACAGATTACTTACATTTTTTTAAGTTCATCCAATGTTTATTTTTTCAGTGTACTCAAGTGATCAAGGGAAGCTGTGAAAAGTGAATGTTGAGCGGCCATGTTTTTTTTACACATTATTTTAAACAACTTACACATTTATTTAAACACATTTTCATACATACATTCAAACACACTGTGTATTATGTACATCTATTTAGTATTATACACTTAAACACAAAAGAGTACAGGGCATTTTACAGGTTTAATTAGAAATCCATCTCATTACAAGTCAACAGTGTCCAGGTTTTGGTTCATACAACAAAGGACATTTCTTCATTTATATTTGTATATGAAACACAGAGGGCTGTACTTCTTTAAATAACTTTTTTTTGTATTTTTAATTAATCAATACTATGGTTTTACTGAATACAAATAAGGGAAAAACAAGGTGCGTATTCAGGATAACTCTAAGCTTAAAAATACATTTAAGAAATGCTTTACAACACTCCATAATGTACCTGTTAGCAGATCTAAGTGTTATACAATACACAGTAGTATTCATCCACAATTATACATTTTCCTTAAACTTTCCAAAACTTTTGCTATATTTTCATTCATTATTGGTATAATACAAATCAGAGTATTGTATTTAAAAAAAACATATTAAAAACTTTAATAATCAAACATGTAAAATCTGCTTACAGCTGCATTATAGTCTGGTTTAAATTGTTTAGTAAATGTGTGCATGTACTCTAAGCATCTCAAGCTAAATAAGGGAAGAAGGGAAAGTGTTGTGTCTTAAATCAACCACTAGGAGTCAGCAGAGGACCTCCTGTCACTCACATGCTGATTTCAGTCTAAATAACGTTGTACAAAATGTGTATCAATATTTGTAATTCTCCGCTCAGGAGGATAATTCAGATTATTGGCAGAGGTGATTTTACACCAATGAGGACATATTTATGAATGAGGATATTGATTTTAGCTAATAAATTACTTAAAATAAAATGTTACACAGTGTCCCTTTAAAAAAAATATATATATATATTTAAATTTTTTTTTTTTTAAAATCTTGGGGGTGCAAGTTACAATCACAAGTACATAAAAACAATCAGATAAGTACTATTATTATTTATTTCTCAATTTTTGGGGGGTATTTTCCTTTTAGTCTAAGTAGATGCAATATAGTATTTTTATTAAGATCATTAATACGAAATAAAAACCAACTGATACATTTCGATTAACAGTATAAAATGGATTAAGCCACCCAGCAGTTTATATAGTACTCAACCAGATTCAACATTCCATCACTGATTATTAAAGTAAAATATATCATTCTGAAATATTCCGTCCTGCATCTTTAACTGTTGGTACTTTTAAGTCTAGATTTATTTTTATGTTTTAATAGTTTGAATGATAATTCTATATTTTCTTAATTGATCACTGTGTACAAATAATGTCTAACGATGGTATTGACTGAGTTCAAACATTTTTATATTATCCCTTTTGAAAACATAACATTTTACGCCATTTTAACATGTTAACTGGTAGATGTTTGTATGTTTTCCTGCACTGATACAAAATCACTTTCTTCTAGAGAATTTCAAACTGAAGGTGAGAAAAGTCGTTTTGATTAAGTTATTATAATGTTGTTACAGCAATGTGTTTTATGTACATTTAAAGGTGCTCCGAGGAACTTTCAGTTTGTTTTCATTCTTGCACCCCCTTTGGACAAAAGCGGTAGTGTTTTTATTACGCCAGCTGTTGTTCCTGGGTGAGCAATACCCATGCTATTAAGAACACTATATAAAAATAGCATTCTTTGCACTGATGGTCTCGTTTGCTGTTACATATAATTTATGATCATCAGAGCAAAAAAGAGAAATATGTTTCAGAAATATTGAAAAGTTCCTCGTAGCACCTTTAACATATTTTTTTAAGTAGTTGTTACCTGCAGTCATATTTATAAGGAACGGAAAAGTTATTGGTTATTGAAATTTAATATTTCTTCTTCTTTTTCATTTTCCAGATTTGGTCAGCTCTGATTTGCAAACGGCAGCAGATAAGGTAAAACATTATATCATTTTTACACGTTTATTTTATTGTTGAAAGTGGCCTAATGTAAATTGTTATTATTGTATTGTTTCATGATATTGGAGCTGCTCTTGCCCATTTTACAGAAAGCTTCCTGAAAAGTTACTGTTTCACTGTTGTTGTTTACAGCAGCAGGGCCCACAGTTTGGTTTACAAACATATTCTTAGTCTAACGTTTGGTTCCAGGTTCCTGAAAATAATTTGATTTATGATGATAGAATATTCAATACTAAGAATTACATGTAGAGAAAATATGTTTAGCAAACTAACTGCAGGCTCTGTGAATGTAAACAAATCCCTCTCCTCTGAAACTGCATAGTGACCCTTTAACCACTAAACCAAAAATCATAATTTTACCGACTTGAAATACGACTTTTGTCCACAGTCAACTGGTCTGAATTCTACGGAAAGCAGGAAGGGACATTCCTACCTAAATTGTCCATTTCTCCGTCTCTCAGCGCACTGTTTTTAGTTTTAGTTTATTTGGTTTATAAGTTTCGTGACAGTCCCCTTTGAGAAGGAGCAGCTTACCTATTTGGCTAATTTCCAGCTGTAGTCCCCGCCAGTTGTCAGTAGGCAACCTACAATACATAACAGTAAAAAAAATAAAAAATACATTACATTTATAACACAAACACACAGGAGACAAGGGAAAATAGGCCACAAAGATCACATTGAAAGTACATAGGGCAAACATGCAGGCAGGTAGCAGAGATTGGAGCGGCAGCAACAATGACAAAATCAAACAAACATCACTCTGACAATTCTGTCTATTTGTTGGTGAAAATGGCTCTAAATTCAGTTTTCGTCAGGAAGTCCAATTTGTATTTCGTTATTATCTCTGATCACTGAAATATATATTTCTATGTCCCTCCAAAGACCACGGCCTCCTAATCAACTGTTCATATCTCAAAATGGCTGCTTTCTGTTGGGTTGGTGCTAGTACTTTTCGTCTGTAAACCCAATCTATAAATCCTTCTAACTATGTAAGGGGAGTTAGTTGTATGATAGTAAGCATCTGTCTGTCTGTCTGTCTGTCTGTCTGTCTGTCCGTCGTCTGTCTGTCCGTCTGTCCGTCCTGTCCGTCTGTCCTCCGTCTGTCTGTCTGTCTGTCCATTTATCTATGTAATGTGTGGAGTTAGTTTCATGATAGTAAAGCATCTGAAAAGAGTTATAGGCATATGTATCAATCCAAATGAAAGATATTGTCATTTAAGTTTGATAAACTTTACAGAAATTCGGTTTTAGATGAGGCTATGGGCTATGCTCTGGTTCTTATGACACAATAATTATTTTGAACCAATCACGACAGTTCTCCGGCCAGACGTTCTATAAAAACAATGACTGTTGTTGCTATGGGGACTGTTTGATACAGCCACGCCCACACAGTCCTGTCAAATGGTCTCTAGATAGTACATTTTTTATTTTTTTTTAAACTAAGTTTTATAATATTTTTGAACATTCATTTTCAATCACATTTTTGTAAAAGCTCATTGAGACATCCAACTTTGATAGACCATACTGATTTTTATTTTTTTTAACATGTTAGGCAAGGCAAGTTTATTTCTATTGCACAATTCAGACACAAGGCCACTCAAAGTGCTGAACAGGGGCAAGATTAGAATACATAATACACATTAGAAAAGCGAATGAATAGAAATAAAACATTTAAAAGCGAATGAATGAATAGAAATAGAACATTTAAATAAAAATAAAAATTACAGGTTAAAATGGAATTTTAGACCAGGTTTACAGGGGCTATATCACCCAAGGGCCTTTGGATCTCTTGAAGATCTCATGCGTCCCCCTCAAGATCTGCTGACGAACACACTACCCAAAGAGAGAGATAGTTTTAACGATGCGTAGGGGTCAAAGATGAAGGTATTTCAAGAGGGTATTGACGCCATTAAACTGTCACTTCCATAAAAGCGGAACCTCCAAAAAAACGGGCCGTACACAGCACATATATATAAACCCCCAAACACACCTCTCTGTTTCAGCCCCCGGACCCCGTCACTCTGTCCTTGCCACCCGCTCTATCATCCTCGTCATTTTGTAGGTAAGAAACACTTTTGAAAATGGTAAATGGTAAATGGACTTGACTTATATAGCGCTTTTTAGCCGATTTTCTCAGCCCCAAAGCGCTTTACACACACACACACACACACATCTCCAAATCTGTAAGCAGTACTACGTAACCATGTAACATGCTGGTCTCTTAATTGACTGCTCTGCCTTGCCTGAATAATTAGGCCACTGCTTATACCAAGGTCATTTTTCCTTTTTGTCATTTTGTAGGTAAGAACAACTTTTAAAATGGTAAATGGACTTGACTTATATAGCGCTTTTTAGCCGATTTTCTCAGCCCCAAAGTGCTTTACACAATTCTTACCACATTCACCCATTCACACACACAGCTAGTAACACATTTCAGATTTCACGTCACTTCCTGAGGGCCTGTGGGATTCTGGTGTGAATGTAGGGGGCAGACAGTAGAGTCTAGTCCAGTGAAATTCAAATTTGAGTGGAATGGTTATTGCAGAGAAAACGCCAGTGAAAAATTATATTAAAAAAAATACTTTTTCTAAAATTGGAAATCTTACACCTTAAACTTAACCTTTTAATGTATAGATTGTTGTCTACATTAAGGCAAAACACTGCAAGTGAATAAGGTAAAATGCTTCGTGTGTGTGTGTGTGTGGGTTTGTGTGTGTGTGTGTGTGTGTGTGTATGGGTGTGTGTGTGTGTGTGTGTGTGTGTGTGCGAGAGACAAAGAGAGAGAGAGAGAGAGAGAGTGTGTGTGTGCTTTACCTATTTAACATTAAAACAATTATATTTTACATTAAATTTTTCCATGAAATCTTTGAATAAATGTGCAAAATCAGATGATGTGACCATCTGTGTTGGGAGATAAGTGTTCACAAAATAGTTGGAAAAAAAAATGAAAAGAAGATGTTGTGCATGTAAACTAAAGTAGGTGCAATTCTTAAAAAAGAAATAATAATAATAATAATAATAATAATAATAATAATAATAATAATAATAATAATAATAATAATAATAATAATAATAATAATAATAATAATAATAATAATGATAAAACAAATTATAAATTCTGCTTAATTGAATATATATTACACATACCTAAAAAATAAGTCAAAATATAAGTGGAATCTGTTTTTTTAAATGTATTTTTAATCATATTTAATTTGCTTGTTTTAATGACTTTTAAATGCAATGAGGAATAAAATAATTCTAGAGATGCGAGGTTGAAGAAAACCCGTCTTTAAACCGCGACCAGTGCTCGAGAAATAAAACACTTCTAGACTTTTGCCTCCCTGTAATTGTTCTTTTTTTTAATTATCTCTTAAATGCAATTTCTAATGTCTAATCTCACTGTATTTCATGCCCCTGTAAAGCACTTTGAATGGCCTTGTGTCTGAATTGTGCTATAGAAATTGCCTTACACTTGCCTGGTTAGAAAAGCTTATATAAGACAATTCTGTTTACGCTGATCAGGAAAAGGTCATAAATGTCAGTCATGGTTAACCTTTTAACCCCCTGGCTCCACGTTTAGCACTGAATCTGGTTCGAGACTATCAGGTGTTTTTTTTCTATTTTTAAAGGAGAAGTAAGTGGTATTTCGTGTTAACATACGTGTTAAATCACTCTATATACCACTTGGACAGTATGTGCAGTTCATAACACAGGTCTCCCAGTCATTCAGCTCTGCAGTAATTGCCAGTTAAAATTTTGATTATCCCGCTAGTTTTTTTATCCAATCAGGAGACAGAGTGCTATAAAGAGGCGGGGTCTCTGTGCCCGTGAACGATGACTCGCTGCTCTTCATCGCGGCACTATCTGATGAAGACGGCTGTGTGTTCATGTGGTGGTGACGTAGGGACGAGGGAGGGGACTGCTAACTGCTAGTCACTGACAGGAAGTTAGCTAAAACATCGCTTACTGAACCTTTAAGACAATGAAATTAACAAAAAATGTCCAGAGAAGGGCCCTCAGACCACCATTTGACCAACACTGACTGACTGCATTGATATATATATACTGTATATATATAGCTCTATCTCTAGCTCTAACCACTATACAACGAGCGCCCTCAATATATGTTTCTTTAGTATTTTTGCCCTAACTGTCTGATGGATTTTTTCTGATTTTGAACAGGGTCTGACACTAACAAGAAGCCAAGATGTCTGAGTAAGTACAAGTTTAAAATGTTTTATTACTTACAGAAAACACTCGAGAATCCTTATTTACAGAAACTTTTACAAACTAGATTTATACTGAACCTCGAACACAACGTTATTGTATTAAAGGTGCAGTGTGTTCACAATATTCACAAGTAATGTATAATCTGCTTGAAAATAAAAGTATTTTTAAATTTTTTTTCTTAGAATGAGCCTTTTATACTACATAGGAGGGGGCGCTGAGGCCACCATGTTGCATCGCCATGTTTCAACAGTAGCACAGAATGGACAAACTTAATGGCCATATTTTTATAGTGGGCGTCCTGGGGAAATGCACCTGTTGGAAGACCAAAGAAGAAGAAGTACTATAGAATAAATAACTAAATACATCTTCACCTCATCACTTGATATTGTGGAAAGACTTGAGGCAGTGGTGGAAGATGCCATCTTTAGTAACTATAGCTTTTGTCCTTGAAGGCCACCGTAGCTTCTGTTATTATTGAAACGGGTTTCGGTTACCTATAGGGAGCGTTGCATTCTAGAACTTTCACCACTCAGATATTACACACTGCACCTTTAAGATTGACTTGTTTTGGATGAAGTCTGTGAGAATCCATGGATTGTCGTGTTTAAAATAACTTTTTAAATTTTTTTTTAAAGGGTAAAAAAGATGACGTCGAGCCGCAGGGGCCATCTCAAGGTAAAACAGAAATAAATAACTAGTTATTTTCAGGAACAGTTTATAGTATTTCTTTATTATTATTATTATTCGCTATTTTTTGTCGTATGTCAAAGTATGAAATAGCCGAAAATGGAAGTAAAAGTGCTAGTTCTATTTTTGCAACATTTCACTTCGTTAGTACTGACATTGATTAAGTGTATTTCTTCCTTTAGTTTAATGAACTTACAGTATATGTTGCCTGCCTCCTTATACTTAATTACATTTTTTATTTATTTTTATTTGTAAACTAATTTGAAAATGTTTCTTATAGTGTTTTTTTTGGTTGTGTTCTGTATAATTTTGATATGTCTAAATAAAATAAAATAAAATAAAAAAATAAAATAAAATAAAATAAAATAAAATAAAATAAAATAAAATAAAATAAAATAAAATAAAATAAAATAAAATAAAATAAAATAAAATAAAATAAAATAAAATAAAATAAATTATATAAATAAATATAAATAAATAATAATAAATTAAATTAAATTAAATTAAATTAAATAAAATAAAAAAATTAAAATTAAAAAAAATTAATACCAGTGGCTGTGTGTTTTTGCCTACAGAGTTTGATGCTCCAAATCGCGGCTAAATTGATTGAGACGGAAGCCCGCTGAAGCCATCGCCGCTAAAGAAGCGTACATGGCCGAGAACTGCTCCCCACCCGACCTGAGCGGAGACATGGCCGCACTGGTGGTAAAAACAACTACACCCTTTAAAAATAAACACACACACACACACACACACACACACAACACACACACACAAAAACACACACACACACACAACACCTTTTGAAAACAACAACACAACCCGCGTGCGTTCCAAATCACATACTTTCTACTTTTTTTTTTCCTAGACTACATACTAAAGTACAGAAGAGTTTTAGGGCCGCAGTAGAGAAAAAAAAATCAGTATAAGATTTTTTATTTTATTATGTCGAGACATGTCTAGGATAAAGAGAATACTCCAAAATGCTATTGAAGTTAGTGTCGGCATCTAGGTATTTTCAGCATACTACAATTGACATGCATAGTATTGGGACATCCTAAATCTTTTTCTGGCATACTCAATAATAGGGAAGTATGGGGATTGGAACGCAGGGATAGAAAGTTCACTTTGGGCCCCTACACTCTCATAAAAATGGTTTATTATTGCACCTTTTAGGGGTAAAACGGCTGCTGTCTGGGAGTGTTGGCCCACCATTGACGAGCATCAGTGCAAAGAATGCTATTTTTTTATATAGTTTTTCGTAATGCTTTTGTCATGGATACGCTCACCCAGGAACAACAGCTGGGTGGTAAAAAAAAACACTACTGCTTTTGTCCAAAGGGGGGCTAGAATTAACACAAACTGAAAGTTCCTCAGAGCACCTTTAACTATCTTCATGTATTTGGCCAAAAACTCAAACAGTAAATAAATGCAACTTGTACCCCTATTTGTCCCTTTTTAGCTCATCAGAATGGTCCTGTAGTCACCCTCGGGTCAAACAATTAGCCCTATAATAGGGTGTATAGTACATTTGTGTCAATAGTATCTTTGGAAACAGAAATGGTCTATTACTGTTCCTTATTTTCTGACAAAAGCAAAGGAAGAGATGCTGTAAAAAGATTTCTCATCTCAACAGGATATCTGCAAGAAGCTGAACCAAGCCATGGACAAGATCGACGAGGAGAGATACGACGCTGAGGCCAAAGTGACAAAGACAGACAAAGAGGTGGATATGTATTACGTCTGTCTGTCTGTCTGTCTGTCTGTCTGTCTGTCTATCTATCTATCTATCTATCTATCTATCTATCTATCTATCTATCTATCTATCTATCTATCTATCTATCTATCTATCTATCTATCTATCTATCTATCCGTCCGTCCGTCCGTCCGTCCGTCCGTCCGTCCGTCCGTCCGTCCGTCTTCCATCCATCCATCCACCCACCCTTAACGTCTAAATCTATCTATCTTTGTATTTCTAGATCGATGACTTGAAGTTGAAGGTTGTGGAACTTGCCGGAGTGAAGAAACCCGCCCTGAAGAAAGTGCGTATGTCGGCTGACGCCATGTTGCAAGCTCTGCTCGGAGGAAAACACAAAGTCACCATGGACCTCAGGGCCAACCTCAAACAGGTCAAGAAGGAGGTCAAGGAAGAGGTGAGATTTTTGATTCTATTTTTATTTTTTTTAACCTTTATTTATACAGGTAAATCCCATTGAGACCGAAGACTCAATTAGACTCAAGACCTGTGCTGTGTCTGAAATCGCGCACTTCTGTACTTACACTTACTTTTTTGAGTGCACTTTCCGCAAAACTGGAGAGTGTGCCAAAATGTAGTGCACTGTAAGTTCCTCGGTCGTGCACTCAAAACGGTCTAAAACTTGAGTGTGGAGCGATGGACACTTTCCACACTCAAGGGCCACCATCTTACGTATCTTAACGTGCCTGTTTTGGCTATCGGCAAGCAGAAAAAAATACCACCGAAGAAGAACCGTCAAAATGCAAAGTAATTTCCGGTAGGTGCGCAACGAGAGTTTGGACAATACACTGTAGAAATGAGAGCACTGCGTCTATAAGTAAGTGTACTGTAGGGATAATAAAGTGCACTCAATGTAAGTGCACTTACATAAGTGCGCGATTTCAGACACAGCACGGGTTTCCTTTCCCACGTTACCATTCACACACACATTCATACACCGTTAGCAGGCTAACTATCAACATTCACACAAGGCAAGGTGGGTGAAGTGTCTTGCCCAAGGACACAACAACCATGACTCAGGTCAGGTGGCAGGGCGGGGATCGAACCTCCAACACTTTGATCATCAGCCGACCCGCTCTACCAACTGAGCCACAGTCGCCTGAAATTCATATATTTAATTCATTTCAGTGCGTTTTGGGGACGTGTGAACAACGGCATGATTGTTATATTATACATTGCGGATGTGGCGAAGCGGTCGCCCACTGGGTTACAGGGTCGGTGGTTGGATCCCCCGTCTCCCCGCCACATGTCCAAGTGTCCCTGGGCAAAGAGACACTGAACCCTAAACTGCTCCTGATAGTCAGCTTTTTTTTTTTTGGCATTTTCGAGAGTTGAAATGGGGAGACAGAGAAAGAGGGGGGATGACCTGCAGTAAAGGTCCACGGGTCAGAATTGAACCCGCGACCACTGCAACAAAGGCCAGAGCAAATATGATACGCGCTCTATCCACTACGTCACCGGAAGGGCCCCGGGCACACAGTTTTTTTTTTTACTTTTTGAATTTACTCTTAACTGAGAACCGTACCATACAGAACTGACTTAAAAACCGAGGTAGGTACTGAAGCGCGACTTCTGTGTACCGTTACACCCCTAATGTTGTTGAACTTGTGTTTCCTTCAGGGCGCCGAGGCCGGAGATTGGCGTAAGAACATCGAGGACAAAGCCGACAGAAAGAAGATGTTCGAGACCTCATAGAGACTTTTTTTTTCTTTTTCCTCTGCGACTCTTTCCGCTGTTGATACGACTTTTTTCATGGAATTGAAATTTGAAAAATTAATTCTACCATTAAATATATATTTTTTGGAATAAGGCAACGCTGTCATACTGCAGTTTTTTTTTACCACAACATGTTTGGAAGTTTTAGAAGTCAAATAGTTTTTTGAAGGGCGGTATGGGCTTGATTTAGGGCCTCTGTGGAACAAAACTAAAAAAAAAAAAAAAAAAACTTAGCAACTTGGGGACAGTATTATCGCCAGAAAAAACTTAACGTTTTTGACAATATAGTTTTATAATTAGGGGGCCAAGCCCGAGCAGGAGCTGGGACCGCGTTTTGCACAGCAACGCGGTTCCCAAGCCCTGCGGGGCAGGGAACCCTATTGTTTTAGTGGCGATTGTTATTATTATTATTTTAATTTTTCTCCGAGTAAAACTGGTGCTGCAGCCCAAACCGTAAAGGGTTGGGACATGCCACTTGCATGACTAGTTCAGACCCCCGGCCTCCCGGCCTACACAAAAATTCAGACATGCCGGCCACTAGGTGGCGCTACAACGAAGGAAAACGCGTTTGGGGTCATAACTCCCACACCGAACGTCCCACAGTCAAAAACTTTATATCCACATATGCACTGGAGTCAGCTGCATCATTTGGCATAGGCCACGCCCATTTGCGATATTATAGATTTTTCGCAAAATCGTGAAAACTGCAAAACTGACTTTTCGCTACTCCTCCCACAATTGTTGGACAATTGACACCAAAGTTTGCACAGAACATCTACCGACCCACACGGTAAAAACTTGTATAAAAGACTTTTGATCCGACCATGGATAACGAAACGGTTAGCGCTTTGAATATTTGTTGATTAGCTACGTTTTACGTAGAAATTCATAAATCCAAAATCATAAGTCGGATCAAGTCCAGATTTTAGACATATGTTGGGGCTACCCTTAATTGCGTTCAGTAAAAAATTTGGAGAATTTCGCCATAAGGGGGCGCCATAAATTAGGAAATTCTATATCTCCTAATTGGCCAGAGGAATTTTCTTAAAACTCACGGGAAACCATCAAGGGGCATACACAAGTCTATATAAAAAATATGGCCAAGAAATATGAATGTTTAAGGGACTTTTTAATAAAATTAAAAAAAAAAAAATCCTTCAAAGAAAAAAGGCGGGAATGTTAGCATGTCCATTGACATTACATTGTGCAATTAGCTCCGGCGGCCATTTTGTCAAGGCTGACAATCTGCTTTTGCTCATAATTCGCCAACCACACATCGCACATTAAAAAACTTTACATCCACTTGTTCTGTGAATTGCGCTGCATCGTTCCACCGTGGCAGTTTCGCGAAATTCGACCGTAAACAGCGATACCTATACAACTCCCGCACCGAACATCCCACGGTCAAAAACTTTACATCCACAGATTCCGTGAAGTGAGCGGCCGGCGCGGCGGTTGACGACGAGTTGCGTCGGAGGCTTGGCCCCCGGTCAAAACTGCTTGCAGTTCTAGTTATTACTTGAAATAGAGTTGGATATTCTCTGCGAAGAAATTCTGATATTAATTTGAGGATAATTAAATGTTTCTAGTTTTTTGACAATCGAGTAATTAATTTCAAATATCTATACTCTGCCCGAGGCTACATTTATTTATTTTCTAATACATCAGTGGCCCTAATGCTCCTTCGTATATAGACGGGTTTCCTCTCTACATTTGAAAATAACTTACTATAAAAACCAGATGGATAGAGATAGATACAAGGTGTTATGTCCCCTTAGACAGAAAGCCTTGCATATAAATAGGTTAATTCCAAATCAGGAGAAGCTGTTTCTAAACTCTAGAACTAACTTAATGTAGATTAGTGGTGTAGTTTTAAGAGTGTTGTTCTCACGACAAACCACCAGATGTCACTAGAGGGCCTTCCCCACATCATCATCATCCGTTCTCTTGAGACTCAAACTTAAATAAAATGTTATACAAAATATAGAATAAAATATATTTACAAATTGACTTTCTAACAATCAAGGCTGCCACATCGTGAAGCTCAACAAATGGTGAGTAACTTTTCATTTTGATATTTTTCATTGCATGATCTGTGTATCTTCAGTTAAAGGTGCAATGTGTAACTTTGGGTGTGTCAGAGAAGTGAAGATTTTCTACGGTATATTCTCATAACTGAATAGTCAAACTTTCCTCACAGGAAAATGTGATCCCTAGAACACTGTTTGAAGTTAGAAAGCTTCCTGAAAAGTTACTGTTTCACTGGTGTTGTTTACAGCAGCAGGGCCCACAGTTTGGTTTACAAACATATTCTAGTCTTACGTTTGGTTCCAGGTTCCTCAAAATAATTTTGTTCTGATTTATGATGATATAATTATTCAATAGGGGAGAACGGGGTAATCTGCTCCTCTCTGAGCGAGCTAAAATGATTTATCACTCAAATTTACACATTTCCCATTAATTCAGGATGTTTCCAAGAAATGGGCATTAGCAGAATTTTTTCAAGACAAATGGCAGTGAAAATATGATTGTTTTAAAAAAAGTTGTCATGTGGCTCACTTTACCCCAGCTGTGGGGTAAACTGAGACCGACCAGAAAAATAAAAGGGGTAAAGTGAACCAGCTGGGGGTAAACTGATCCAGTTACTTTTTCCACTCTGAAACTACCATAACAACACATATTGTAACTATAATTGTTAGAATCCTGAAAGCTAGCCACACATTCCAGAACTAATGTCGGACTAGTAAAAGAATGATGGGGTTTGGTCAATTAAGCAAAGCAAATTTTCTAAACACTTGAAAGTAACTCTGAACAAAATCAAATACAACATATCATAATTCAAAAGGTTTTAATAAGATTCAAATGAAAGATAGAACCAGTTAGATTAGAACACAGTCTGGGGGTCAGAACACAGGACCCTTAGAGCCAGCTTGTGTCTGGGGGTCAAAGCATAGGAAAATCAGAACCAGCGAGAACAGCCTGGGACTCAGAACACAGGAGAAGACCCAACTGGATTATAACATCAGCCTGACATACTCTACAACTAGGCCTACTCTACATTCCAGCCCTGAAGGTTACAGGGAAAGATGAGAAGGTGCTCTTTCCGTGTGGTTGCCCCAGGTCGTCTTCCTGGTGTATTTCCTTGGCATGATGGCTTTTCTACAATGTGTATGACATTAAAATAAAACATAATGTTATGTAATATTACATTAAAATATGTTTAAGACTAAACTTAACTTGTGCCTCATGTGGGGGAACGTGAGACAGTGTCTACGTTCCCACAGCTTGGCTCACTTTCCCCACCACCACAATTTGAGAAAAAACTACCTCTCTTAGCATTTCAGGCTAATCTTTAGCTAATATCGTCACATGGTTTTTATATGTTGGTAGTTCATCATCACGTATGATAGAAGTTTTTCTACGTGAATACATTTGCTTTGGCGCAACAGTTGATTAAGTTGACAGCAAGAAATTTACTTTTACATGCAAAATACCTATTTTGGTGAAAAAAACATGCTTACCACAGCACCATGAGGTCCTCTCTTTCAGGGCCATGGGGAAATGAGAGGGGCTTGAAAACATATATCTCACATGACCACAAATGTTTTCTGTTGCCTAGATACAGGGGTGGCTCACATTACCCGATGCCTCAGATTCCCCCGTTCTCCCCTACTATGAATTCCATGTAGGGAAAACATGTTTAGTAAACTAACTGCAGGCTCTGTGAATGCAAATCCCCCCTCCTCTGAAACCGCATAGTATACCTTCAAATCATCTGTTTTGAAATCAAAAATGCTAAAAAAAAAAAAAAAAAAATCATCAACATTATATTTTATACAAAAATCACAATTCATGCCCAGGTATTTAAGTATGAGAATAATAACTTAAATGCTCTCTATGTGCAGCGGGCTGTGAGACGAGAGCACAGGGACCGTCTACAAAGGGAAACACCCAAGAGAAAAATATTCAATCCCTTCACTCTTATACAGTGCAGTGCAGTTATTGGTGGAGCTTAGAGGACGTCTGCTTTCAGTCAAAATGAGGTTGGAGCCCATTGTCTGTCTGTCTGTCTGTCTGTCTGTCTGTCTGTCTGTCTGTCTGTCTGTCTGTCTGTCTGTCTGTCTGTCTGTCTGTCTGTCTGTCTGCCTTATGACCATAGCAAAGATGCATCGTTTGGATTTTAGTAACATTTTACTTATGAGTTATGTATCCCACTTCAGATGAAAAACAAGTGAAGGCTCATGTATGACTTACTAGTCACTTAATACACAGCCAAGGCTCTGTAAATGGGCTTGTTGCTAGCTATGGTGGGCCCCTTTGTTTACATACATTGCTGAAGACTCTTTTACACTCCTAACTTTTTTTTTCTCATGTATCTATATGTTGTTTTGTATTGTATCTTGTACAGCACTTTGGTCAACTGATGTTGTTTTTACATGTGCTATAGAAATAAATTTGACTTTGACTTGACTTGACATACCAGTCTACAGAGCCTAGGCTTGTGTTTGTGCGCAACTTTTTGTGTGTGTGTGTGTGAACGTCTTTACACTGTTCCCACCAATGCCCGGTTAATCTCCTGGTATAAATAGTGAGCCCTCATCCTTCGTTCGAATTCTTTACTTGACCCTTCAACAACAGACAAATTCCAGCGTTACAGTAATACCTAGCCGAGGATCCGTAAACAGGCATGTTGGCTAGTTTGTGGGCCCCCTTTTGTTTACATGACCTTTGTTTACATACCAGTTTACAGAGCCTAGGCTGTGTATTAACACTGGATTAATAAACACAAGCAGGGTACGGGCAGGCAGCAGATCATGAGGAGATATCCACTGAATTTGACAAAAAGTGAATTTGACATCAAGCATTCTGCCCTTGCTTGTTTGTTTGCCCAACTTGTTGTGTAACAATCACTTCCTCCTTTCACTTGTTTGTGTGTGTGTGTGTGTGTGTGTGTGTGTGTATGTATGTGTGTGTGTGTTGGTTCTGTGTGTATGTGTCTGTGTGTGTGTGTGTGTGTGTGTGTGTGTTGTGTGTGTGTGCGTGCTCTGTGTGTGTGTGTGGTGTTTGTGTATGTGTGTGTGTGTGTGGCTGTGTGTATGTGTGTGTGTCTGCTTTGTATGTGTGTGTGTGTGGTGTGTGCCTGTCTATGTGTTGTTGTGTGCTGTTCTATGTGCTTGTGTGTGTGCTTTTGGTTGTGTGGGGGGGGGGGGGAGGAGGGTGTTTGGGGTGTTTGAACCTGATAGCGTCTCCCCCGCAGCAGCGTTCACATCTTGCACTAGAAATTTACGAGTTTCCCTCCGAGTCTCGAGTGAGGTATTTCTGGAGCCTTCTAGCCGTCCCATTGGCCCATTGGTCCCAAGTGTTGTGTGTTACCATAAAGAGGTGCTGCCTTTTCTGCTGAGCTGGCTGTTCACACCCTATATACCCTGTTTAATCTGTAGTGTTTAGGACTTTTGGCAGTGTCTTAGCCCCCCTCCTGTTGTGCGTTTGGTCGTCCGTGGTCCGATTTGCTTCGTTTTAAAGTATCGGTAGGTGAATAGTCTTTTGCAACTTCAACCCACCGCTTTTGGGACACAATACACGCGAGAGATTCATGGTCCACAGGTGCGATTTTATGGCTTGATTTTTAGGTAAAGGCAAGTTTTTTTTGAAGGTTAAAATTAGTTTTTTTTTTTCCGAGATGGCTTCTGTGACCTATGACCTTTGTGAGGAAGTGCGGAGCTTTAACTTGGACTCTATTGGAGAAGACTCACTGTAGGACGTTTGAGAAGATTGGTAAAATAATTAAAGTTGGGTCGACTTGAATGTTGTTATTAAAGACTAGTATTAACTTTAAGTACCTTGAAATATTCTCGACTGCTAAGTTTCCTGTGTGGAAACTTGTTCAAGGTACTAATTGTTAAGTCTAGTCTGTATATGAGGACATTCAAGTTCATTTATCAAGTAAAACTAAATTAACCTATTTTGGATTTTTTAACTGAAGTTTGGTCTGGAAACTGAAGCAAATTCCTCATTTTGTTGTTTGATTTTTGGCATTGTAGAGTTCGATTTTCCTCTGATTTCGATATTAATAATCACAAATGAAAGGCCTTTGTTTTGTTGCTGTGTTTCACTTGCATGGTATGGGTGTACATTTGACTTTAATAACATTTTAAATATTGACAAAGCGTTGTGTTAAGTTAAGGTCTAAAACCTACAGATTGAGTCGGCAGCTTTATTTTTGCATGTGTGTAAGTGAGGTTAGTTTTTAGTTTTTTCTGCGTGGTCTAATGATCCAAAATATTGGCTTAACGAGGAATTAAAGACCCGAAAAATGTCATAGAAATGTTCGTGAAAAATCGACCGTTTAATTGTTTTTTTATTACATGAAAAAATGCAGTTGTAAAGGCCTGTAAATGTAAAGGAATTTATTAGAAACAGTGCTTTCTTCAAACGTGGAATTGCTGGCATGACTGTCTCTAGCAAATGACTAAAGCATGTATTTGGAAATCCTATTATTTTGAAAGAGACTAATTGAATTCTGTATTTGTACCTATAATTAGTACCAAAGTACATGGTATCTGTCTAGGAAAATTATTTGAATTTGACGATAAAGTGAATTTTCGTTATACATTACTTTGGTTGGATAGGTAGACGGAAAGTTTGCGGATTCCATTCAAAATATGTAGAATTTTTTGGCTTGAGTGTATTTGTTGTGAAATGGAAATAAGTGGAAAAAAGTGTTCTAAAACCTAGCTTAAATGCTAAATAAATAACTGGAAAAAATTGCTGCAAATTCAATTTTAAGATTGTAGTTCCCACTGATGATTATAAAAACTACAAACTGTGAGAATCTTAAAAAAAAATCTACTTTGCACTAAAATTTTCCCAATAGTGTTGCTGATTTTCCTGAGCCCCTTTTTAAAGTTGTGTTTAAAGTGTTAATGTCCCTTTAAGAAAGTTTTCCAGTGTCTTAATTCTTGGGATTGTGACGTGACACACCTTGCATTGCAGTGGCCTGTCTGCTTGGTGTTAAGGGCTGTCACCTCGTGCTCCGCTCTCACATTTAGCCGCTATGCCGGTGGCCTTTTCGTGCCCAGATCTTTTGGCTTGACGCTCGGAAGAAGTTGAATTCCTTTCGCGGGATGTCTTGGAGGGGTAGGAACAACTGTTGAGCGCTACGGGGGGGAGTGGGGGGGGGGGTGAGGGGGGGGGGGTGGGGGGGTGTTAGGGTACATGGTATTTCGACCCCACCCGTTTTCAAAAAATTAAAATTAGCTTGTTTGTGATGGCTGGCAGGTGCAGTGCAGGTGGCAGGTGGGTGTTTTTATATTTTCTGGGATCGTGTGACGTATCGTGTTTGCGAGAGTTAGAGGTCAAAGGTCAAACACTGATCGATAACTGCAGGTCAACAAAGTTCAATTGCCCACGTAAATCAGGGTTTTTAAAATAATGGATCAAGTGTGTGTTTGTGTGTGTCTGTTCTGTGTGTCTGTCTGTGTGTGTGTGTGTGTGTGTGGGTGTGTTGTGTGTGTGTGTGTGTTGTGTGTGTGTGTGTGTGTGTGTGTGTGTGTGTGTGTGTGTGTTGTGTGTGTGTGTGTGTGTGTGGTATAATCAGTGCTTTTTTACATTCCATATTCATTCTCAGTCCACAGATTATCAAGCCCTTATATTGTACATTTTCAATTTCATCAGTTTACTGCAAATTGCACATAATGTAAATATTGTTTCTCAAATTGCACATTTTCAATTACTTATACTGTTTGATTTTGCCTCACTTTTGCAATATTTAGAATTAAACTATTTTGTATATGACTTATCTTATTTTATACTTTTGTTCTAGTGGTTAGGAAATAAACATGTTTACGATTCCTTTCTTTGTTTGGCACATATTGTAGAAATTTTAAAATAATGTTGACTTGACTTGAGCTATGGAAAGTGTGTGTGTGTGTGTGTGTGTGTGTGTGTGTGTGTGTGTGTGTGTGTGTGTGTGTGTGTGTGTGTGTGTGTGTGTGTGTGTGTGTGTGTGTGTGTGTGTGTGTGTGTGTGTGTGTGCGGAATTTTTGCTAAAATTCACTGTATTTTTTTTTGTCTCAGTAGGGTGTGAAGACAACGAAACGCCAAAATGTCTGAGTAAGTATATTTGAATATTTCAAATTCTTACCGTTTTTTTCTTACTTTCTGAGAAGCTTTTCTCAATCCTCATGAATATCCACAAACCAACAAGAAAGGAATATACAGTACATTTTATCTATATATAGTCTTTAGAAAGCTTACATTTCTTGATTTTTTTGGGGAGGCATTTAATGTGAGACACTGCATGTAATAGGGTCACATTTTAATCATAGATATCACATTTTTCAGAAATGTTTGAATAAATATAAAAATTTGGCAATATCTAAAGAAATATGGCCCATTTTATAACACCTAAATGTTTACTTTGGCATTTTTATTTTAGTTTGTAAGAAGATATTATATGGAAGCAAATTCATAGCCAAAAATCTTAAAATTGGCCACTGCTTGAAAACAAATATATTTTTGGATGCAGTGTCTCACCTTAAGATACAATTACTATTATAAATGGACAATGTTAGATCAAATTTTTTTCATTTTTGTTGAATTTTTGACACTTTTGTGTACATACGAATCATTATAAATATATATTATAGTCCATCATAATCACAGATTCTAAGTTTAAACATAAAACAAATTGCAAGGAATGTAATAATTAAAATACATGAAAAAATACACAAGAATAAACATAAAAACGTTTTGATTATAAATATGTAAAATATGTAAAAATATGATAATACATTTTAGTCTTAATGAAACTAATTATTGAGATATTGTGTGATTTGTATATGATATATAGTAAGCTACATCGGTCTTTGTCTCACAGGACGAAGAAAATGACGTCCAGCCGCAGGGGCCATCTGAAGGTAACAAAAAAACCATATTTACCTTTTTTCATTAATACCTTTTCAGCTGCACATTAAAGGGTCACTATGTAGTTTCAGAGGAGGGGGGTTTGTTTACATTCACAGAGCCTGCAGTTAGTTTACTTAACACATTTTCTTTACATGTAATTCATAGTATTTAATAATTCTTTCATTATAAATCAACACAAAATTTAATTGTGTCACCTTGACCTTTTGTAAACTGTGGGCCCTGCTGCTGTAAACACAACAACAGTGAAACAGTAACTTTTCAGGAAGCTTTCTAACTTCAAACAGTGTTCCAGGGATCACATTTTCCCTGTGAGGAAAGTTTGTTTATTCATTTATGAGGATATACCTGAGAAAATGTTCACTTCTCTGACACACCCAAAGTTACACAGTGCACCTTTAACCCTAATGCTTTGGACATATTTAACATACATACTGAGATCACAAGATAGCAAAAAATACTGTAATAAACCTTGATCATGATAAATAATAAATTTTCTGTCTTCTATAAACTTTACAAGTTATGCAAGTAATGCCATTTGAGAGACAAACAACAGATTATTAGCATGTTAGGAGTGTCAAAGTTGATTTGCTCATTGCGAAATATTTTAATGTACAGTTTAGTAGAAATATCAGTATTTTAGAATTACCTTGCTGTCTGTTAACTTCAAAATGAGAGCTTCACTATTCCCCCTGATGGTGTGTGACACTGAACATTATACACTATCCCTGTGTTCCAATCCCCATACTTCCTACTATTTAGTATGCCAGAATAAGATTTAGGATGTCCCAATACATGCACGTCAATTGTAGTATAGTGAAAATACATAAATGCCCCACTAATCCAATATCAATTTGGAGTATTCGTCTTTATTCTTGACATTTCTCGACATAATAAAAAAAACATCTTCCTTATCTGTTTATCCTTTTTCTCTCTCCTGTGGCCCTAAAACTGTTCTTTACTTTAGTATGCAGTGTGGTAAAAAGAAAAAGTATGTGATTAGGAACGCAGGGAATGGCAAATATGATCTCAATAAATAGTTATATGTATTAAAACTGCATAGGCCAAATTACATGGTTAAAAAATTATTATATTACATTTAAAAAAAAAGCTGAAATGAAGACAGAAGTCATTCATGAAAAATTGGAACGATAGAATAAAACACCTCTGAGATATGACAACACATAAGCTGTTTTTTAACTAAGTTTTATAATATTGTTATCTTGCCCCCCCTCCCCTCCCCCCCTTTGGACAAAAGCGGTAGCGTTTTAACTACGCCAGCTGTTGTTCCTGGGTGAGCATGTACTCATAACAAAGGCGTTAAGAAAAACTATATAAAAATAGCATTCTTTGCACTGATGCTCTCATTTGCTGTTACATGTAATTTATGATCATCAGAGGAAAAAATTGGACTGTTTCAGAAATATTTAAAAGTTCCTCGTTGGCACCTTTAAATGTCTATTCTTACCGTTCGTTTGGTCTCTCTCAGTGCAGCTACATGGCACAACTAGATTGGATTAAGACTAGACACTCGAACGGACCATGTCACTTGTCTGAGTATACATGGCCTTTCAGAAATCGGATAAATGGCTGTCTCCACTATGCTAGGTGTTCTTATCCGACTTCTCTTGTCTGAAGTAGATCGGATAAAGGTGTTTACATGCAGTTTAAAAGTCCTGTTGAAGTCTTATTCGTTTAGTTACCCGATTATGAGTCTGCATGTAACCGCACTGACTGTCTCCCCGCAGAGTTTGATGCTCCAGATTGCGGCGACCTGGATGAGGAGGAGAAGGCTGAGGCCATCGCGGCCAAGGAGGCTTACATGGCTGAGGCCTGCCCCACACCCGACCTCAACGGGACATGGCTGCACTCGCGGTGAGAACACACACACACACACATACAAACACACACACACACCAAACAGTCCACACACACACGGTGAGAACACACACACAACACAGTCCAGAGACACACACACGCACACACAAACAGTCCACACACACACGTGAGACACACACACACACACACACACACACACACACACACACACAGTCCATCCCACACACACACACACACACACACGAACATCCAGACACACACACACACACACACACACTGTGAAACACAAACACACAACAGTTTGAAATTGATTCCTTTTTTTTAAAGATTATTTTGAATAGGAGCTTAGATGTTGAATACATCTAGTAACAATAAATTAATAGATAATACATAGTGTTAATTAAAAAGTGATTTGCTTCACACCTGATCGGTTCCACTCTTGGTTCGCACCAGATGCAAAATCCTTTATAAGTTGGAACAACATCACTTATTGAGATAAATACACACAAACTAAAATAAGAAAACATATCTATCTATCTATCTATCTATCTATCTATCTATCTATCTATCTATCTATCTATCTATCTATCTATCTATCTATCTATCTATCTATCTATCTATCTATCTATCTATCTATCTATCTATCTATCTATCTATCTATCTATCTATCTATCTATCTATCTATCTATCTATCTATCTATCTATCTATCCATCCATCCATCTAGTGGGAGTTATAACGTAGTTCATGAACTGCTCTACAATTGGTTAGAATTTACATGCAGGAAAACTACAGAAAGAAACTGCAGGAAGTAGATGGTCTTCCTCATCCAATTAGATTGAGTAAGTCTTGATGTTTAACATGTTATTTGTGTGTGTGTGTGTGTGTGTGTTGTGTGTGTGTGTGTGTGTGTCTGTGTCTGTCTGTCTGTCTGTCTGTCTGTCTGTGTGTGTGTGTGTCTGTCTGTCTGTCTGTCTGTCTGTCTGTCTGTCTGTCTGTCTGTCTGTCTGTGTCACAGGAATGTGCAAGAAATCCATGGCGCCATCGACAAGATTGATGAGATGAGGTACGACACGAGTCAGGTGTCCAAGCCCGACAAAGAGGTGAGATAGTTAAAAATCATTAACATGCAGTGTGTAGAATTTGGATTGTATTCTAGCAGATTTTGTAGAAAGTATTATATATCCATAAGTACATTTAATTTAGTGCATATAGCTGAATTTTTTTTTTTTAATTATTTTTTCCTTAGAAAGGTCTCATATATGTCCATATTTCTGCTATTTGACAGGCTAGTGCCGCATCTTGAAAGTGTCATAGTTGGAATCATCAGTGCATTGTTTAAATTTAGAATTGTTCTTGTCTTGAAGGCCACTGTAGCTTCTGTTATTATTCAAAGGTGGGGTACCCAGGGAGTGTTGCATTCTAGAACTTTGTAAAATTTCTTGATGATGTCATATTAACACACTGCACTTTAAGTCAAAGTTTTTTATTGTCAGTTCAGAAATATGTAAGACATACATCAGAATCTAAATGGTGTTTATCTCTGGCCCACGGTGCAATAGGAACGATAGAAAAGAAAGACAAAATATAGAGTAGAATAAGATTAACATAACTAAACAATATCTACATTACATAATTCTAAATACTAAGCAGTGCGAAGGAATTTTCTGTACAATATAAAACAGTCTGTATAAAATAGAATAGAAAGTAAAAGTAGATAAGTTAAAACCAGATCCAGAAAATCCTTCTTAACATGTAACATGGGGAGTTAGTTTTATGATAGTTATAGGCATATTTATGAATCCAAATTAAAGATATTGTTATTTAAAGGTGCTCAAAGGAAACTTTCAGCTTTTGTTAATTCTAGCACCCCCTTTGGACAAAAGCGGTAGTGTTTTTACTACACCAGCTGTTGTTCCAGGGTGAGCGTATACCATGACAAAGGCATTAAGAAAAAACTATATAAAAAATAGCATTCTTTGCACTGATGGTCTATTTTGCTGTTACATGTCATTCATGATCATCAGAGGAAAAATTTGACTTTCAGAAATATTTAGAAGTTCCTCGTAGCACCATTTTAAATCTGATGAAGTTGATAGACATTCACTTAGGACACATTAAGCATTCTGAATCATTGCCCGAACATTCTATAAAAAATTCCTATGACTGAGTGACTGTTGCCATGGAAACCGTTAGATACATCAAGTCAAAATTTATTTCTATAGCACATTCAAAAACAACATCAGTTGACCAAAGTGCTGTACAAGATACAATACAAAACAACATATAAGATACATGAGGGAAAAAGTAGGAGTGTCAAAGTCTCAACTTGTGTTAAAGGCCAATGCTACAAAAGTGAGTCTTCAGCAATGTTTTAAACTGTTCAACTTTCGAGGGATCCAGGTATGAGCCTAGGACCCACACCACAAACACAGTCCTGAAAACTTTCTAGACAGTTCACACATTTTAATTTCGATTCAGTTTTATAATATTTTTAGAACATTGATTTTATTTTTTAATTTTTTTGCATTTTTTATGCTTTATGGACGCCCTACCAACTGAGCTAAGGGCGCCCCCTAGAACATTGAATTTTAATCAGATTTTTGTAGAAGCTAATTGAGACGCCCTACTTTGATATAATATATTGATTTTTTTTTACTATTTTAGACCAGGCTTACAGAGGCTTTAGAAGTAGCCAAGGCGGTTTTACGTGTGTCCAGGCTCAGAATAGTTTTGTTGGTTAATATCTTGTTTGTAGATGTATCGATAAAGAATAGCCCAAGATGGTATAATAAATCGTAAAGCACCTTTTTGAACTCATGTCACAAAGTGCTTAAAGGTGGAGTCAGTGATTCTGGAGAAGGCTTGTTGTCAAAATCACTTTTTGTCGAAATCAGTGAATATCTCCTCACGATCCGCTACCTGTCCGTAGTCTGTGCGCTGTGTTAATACACAGCCTATGTTCTATAAACAGGTATGTTGCTAGCTCTAGCTACAGTGGAGCCCCTTTGTTTACCTACCCCTTGTTTACAGACCAGTTTACAGAGCCTTGGCTGTGTATTAACAGAACAGAAAGGTAGTGGATCATGAGGAGATATTCTCTGATTTTACCAAAAAAAAAGTTATCTATACAGCAAGTGTTCTCCAGAATCGCTGACTCATCTTTTAACTAAGGAAAATAACGATTCTGACTAACAGTTCCGCTCGTTGTAAATTTGTCATGACTTCACACACACACACGATGCGTTGTTTTGGTTCAGAACGCAGCAAACATGGCGTTGAGGCAGAAGCGCTCTAAAGTTTTTGAGCTGCATCTCACCTGAACGGCTTGCGGCAGAAGCCTTGAAAGCAGCCTTGGCAGTTTGGTTCCCTCTCTTCCCCGGCCTGCATTCTGACCTTTTCTTTCATTTGTGTTTCTCTGCCCACAAGCTCTCAGCAACACAAACCACACTGGCAGCAGCACACATCAAGGCCGTCACAGAATCAATAAGTGAATCGGATAAGCAATATCGGAATCAGAATCATTAAATTCTTATCAATTCCCATCCCTAACATCCGAAATCTTTTTACGGTATGGTGGTATTTAAATCAAATTAAAAGTGTGTATTATTAACTAATCATGATATTTTGCTCTTACTCCAGATTGATGATCTGAAGTTGAAGGTTATTGAGTTGGCCGGAGTGAAGAAACCCGCCCTGAAGAAAGTGCGTATGTCAGCTGACGCTATGCTGCAGGCTCTGCTCGGAGGCAAACACAAAGTCAACATGGACCTCAGGGCCAACCTCAACAGGTCAAGAAGGAGGTCAAGGAAGAGGTGAGTACAGTTCTACACACAGTCACAAAACCCTGGAAAAAAATACAAGTTTTGTCCTTAAAAACAGGGATCTACAGGTCTGATCAGAGTTGGAAGACAAAGTTATCACGACAATTACAGGTGCTCCGAGGACCATTTCAATTTGTGTTAATTCTAGCGGCCCCTTCTCTGTCTCTGTTCAAACTGTATTGAGCCATTCTGGGCCAAAATGCCATGACCGATATTTTTTGTTCCGGTCCTGGTCGGGTCCATCAGACTGTTTGGTTTGAGGCAGAAGTTTTTTTTTTACTCTGTGCACCGACCAAGGGACCAGTCAGACGCCTTAAAGATGGGGGAATGATTCTGTAGAACGCTTGTTGTCAAAATCACAATCCGCTACCAGTACGCACTGTGTGAGCTGAACAAAATACAGTGTTAATTCCCAACCTAGTCTCTGTAAACTGGTATGTAAACAAAGGCGGACATCATAGCTAGCAACAATGCCCGTTGACAGAGCCTAGGATGTAAATTAACACTGGATTTTTTTTTCAGTGCACACATAGTGCGTACTGGTATCGGAAAAGACAGAATTCTCCGGAATGGCTGACTCCACTTCAATAGAAATCGTGTAAAAAGTATAATTTGTTCCTATAACTGTCTGTAATAATTCTTAATATTTTTTTTTCCACAGCCAAGTGAACAAGCCGGAGATTGGCGTAAGAATATTGAAGATAAGGCAGACAGGAAGAAGATGTTCGAGACTTCCTAAAATGGCCGCCATTTTGGAGGGGGGTGCCGTCTCCGCGCTCGAGGTCTGGTTGGCCGACTGTGTGTTCAAGTCGGACGCAAAGGGACAAGGAGCTTAAACACTTTTTTTTCACGGTTTTTACACCAATTTTTTTTTGTTTTTGTGATACCGTCACCACAAGGAAAGAACGGACGCTGAAAGTTACCTCATCATGTTTCACAGTTAAAAAAGGCTTTGACAGAAAGTTTAAAAAAAAAAGGAATTTCAAAATGTACAGTCATTAGAAATAAATGTTTTGAAAAGAGGATTTAATTTGTTTGGTACATTTATCCGCTTCTAAATTATTTGTTTATTCTGGGGTTTTTTTTGAACAAAAATGGCAATTACACTTTGACTAACCTTAAAATAAGATGCAGAAAAGTCCACAGTGTTAGTTATAATTAATTGCAAAACTAGAAATTATGGACTTTGAATAATTTTTTTTTTAAGTCAAACATTTTAAATGTTTTTAAATGTGTTCTTGTAATTAATCAAACAACTGATCAAAAATATAAGTTTATATTTTTATACCCAACAAACAAAAATGACATAGTTATAAATAATTAATAATTCTCCAAAAAAACTCTCATCCAGGATTTAAAATTTTTGTGATATTATTTTTCTTTACAAATAATGTTAATGTCAGATCAGTTGATTTCTGTAAATATATAACTGTATGACTTAATATTTAAATAAATAATATAAATTACATTTAAAAAACTTAATATATTAAACAAATAGTAATACAAATAACTCATTCATTTATATAATTGAAAAAAATATATACACAATAGTAAAATAGATTTGAAAAAAACTTTAAAAAAATTATGTAATTTAAATTTTAAATACACATAACATACAAAGGGGGCCTGGAAACCCTAAGTTTATGCCTAAACTTTAATCATATATTCATGATTGGCAGTGGTAGTTGTTTGTTTTTTGGCCATGGGGACTTTGAGATGGCAAGCTACATTGTCTTTGGGGTTTAAATCGGAAAGTCATTACTTCAATAGCAAACAACATTAATCTACTTAAGAAATTATTTAAAGGGTAAAATCCCAGATAAATTTAAAAGTTGTTTCAGCAGTTCAAAGAGCAACCTGAAGGCGTCAGAATGGCCTCAGTTAGTCCAGTTTGTGGTCTTGTATATTTAACTCACAACTACACACACACACACACACACACACACACACACACACACACACACACACACACACACAACACACACACACACACACACCACACACACACACACACACACACACACACACACACACACACACACACACACACACACACACACACACACACACACAACCACAACACAACATTGTACTTCTATTTTATGAGGACTCATCATAATGATTCATAGCTCTCCAACCTAGACTAATTCTAACCCTAACCTTAACCTAATTCTAACCTTGAACCTTAAACCTAACAATTACTTAAAACTTACTACAGCCCTTTGAAGAAGTGAAGGACCTGGCAAAATGTCCTCACTTTGCAAAAATGTCCTCACTCAGAGGTTTAAAAGTTGAAACTGGTCCTCACATAGATGCCTCGACAAGTACTGACACACATATTCAGACACACACACACACACACACACACACACACACACACACACACACACACACACACACACACACACACACACACACACACACACACACACACACACACACACACACATTGAGAGTGAATCTGCACAGGGAGGGTGGTTTTGCACAGCGTGGGGTTGGGTCGGGGTGTATTTCAGGATCTCGCAGGCCGATTGGTCTACCAGGGAATCCACTTCCATAAAGAGTTTCTGGTGATTTTGCTGAGACATCGCAACCCGGCATATATACCCTATTTCATTTTTCACTGTGTGGCTTTGGCAGTGTGTCGATTTAACTTCCACCAAGTGTGTCTTCTTCTTCTTCTTCTTCCTACTCCTCTCAATAGGTGAGAAATCTTATTATTTATTTCAGCGTCTTTGAAAGTCTCTGAGATCAGCATCTTTGATATTTTCTCACTGGAAGAAATACCTTTTTAGTGCCTCTACAAATCATCTTAAGAAGCTGTAAATTTTGCTCCATCTTTTTGAGCAGTCAAGAACTGACATCCTTGAATTTGTTGCTTGGGTATCTTTTTAGTGTGTTGTTGACATTTGACCTTTTCTTCTGACAGAATTATTTACGATTAGCGTTCGACTCCTTTGAGTTCTTGGTTTTATGGTCTTGAAGTTGTTTGTGGCGTGGTCCCTGAGAACTCAAAAGCCCTACAACTGTCACGCTCAAATGGCTAAATTACGATCCAGTTATTGGGTTACGTGTATGGTTGCTTCTAAGGGTTTTGAGTTATGGATAATTATCAAGAAATTCGGACAAACTTGACAGATGGAATTTATCTGAATTGCTAGAAAAATCTGTGCTATTTTATCGTCATATACTGTAAGATGTTAAATGTAATTCTTTAAGGTTTTGGAGATATGGTTAAATATAAGAATTTTGACAAATTTTACAAAACATTTTTATGACTTTACCATTATTTATTGTCATAGAGGATGTCAATTAATTGTTTCAAGCTTTTTGGTTGTAAAAAGTAACTTTCTAATATGATAATTAGATAAGACTAAATGACGCTGATGATATTAAACATATTATTCATGATGTGTAGTGTGCAATTTTGACCAATTTGATAACAAACTGGTTGAGTTTATTTTTGGCTGTTATTTCTTGACATTTTCTAATTTTGTTTTATAGATTTTAGATGTTTTTACTTGGTAAAATAAACCCAGAAACGTTTATTAATCTTAAACAAAAGTAACAAATTACCATAAAGTACTTTTGTAGTAAAAAAAAAGCATTTGGAATAGGAACTTAATTGGTCATTAAAAGAACATCTCCAAGTATTAAATAATTTATATTTAGTGTCAACTGTACTTAAGGCTTTTATTTTAAATTAATAGCTCCATTTGATCTGCTCATGAAGTGCCCGAGAACCGACACTCGATCCTGGCTGTCCCAGATTAGTTCAGTCGACGTTCGCGGGTCTTCAGCTGTGGTCTTATAGATCGCATTACCACCACAAATATTTCCCCCTGTCCATCCATCCTTCTCCTTCAAGAACATGCTGATCTTAGAGAAATTCACTCACACTGATGTCATCCTCTTCTGAGCCACTGACTACGGTGCACAGCGAGGGTCAAAAATACTCAAATACTCAAAATGTCTCTACCCTTTCCCACACCCAACACACTCCTGTACGTGTGTGTGTGTGTGTGTGTGTGGTGTGTGTGTGTGGTGTGTGTGTGTGTGTGTGTGTGTGTGTGTGTGTGATTTTTCTTGCAGGTTGTGAACCTCAAAAACTGCCAAGATGTCTGAGTAAGTTTATATCGTAAAATGAAATCCAATAGGTTAAGATTTCAGCTGAAGTATTTGTCCTAATTAACGAGCACACATGATGTAATTTCTATATTTAAGGGTACATGAATCATCATAGAAGCCATGCCTAATTTCACACATGAAAAGGCTTAATGGTTTCTCATACATGAGTTAACACAGTAACACTACATTAAATAATGCATATTTCAATCATCATGATTTGAAAGGTTTTTAAGAAAAATCCAATATATTTGATTTATATATTAATTTTAAATTAATTAATTACACGTTATCATTTGATATTAATTTTATGCATTAATCCAATTTAGTATAATTTTTGGATTATAATTATAAAAAGTCACAAACACATTGGTTTTGTGTAAACTGGACAATATTATATTGGCATCAGGACAGCATCAGTCATGGATTTTGATGATTGTCAAGTGTTGAAATAATTATTGAAGCCTGACATTTTGAATAACATGCAGACACATTCTTCAAATTCTTCATTTTAACTTTTGACAGAATACAATTTGTAAAAATAAAAATAAATATTATAATAGTCTGCATCAATGTCCACTCTAAATCTAAATCATAACTACGTTTATTTAAGTAATGAAAACAGTGAATTTGGCATTATGGTAGATATAATTCATTTTGCGGCCATTCTACATGATTTCACCATTAACTATGAGGTACGAAATTAATCATAACAATGTAAATAATGATAGTGAAATATAAATAATGATATCAATTGCGTTGTTACTATAACCTTTTCAAAGTAAGCACAAAATACCCTGATTAAAACTTAAAGGAATACGTCTACACATGATGTTAAACTCTCAGAAACTCATGTACAAATATGGTTAATTTGGCTTTATGGGGTTAAGATAAGTCATTCATAATATTTACAGACTTTGGTCATTCAAAGCCAATAGTTACATTAGGGCCACACAAACATTAAAATCATGAAAAATTAATACTTTTTTAGTCCAGATTTTAACCAACTATTTGGTTATATGTGTTTAATTGTAAAGAAGTACAAGATACTAACTCAAACGTCATAATACCGCTTAAAACAAGCAAAACTGCATCAGTAATATGTCAACTCATAAATTTGCTTGTAAGAAAAGCATAATTTTTACACTTAATATGACATTTATTAATTGTCTGAATGCAACATCTGTCACTAATAATATGGTGCGTTGGCACAACTTCCCCGAATAGGAAAAAGCTGTCTTCCAGCCGCAGGCATCACCTTAAGGTAAACAGGACTTTAAATAAACCTATCTATCTATCTATCTATCTATCTATCTATCTATCTATCTATCTATCTATCTATCTATCTATCTATCTATCTATCTATCTATCTATCTATCTATCTATCTATCTATCTATCTATCTATTCTATCTATCTATCTATCTATCTATCTATCTATCTATCTATCTATCTATCTATCTATCTATCTATCCATCCATCTATATTTTCACTAGTGTATAAAACATATTTTAACAGTCTTTTGACACTTTATTTGACCGTGTTCTGCAGAGTTTGATCTTGTCGATCGCAGCGCAATGGCTTGAGGACGAGAAAAACGAAGATATCGCCGCAAAGGAGGCGTACATGAGGGAGGCCTGCCCTCCCCCAGAGCTCAGCGGAGACCTGACCGCCCTCATGGTAAGAAAGAATTATATATATAAAAACATAATAATAACAACAACAACAACAATAATACTAATAATACTACTACTACTACTACTACTACTAATAATAATAATAATAATAATAATAATAATAATAATAATAATAATAATAATACTAATAATAATAATAATAATAATAATAATAATAATAATAATAATAATAATAATAATAATATATATTTTTAAATAATAAAAATAATTTCATTAAAAACTCAAATTAAATAAAAAACCTGATAGTGAGAGTATAAAAACACATTTGCATTTGTTTTTTTATTCTTATTTTTTTTGTTTATGGGTTGCTGTTAGTCAGGTTGAAAAGGTGGATAATAATTTCTCTATGTAATTTCTATATTTGTATGTATACATTTTAAATTGTGAAGTGGAGAATAGTTTTCTATAAATATCAAAGTATAAAAACAAAATATATAAAAAAAGAAAGTTGATTTATACAGCATGGGCGTTGTACAAACATCATATGAGTAAAAATATCTTTGACGGTTTAGCTGTAAATGCAATTATATTTACTTTAAAGTGCACTATAAAGTTTATGGGGAGGGAGGTTTGATTACATTTACAGAGCCTGCAGTTAGTTTACAAAACGTATTTTCTCTACATGTAATTCTTGGATAATTATATCCTCATGAATCAAAACTAAATCATTTGTGAAACTAAATCATTTGTGATATGTTTCTCTTTCTCGTGACATCACAGAAAGAGAAATATAGGGTTAAAAAAAAACTTACTGTGTAAATATTACTGTGATGTCTTTTACTGTGACATCACAGTCATATTTACAAAGTACGTTTTTTTTAACCCTATATTTCTCTTTCTGTGATGTCACGAGAAAGAGAAATATAGGGTTAAAAAAAACACTCTTTCTGCCTTTTCTCAGGCTAGGATGAACCGATTTTAATTTTTTTTTGCACATTTATACTACATAGGATCTCAGAATTCAATAAACCTTCATATTCAAACCGGTGAAGTAGGCCTTTAAGTAGAAAGACTAACAAAAAGAAAAAGCCAAATAAATCATTTAAATACAATATAATTGTCGAATAATTCTTGAAAACCATCTTGGTCACTGTCTGCCCTTACAATGGCGTATCAGGATACATTTGAGGCAAGACATTACTGTCATTTTAGAATATCCAAAAGTCGTAAATTTTATGAATAAAAAACCTGGATATTTATCAAATGAAAGTGGTCATTTTAACTATACAAAACCTGGATATCTCTGAGATTCCGATTTTTTAATAAAAAATATTTTTACACATTTAAGTGTACCTGTAGTTATATATTTACATGTGCGTGTGTGTAACATGAGAAGTGTGTGTGTGTGTGTGTGTGTGTGTGTGTGTGTGTTTGTGTGTTTGCCCATTGACAGGAATACTGCAAGAAGCTCGGCGCCCAAATTGACAAACTGGATGAGGAGAGGTACGACATCCACTCCAAAGTGCAGAAAGCCGACAAAGAGGTAAATACCCATCGGATACATTCACAGCATTAAAGGGTCAGTGTGTAGAATTTATTGGCATTTTTCAGAACAGACCTGTTAGAAATGGAAATTTCCTTGGAATGAGCCTTTTATATCTACATAGGAGCGGGGCGCTGAAGCCGCTATGTTGCTCCGCCATGTTTCTACAGTAGCACAGAATGGACAAACTTAATGGCCATATGCATTTTTAAAGTGGATGTCCTGCGGAAATGCACCTGTTGGAAGACCAAAGAGAAGAATTACTATAGAATAAATAACTAAATACATCTTCACCTCATCACTTGATATTGTGGAAAGACTTGAGGCAGTGGTGGAAGATGCCATCTTTAGTAACAATAGCTTCTTGTCCTTGAAGGCCACCGTAACCTCTGTTATTATTTGAAACAAAGACGTTACCAGGAGAGTGTTGCATTCTAGAACTTTCACCACTAGATACCACTAAATATTCAGATATTACACACTGCACCTTTAAATGTCTTTAAGAAAAAAACTTTCTCCAATCCTCGTGGGGAGGAGCCATCAAAAAAATACCCGGGCGAATCAGGGCCCTGCGTTCAGACCTAAAGTTCGCTCCTTATAGATAATGGCAGCTTCTGATTGGTTCATGTAGTCTCGAGAGGTTATTAATCGATCAATGTTGACGTCAACAACTACATGAACCAATCAGGGGCTGCCTTCTACTTACAGACAGAAAGTGGGGAGGGTCCGGTCTGACTTGAGGCCAGATTGATGACTACATGAACCAATCAGGGGCTGCCTTCCACTTACAGCTCTAACCACTACACCACAAGCGCCCCGAAACTAAAACATATTTTTCTTCCTTGTAGATTGAAGACTTGAATATCAAGGTTGTCGATATCAAAGGAGTGAAGAAACCTGCTCTGAGGAAAGTGCGTATGTCAGCCGACACCATGCTCAAGGCTCTGCTGGGCACCAAACACACCGTCAACATGGAGCTCAGGTCCAACCTCAAACAGGTCAAGAAGGAGGTCAAAGAGGAGGTGAGTTTACCAGACATACCCTGCATTCTATATCGCATACTCTTTCTTTGTTCTTTTACTACATACTACATCTGACATAACATAATTTAGTTAGGATGCATTATGCTACAATTGGGACACACTTGTACTCATTTATTTCATCATAACATTGCGCCTTGATGTTGCCTCTTGCTTTTATATCCGTCGCAACCCCGGTTGTTTTCATACGGAGGCTCCGTAGATGTGACGTCACTTGGGGCAGAATCTCCCAAATAGCAAGCTGTTTCAACACTAAACATCTCTGCCGGATGTAGTAGACATACGGGGAATTTTTAAGAATACTAAATCTGATCACAAAAGATAATTTGTTGTCCAAACTGTAGGCACTTTTCCTTAAAACTTAAATAGTTTTAGTTCTAGCCCCATAACTATAAAAATCTAGTGTGGACAGTTTGCTTGCAAATTTAGAGCCATGCTGAAAGAGTAAAGGTGTCCTCCTAGTAACCCTGAGGTCTCTGGCTGGATCCCTGGCACCAGTAGTACAACTAGTGGTGGCTGCTATTACATCTACGGTGCCCAACATCTCTACCATTGTGTCCTTGAGCAAGACACTTAACCCCAAACTGCTCCAGGGGCGCTGTACTAGGCTGACCCTGCGCTCTGACCCCTCCAAAGTGGAAAACTTGAGAGGGGAATGTGAAAAGACAAATTTCAATGTGCCTTGTGTAAATTGACTAATAAAGAAACTTCACTTAACTTAAGTCCAGGTACCGGCCCTGAAATTGATTGTTTATTTATTTCCTTTTCAGCCGATTGAAGCCGCGGCGATTGGCGTAAGAACATTGAAGACAAAGCCGACAGGAAGAAGATGTTTGAGACTACATAAACGCTGCCATTTGTCTTTTTCCGTTTGTATGAACTCCACATGTCTTATATATGTTGATCCAGACGGTCTATTTTAATGTTTCAAGCTTACACAGAGCAGTAGGTTAAAAAGCATGTGAGAATGGGTCAGACATCAGGATTTAATTTGAATTTTATTTATTTTGTCGGCGCTTTTGATGGTTCTGGAGGTAGTATGGAAGGAGGGTGGGGGGGGGGGGGGGAGTTTCTGAAGGTTCACACACCAACACACAATATCAACAAGTCTTAAAACTCCACACATACACACATTTATTAATTTATTCATAAGTCCATTCAGTTATAACATTCACTCAAACTGAATCATGTTGAAGAGAAACAATAAAATGTGGAAGAAAATATGTGTTGATTTGTTTCCTTCTGTCTTCATTTATCTCCTTTCTAATTACATTTGTAGAAATAGAAAATAATGCTTTGAAAAGGTCTTAAAAATGGATTAAAGTGTCATAAATCAGACAATTAACAACATATGAACACATCCTTCTGTAATAACCTTCAGAATAGTGCTAAGAATGATTATGGAAAGTTTAGTTGACGTAAGTGCTTTAGAAGTTGAGATTTCTGGTTCAGAGTATTGAACAAATGTCATTTTGAGATAATGGCCATTAAAGATGGTTCTAAGATAAATATACAGACGCAAACAATTTTCAAATCACATTCATAGTTTTCGAAATAATCAGCCTTGTTTGAAGGTATGTAAAACTCATATTCTTAGATGTTACAATGGAAGTGAATGGGACGGAATGTTCAGATAGGCAGTAGTGGACCAACAGTTACAGTGTAGAACTTGTGGAAAAATAAACCAAAACACCCTTTTCAGCTCACTCTCACACACACATATTTAACCGCACATGGATGATATTCACATCAAAACGTAGGTAATATTGTGCCCGTCGTATACATGTGACTATGAAAGCAATTGGACCTACACAATGGGATCAATGAGCTTCCAAGTAAAAGGGTGTCCAACCAACTGCCGCATAGACTCCAATATTAAACCAGAACTGACATTTCTGGAGAAAGCCAGAAAATGCCACACTTTTAATCTGCTGTAGTTTTCAAATTCTTTAGACTACAGCCACGATTTTACGCTGAAATCTTGACCAGAGCCTCTGTGTTCTACCGCTATATTCAATATGTCGATCAGACAAACGGTCTGCGAGTTAGAGGCAGCAGTTTGAGAGGAAGTTTTGGATGAAATGACCTCTCTGAGGCCTCTAACAGGTGGGATGTCTGCCCAATCACAGGCCCTCAACAATGTTAATTTTATTTAAAAAATTCTGAACATAGTAAAACCATAGACAATGATCATATGGAGTGGTTTCTTGTTTTTTCCAGAGTTGTATATTTATATAAAATAAAATTTAAATAAAGTTTTTTTCCTACAGTGGCAATATATGAAACATCATTACAATCTAAAATGTTCATGCCGTCGCCTATTTGTATATTACATTAATTTTTTTTTCATGTCAAAACCTTGCGCCTACATTACCCACAATGCATCATGTATGGTTTGCCCATGGAAGCTAATGTAGCCTTTAGCAGAGATGAGCAGCAGCTGCGGAGGTCTAATCTGACAGAAAGATTTATTTTCAACTTTAAATAATTTTTTTCAACCTCAACCAATGCTGACTCCTGTGACATCACTATCGAATGGCGTTGGAGCCACTAAATATGTTTTATGTGTGTGTGTGTGTGTTTGTGTGTGTGTGTGTGTGTGTGTGGAGAGAGAGAGAGAGAGAGAGAGAGAGAGAGAGAGAGAGAGAGAGAGAAGAAGAGAGAGAGAGAGAGAGTTGATCTATAAATCTAAATGCTCCCGAAACAAAGTTCCTTGTATTTCTTTAACGATTGGACTAGTACTAACGCCCTCCCTACACACACACACACACACACACACACACACACACACACACACACACACACACACACACACACACACACACACACACACACACACACACACACACACACACACACACACACACACACACACACACACACACACACACACACACACACACACACACTGATGCTGCCCTCACACTCCTTGTATGGTGCTGAGGGGCCCTTGACTCCGGGGCCCTCTAAAGTTTCCTCAGTAGCTAACTTTACCTCCTGGGGAATTTGAGGAGACGCCCTGACGTTTATATTTAGATCAGGTGACTTCACCAAGACTCCCTTTAAAACACGCAGTCTTCACTCACCGTTCAGCCCGGCTTAGTCTCAGGGCTTGCATGGGGTTTAGTTTAATTAGGTTATTAAAAACAGCAAAACATCAATTCGCCACAATACAATTCGCAATTTACACAATTACAACAACAGTATTGGTGATATTTAAAGGGTAGGTAAGATATAGAACCGGATCCTCGTTGCAGAAGTTAACTATCACGGTTTTTCGATTTTTCGACAGTATAGGGGAAAGTTGCTGCAAGAGAAACGTATCTTAAAGGTGCACTATGTAACTTTTGGGTTTGTCAGAGAAGTGAACATGTTCTAAGGTATATTCTCATAACTGAATAAACAAACTTTCCCACAGGAAAATGTGATCCCTGGAACACTGCTTGAAGTTAGAAAGCTTCTTGAAAAGTTACTGTTTCACTGTTGTTGTTGTTTACAGCAGCAGGGCCCACAGTTTGGTTTACAAACATATTCTAGTCTTATGTTTTGGTTGGCTGTGTCAAACAGCTTCTGAGGATGTAATGTGCAAAAATGTGAAGCTACCACAGATTAAGCCTTGGTTTGATACTCTGGCGAAGTTAGTTTTAAGTTGGATATTCTACAGAATTCATCAGTAACTTCTTTTTACTTAATTCACTGATTTTCACAAAAAGTTATTTTGACAACAATAGCTCCAGAACAGCTGACTCCACCTTTCAATTGTATACAAGTACTAAACACTAACTATCTGTATAACTCTAGATACTAACTAGACTTCTGTCCTGCTGGTTCTTTATTCTTGCAGCTTAATTAGGAATAATTTAATGAAGAGTGTCAGGTGGGAGCAATTCGATTTAATGAGCTTTAAAAAGAACACACGGATGAAAACACCGGCACTGGTAAGAAGAGAAAAACCCTTGACTTCTTTCTGTCAATTACTATTATCTCGACATTTGTTATTTTTCAACACTCTGAACCAAAAAATCTCAAATTCTAAAGCGCTTACATCAACTAAACTTTTTCATAATCATTCTTAGCACTATTCTGAAGGTTATTACGGAAGGATTTGTTTGTATGTCGTTTATTGTCTGATTTACGAGACATTTTATTGATTTCTAAGACAAATGATACAATGTTAAATTCAGAAGCCCATGAAACAGACCTGAGAACAGCTGATTTCAGTTGGTAGTCCTACATGTATGTTGGACAGTAGGGGGCGTGTTTGCTCCGCTATTTAACAGCAGCTTGACGAATCAACTCAGGTCACACACACACCACACACACACACACACACACACACACACACACACACACACACACACACACACACACACACACACACACACACACACACACAACGGCTCCAGTTGATTACATACAGTAAATTAAGACATTCAAATTTGTATTACAAGTTTTCTCAAATGTTTTTTTTTAAATGCAAATGAGTCATAATCTACTAACAAGGGCATATACATTTCCTACGTATATTTCCGAGTCTGAAATCTGAACAACGGATAAAGCCAGGTTCAACATTCAGCTTTCAAAAGAAAATCCATGTTTTTAATCTTATATATAGTCCACCAACTGTACCATTTCTCACTCCTGTTCTTCATAAGTGAATGCAGAGTGCTTCAGGTGGTAACAGGACATTTAATGAGTGGATAATAACATAATTGCTACTGCTTTTGATAATGAAATTAAGCCTTATGCACAAGGGCATGTTCTAAGTTTACGAAGAAGTGGCCCTCTATTTGTGTCAGTATGAACTTTTGAAGAAAAAAAAGTCTAGTTCAATGAATTTAATATTTTTTTTATTTTAACTTTTTTCATACAAATTCTATTCTCTTGATTGCCTATGTGGTAAAATCAATTATCTTTCCATCTCCTCATTCTGCTGAATCAGTAGTATTACCTCACAGACGTCACAGTAACCGAAGCGTAGCCTCTTTAACTGACCCGGGCTGTAAAGACATTTGGTGTTATTATGTCCAGCAGTTTGCTGGAGGTCCTCGTAAACAGTTCAAGCCGTTAGAGTTTAAGTGCAGTGCTGAAAACTCTCGTTAACTTTCTGCTGTCACCCTGAGAGCCGTATGTTTTCACTTTCACTAGTTTGGAGTCAAAACACACGCACACAGGCAGGCAGCACACACACACACACACACACACACACACACACACACACACACACACACACACACACACACGCACACACACAACAATGAATTTGTTTCTTAGCAGACACGCGGTACTGACAGGTAGCTGATCGTCAAGAGATATTCACTGATTTTGACAATTTGATTTTGACAAGAAGCATTCTCCATAATCACTGACTCCACCTTTGTAAAATGTTTTCTGATTATTGATTTAAGTCCCTCATCTGTGTGTGTGTGTGTGTGTGATGTCACGCTCTACCTGCAGCCTATAAGAAGCTCTCATCTATTCTAGGACAATGTTTTTGTTGGCAGGTTAGACTGCGAGAAGTAACAGTTTTCCGAGCGCATTAAATCTAGAGTTGTACGACATTAGGTCATTATTTTGGCCTTATAAATAGCATCACGGTTTGGTTTTCATTTGTTTTTTTCTTGAAGTCAACCAGAGTTTATTGTTTAATAAATTATTACATTTCAAGTTAAACATTCTCTCTTGATGCTCTCATGGAAATGTGTGTCAGTTGCTCTCAGTCCCTTACCTCTGAGGTGGTAGGATGTCCTAAAGTTTGAGAGGTTCCTCCCAGTAACAATGAGGTCTCTGGTTCCTCCTCCCAGTAACCATGAGGTCTCTGGTTCTTCCCAGTAACCATGAGGTCTCTGGTTCCTCCTCCCAGTAACCATGAGGTCTCTGGTTCCTCCTCCCAGTTACCATGAGGCCTCTGGTTCCTCCTCCCAGTAACCATGAGGTCTCTGGTTCCTCCCAGTAACCATGAGGTCTCTGGTTCCTCCTCCCAGTAACCATGAGGTATCTGGTTCCTCCTCCCAGTTACCATGAGGTCTCTGGTTCCTCCTCCCAGTAACCATGAGGTCTCTGGTTCCTCCTCCCAGTAACCATGAGGTCTCTGGTTCCTCCTCCCAGTAACCATGAGGTCTCTGGTTCCTCCCAGTAACCATGAGGTCTCTGTTTCTTCCCAGTAACCATGAGGTCTCTGGTTGGATCCCTAGCCCCGGACAGGGGGGTGCTAGTAGTAAAACTAGTGGTTGCTGCTATTACATCTTTGGTGCCCACCATCTGTGACCCTCTCACCTTCAGTGTGCTGTGGCTTCACCTCCTCTTTTAACAGCTTTAAGGTATTTCTATCTATCATTGTGTCCTTGAGCAAGGCACTAATCCAACTGCTCATTAATGCAAATCATTTGTATAACTCCCCCTTAATATAAAACCATTTACACTTGAAAATGACCATTATTGTGAGTGAAAAACAATTGAGCTTGTAATTTCTTATGAACATGTATTTAAAGAGGTTTTTCTTGTGTGGATATACATTCTGACCCCTAATTTTTCTATGTACCCCCTGCAATCCGGTGTTTGGTCTGTTGTGCCCCAAACAGAGCCTTCAAGGTGGCGCTGCCTGGTTAAGGGTTAGGGTTAGGGTTAGGGCCTTCCAGACAGCGCTGCCTTGAAGGCTCCATTGGGGGCACAAAAAAACATCAAGCCTGCAATCCCCTTAAGTACCTCAAGGGGTCTGCCTACCCCTGGTTTGGAACCACTGGTACAAGGTCTGGTGCTATCTCCTGTGTGTCTCTTCCCAGTGTTACCTCACCCTTTAGGAATGCATGGTTCCCTCGTTAACGAGGCTGCATTCTTTTACCTGTGTAAAGCTGTGTTGTTACTCTGCCGTTTTGCTCCACACTTAAAGCTCCTGGTGGGGGCTGGTAAATAACTACGCTGCTATAAAATACATCCTGACCAATAGCTCATAAAAATACTCAGATACATGCAAACACAGATTTTAAGTTTACTTCGGTTTCTAGGTATAGTACACTGTTTATCCCCCCAAACCCGTGAACTTCACTAAAACATATCTACTTCCAAGACATTTAGTTTTTCTCATGAGTTTGGTGGAGAACAATATTTTATATTTATTATCATGACAATTAAAGGTGCAGTCAGCGATGCTGTAGAACATTTTCTGTCAATATCAGTGAATATATCCTCACGATCCCTACCTGTATGTACTGTGTGTGTGCTGAAAAAAAATCTGGTGTTAATAATGCACAGCCTAGGCTCTGTAAACTGGTATGTAAACAAAGGCTATGTAAACAAAAGGGGGGCATCATAGCTGGCAACATGCCAGTTTACAGAGCATAGGCTGTGTATTAACAATTTTTTTTTTCCGCACACACACAGTACGGACAGGTTGCGGATCTTGAGGAGATATTCACAGATTTTGAGAAAAAGTGATTTTGACAACAAGCGTTCTCCAGAATCACTGACTGCACCTTTATCATTTTCTTTTCTTAGTGTTCACACTGACAACAATATGAATTAGCTTTCTCTTGTCCTGTGTTTGAACCCTTCCCAATGTGGTCTGCTCTCACCTCCCTACAGGCAAACAAACATGTTGCTTACCAACTGATTATATGAGCACAGTGTGTGTGTGTGTGTGTGTGTGTGTGTTCATGCGTGCGCGTGCGTGTGTGTGTGTGCGTGCGTGCGTGTGTGGTTTTGAATATAAAAAATAAGTCTTTAATCCAAGGCCTGGATCCACATTATTGACATCTGACTCCTGCATCAAACAGTAATTACAGTGAATATTATGTTACTGAGAGCTGTGGGTCCGTTACCTCATGCATATTGGAATCAGGGCGTGTTGGTACAAGTACACAACTGTTCACACAAACTTGACAGGAGAGCAATGTCTGGGAAAAGTAAAACACTAATGTTTAATTGAAAATGTTCATGATAAATTTAACATAATTGGTCAACCTTTGACATGGAAAAGAAGTTAGAGCAAAATTGAGCAAGGTTGAAAATAAGCCTTTTCTCAATCAGAGCTGCTCAAAAATGCAATAATGTAAAAGATGTTTCATTTTAAAATGTTCATGAGAAATTTAACATCATTGATCAAACATTGACATTTTCAAATGTTACATTATGTCAAACAAAACACTTATGATGTTGACTTTGCACATAATATATTTTAAGGCCAAGCCCACAAATACACAAGTCAATTTAATATTGGTAATAAACAGCTGTAGAATCAGTGTTTTTACAGTAATCAAAAGACAAACTACATTTTCAACAGTTCATTCTGATAAAAGGTTTCATTATGATCTAGTGTCAGCAGGTCTGTGCTGACTGTATTTAGCCTTCGACCACAAGCAGGAGAACAACAGTGTTATCATGTTCCTACTGCCCCTGAAGGCATCAGCTGCTTTAAGAGCAAGTTTTCGTCACAGGAAGGAACTTGGCGGCCCAACAAAGTGTTTACAGTGTTTACAGTACACACAGCCGGGTGTGAGGAACACCCCACACAACACACACACACACACACACACACACACACACACACACACACACACACACACACACACACACACACACACACACCACACACACACACACACACACACCACACGCACACACACACACACACACACACACACACACACACAGACACACACACACAGTCCGCCTTAGATCTATGTGTTCAGATGTCTTCCTGCCTAGTCAGCTTCTCTCAACGTTTTAAATTCATCTCAGGAATCTGAAACTCAATCTCTCCATAGGTTCATGTTCAAGACATTTAATCCGCCATGGTTGGGGGTTCCCACACAAGATTAAAGCTCTTGATGGGAAGTGCTGTCAGGAAGTTTGGAGTTTGATACAGTGAGATTAATTACAATGTTTACCTTGATTTAGGGCGGATTCACACCTGATAGTCTGTGTCTAGTTTGCTTCCTTGGTTCACACCAGATGTGAGATTAAAACACTGGGGGCAATCATGGTGTAGTAGTTATTATGTTCAAGTTACTGGAGGTCTTCCCTTGCGCGTGTCTCGCTATGCAAGTCAAGAGACGACGGTCGGCTAACAAAGTGTTGTCTGTGATGTTTCTCAAATTATTTCTGATTCATGCAACAGGCTGTTGTGAATCTGACTTCTACTCAGAGATTGACAGGAGAGATGATCAGAGGGGCAGAGTTTTTACCACCATCATTTAGACAGGGACTAAAGTATGGGTAGAGTTTCTCAGTGAAGGAGCAGCCAGTGAAGGAGTAGATAAGAGCTGCAGCATCCACGTCATAAAAGGAGACCAGACCCTCCTCATAATCCACAAACACCCCCACCTTCTGAGGCCTGGACTTCAGAGAGAGACGGACTGGAGGGCCGGCACACGCTTGGTACTCATTGTCATTCCTCAAACATATGGTCCAGTAACCATACCGAGGGCTCGCTCTGATTTTTCCCTTCTTGTTGATCGACTCTCTGGCCACTCCTAAAGTCCAGTCAGTCTTCCCTTCAACCTGAACCTCATAGTAAAATCTTCCTGAAGAGAAACTCTGTTTTGATAACACATTAACACAAGTATCAAATCTCTCTGGATTGTTTGGGAGATTCTTCTTTACATCGACATGTTTTACTGTTTTCCATCATCAGACAGGATGAGTTTGGGATGTGCTGTATCAGGATCGAGTGTCACATCCACTGCGTACTGCTGGACCCTCTTCAGCTCATTCTCAAACTGTTTCTTCATCTGTTCACTGAGTTTCTCCTCCAGCTGATTCAAAGCTTCCTTACAGTCCCTCCATATGAAGGTGGACGGACGCTGATCCCTCTCCAGTCCTTGGTGGGTGGAGCAGTGTTTATGGGCTGCTCCACCTCAGTGCTTCTCTTCTCCAGCTCAGAGATTTCCTGTTCCAGCTCTTTGATGAAGCCTTCAGCCTGTTTCTCTGTCTCTCTCTGCTTCTCTTTGACGGTGTGGATGAGCTCGGCCTGGCTTCTCTCCACAGACTCCTTCAGAGTGGTGAAGACCTGAACACCATCTGCTATCTCTCTGTCTGCACCTTCGTTACTGAGCTCCACTGAGCGTCTCATCTCCTGAATCTTCAGTCGTCTCTTCTGGATCATCTGCTGAACTTCAGCCTCTGTCTTCCCCAGCTCGCTTTCTTTACTACGTATTCTTCTTTCAGAGGAACAACAGCATGTGTCTTGTGGTCTAAAACACTGCAGAGCATGCAGACACATGTCTGGTCGGTCTTACAAACAGCTCCAGAAGTTTATTGTGCTTCTTACACATCCTGCCTTCCAGGTTCTGCACAGGTTTGATCAGCTGATGTCTTTTCAGGCCTGGCATCTTCAGATGAGGCTCCAGGTGAGTCTCACAGTAGGAGGCCAGACACACCAGGCAGGACTTCAGGGCCTTCAGTTTGGTTCCAGTGCAGACGTCACAGGGAACTTCTCCTGGTTCTGCAGCTTGTTGCTCTGAGCTGCTGCTGCTGTTGGCTTCCTGTTGAGCTGATGCTTTGAACTTAGCAGCCATCTCAGAGATGAAGTGTTGACCAGCAGCTCAGGTCTTTTGTAGAAAACCTTTTTGCAGTTGGGGCAGCGACGGGGGACACTTCTTTTCCAGTGTTCCCTGATGCAGGCTTTACAGAAGTTGTGTCCACATGGGATGGTGACTGGATCAGTGAACACATCCAGACAGATGGAGCACAGGAACTGATCTTCACTCAGCAGACAGTTGGCAGCAGACATGGCTACAATCTGAGGGAAAAGGTTTTAAAATAAAATAAAAAATTACTTAACTTGTGATGACAGCCTCTGATTCACCGAAACATGGCATTGGACGATCATGGACTATGCTGCCAGTGAGAGAGAGTTTCAGATGTTCAAAAAAGACTTAAGAAGACTGACAGCAATTACTACATAACTTAAAAGTGTGCAACAGCCTATCACACTGTTACACTTCATTTCATACAGCTGAAAATGTTATCCAAAGATCTTTCAACCTTTAGGTATGCAGATAGCATTAAGGGTCTTGCATGGGGGCCCACACTAGACCTGCCAAACACTGAATCTTAACACTTGTCTCCTGTACGAAAGTCAGTGGTGTTACCCACTGAGTCATACAACCTCTATATTGCCTATAAAGTGATCAAATGTGTTCAACACGGTCATATTTTATGACCATGTTATATGCAATAGAAGAAGCTGTCAGATGAAATCAGTAACTGTACAATCCAAAGGGCATCTAGATTAGGCCAGTTAGTGTTAATTATGGCCAGTTTATACCTTTGGTCTTCTCTATGGTTGGATTTAGTTGCTACGTTATATATGTATGCGATTAACACTTAATTTAATTCATCTGAAACTTTTATCCAAAGCACCTTCCAACTTTAGGTAGGCAGATAGCATTATGGGTCTTGGCTGGGGGCCAACACTTGACCTGGCAAACGCTGACTGGGAATCTTAAAGCGGATGTCCTGTACGAAATACAGCCTCTCTATTGCATCTTAAGTTATAAAATATGTTCAACAACGTGACATTTTATGAACGTTTATGCAATGTTTTTACAATCGAAAGGCCATCTAAACTAGGCCAGTTAGCGGTTATCACAGTTTATACTTTGGGTCTTCTTTATGTTTGGATTTAGCTGCTGCATTATATATGTATGCGGTTTCACAAACTCAATTGCTAAGATGTTTGAGGATACAAATCACAGTTTTAACTACACGAAACAGAAGCAGTTTGTTTAAATCAGATTAAGCTGAAGTCACTGTGGTTTGGTTTTTACAGCTGCTCTCGAGTTATGTCACAATCTTCATATTATTCTATCTAGATGACACATTTATGTGGCAAAATATTCTGTTTATAAAAGACACATCAAACAGTCATACTCTTGTTTTAACTAAACTTTCAGCAAGTATTTACCGAGTGTCATTGAATGTTGGCTTTGAAAGGCAGTGTACTCACCAGTGTTTGTCAGAGATTCTGCTGTTTAGTTGAGAACAAGCTGATGGATTCAGTTGAATTTGCCTTCAGAGAGATTCAGATAGACCCGTCCTGAATGCTGTCCTGCTCTCACTCTGACAAACTTTAACTTTTACCTGAGGGAATGTGCCTTTGCAGCTCTCCCCTTTCAGTGTTGCTCCACCTCTCAGTGTAGCTCTGTGACTCAACTTTTATTGCCTCTTTATGAACTGACATAACTTTGGAACACGAGGAGTTTTATTGTTTTTGTCTCATTTTTCTGTACAGTGGAAGAACACAGGGTCTAAAAGAACAAACAAATACAACTAGACAACATAACAAAAGAGGTAATTAAAGATTGTCAGGACCTGATGTATCTTTGGAACAAGATAAGTTTTTCTCTGTCTCTTTTTCTGTACAGTGGAAGTATGTTATAGCATGGACCAACGTTGCCTCTCCAAATGTTTGTCTAAGCGTATCTTGTATGAATTTTTCTCAGCCTTAAACTTTAGTTTAGTTTATTTGTTCATGATATTGTGGACAGTCCCCTTTTATAAACTGTACAGTAAAAGGAGCAGCTTCAGCCTTTACCGCACATTTTTTCCAGCTGTAGTCCCAGGCCAGTTGTTAATAGGCAACCTAAAATGGATCAGTTAAAAGTTAAAATACAATAAATTACATTACATTTATAATTACAGTAGGCCTAAACAAAAGAAAAGTGGACCAATATGCACCACATTGTTCTAATTCCACTTCCAAAGCACATGCTGAAGAGTTAATTCCTGTTTTCCAATAACTACTGAGTGGATTCCTGTGTTTAAATCCATACGTCTGTGTGTCTGCGTATTTGTGTGTGTGTGAGTGTGTTTGTGTGTGGGCGTGTATTACTAACAATGTGGGGACATTGTGCTGCTTACATAGTGATATTGTGGGGACATACCTTCCTTTTGGGGACAAATGGAAGTCCCCATAATGTAAGTAATTATATTTTAGAGTGAAGACTTGGTTTAAGGTCGTAGGGGTAGGTTTAAGTTAGGGTTAGGGTTAGGGTTAAGGTTAAGGTTAAGGTTAGGATAAGGCTTAGGCAAGTAGTGGTTATGGTAATGGAAAGTCTCCAGGAAATGAATATAACTCTATGTAATATCCTCGGAAGTGATGTTCACCTGTGTGTGTGTGTGTGTGTGTGTGTGTGTGTGTGTGTGTGTGTGTGTGTGTGTGTGTGTGTGTGTGTGTGTGTGTGTGTGTGTGTGTGTGCGAGTGAGTTTTTGTTTTTAAAAGTCCCTTTAATTCCACTTCTGCATAGTGCCTTTAAACACCACCACCACCACTTAAAAACAATCAAATAAAAAAGAAAATGATAACAAACCACAAAAAACGACAGCACCTCTCAGGCAGTCAACAATTGACACAATCAGAATCAATCACTATGCAACATACCTCTGAAATCCCTTTCCCCTGAGCTGTTTGCTAAAGAGAATACATTTTGCTATTTGTGTCTGTTGATCGAAAGTTGTTAGCTTTATAAACATCAGACCAAGTGTCTATGAAACACTGCATATCCTCATTACTCCAAGCTTGCCTGTGATTATTTGCCATGCTTGCATGTAGTTGATGTGAAAGAGGATCATCTTCATTATCCAATGATGCATATTGTAGCTGGCTACTGGAGCTTGTTTAGCCCAAAAATATTCCTTCGTGTTTCCCAAAAAACATGTGCAAACTGCTTTGCTTTTCATCAGTCCAGAACGCTATTGTTTATTTATGTACAAGTTCCTGGAGGTCTTCCCAAGGTGTTATCTGTGATGTCTCTCAAATGATTTCTGACTCATGCAACAGGCTGTTGTGAATCTGACTTCTACTCAGAGATTGACAGGAGAGATGATCAGAGGGGCAGAGTTATCACCACCATCATTTAGACAGGGACCGAAGTATGGGTAGAGTTTCTCAGTGAAGGAGCAGCCAGTAAAGGAGTAGATAAGAGCTGCAGCATCCAAGTCATAAAAGGAGACCAGACCCTCCTCATAATCCACAAACACCCCCACCTTCTGAGGCCGGGACTTCAGAGAGAGACGGACTGGAGGGTTACTACATACTTTGTACTCATTGCCATTTCTCAAACATATCCTCCAGCAACCATCCTCAGGGATCGCTGTGATTAATCCCTTCCTGTTGATCGACTCTCTGGCCACTCCTAAAGTCCAGTGAGTCTTCCCTTCAACCTGAACCTCATAGTAAAATCTTCCTGAAGAGAAACTCTGCTTTGATAAGACATTAGGAACCAAGTCAAATCTCTCTGGATTGTTTGGGAGATTCTTCCTTATATCTCCATGTTTAACTTGTTTTCCATCATCAGACAGGATGAGCCAGGGACTTGCTGTTTCAGGATCGAGTGTCACATCCACTGCGTACTGCTGGACCCTCTTCAGCTCCAACAGATTCTTCATCTGTTCACTCTGTTTTTCCTCCAGCTTTTTCACAGCTCTCCTCATAATCCCCTCATATGAAGGTGGACTGATGCTGATCTGTGTCCAGTCCTTGGTGGGTAGAGCAGAGGTTATGGACTGGAAGTTTAGGAAGAATTCGAGGGAGTCATTAGACTTTGAGAGCTGCTCCACCTCAGTCCTTCTCTTCTCCAGCTCAGATAGTTCCTGTTCCAGCTCTTTGATGAAGCCTTCAGCCTGTTTCTCTGTCTCTCTCTGCTTCTCTTTGACGGTGTTGTTGAGCTCGGCCTGGCTTCTCTCCACAGACTCCTTCAGAGCGGTGAAGACCTGAACACCATCTGCTATCTCTCTGTCTGCACCTTCATTACTGAGCTCCACTGAGCGTTTGAACTCCTTCATCTTCAGTTGTCTCTTCTGGATCATCTGCTGAACTTCAGCCTCTTTCTTCCCCAGCTCCGCTTTCTTTCCTTCCAATTCTTTTCTCAGGGGAACAACGTCATGTTTATTGTGGTCTGAAATAGTGCAGATCTTGCAGACACATGTCTGGTCGGTCTTACAGAACAGCTCCAGAGGTTTATTGTGCTTCTTACACATTCTGTCTTCCAGGTTCTGCAAAGGTTTGATCAGCTTATGTTGTTTCAGGCCTGCCCTCGTCAGATGAGGCTCCAGGTGAGTCTCACAGTAGGAGGCCATACACACCAGGCAGGACTTCAGGGCCTTCAGTTTGGTTCCAGTGCAGACGTCACAGGGAACTTCATCCTGTTGAGCTGACGCTTTGAACTGAGCAGCCATCTCTGAGATGAAGGTATTAACCAGCAGATCAGATCTTGTGGAAAAACCTTTGAACAGTTGGGGCACATACATGGAATATTAGGAGAGTCATCTTTAATCCTACACTCTAACATCACAAATGAAAGCGTGAGCAATCCAAGCAGTAATGATACAATTATTGATTTGAATATCAGTAAGTAATTTTGAATCATTAATGTAGTATTTCACAGCTGGAAAGATGAAGGTTTATTGAGATTCGGTTACCTATATAGTAGAAATGTCCAGTAATGTTTGAAATCGGCACCTTCTGGCCAGAGATAAAAGGCAGAAAGGGTGATTTTTGCTCAGACAGCACAAATCCTACAACTACCACAATGCATTTCACTCACTGCCTTCCAAGGCCACACCCCCTACTTCACAGCCAGAACATTGAGTTAGAGTGTTTGTTGGTGAAAACAAACTAATTCCCGGGATAATACACAGTCCATGGTGATACTTTGACAAAATTCAAAACACTTTGTATGCTACTCTACAATGTGTTCTCTTTCCCAGGATTTGATGTCACTGGAATACTTTTTTCACTAAAGAAATCAGGACTGCTAGGCCCAGGGGAGACTGAGGTAAGACAAATCTCCTTCATTGCACTATACTACAGATTTTGTAATGATACAAAGCTGGTTGCTAAAAGGTAAAGTATTCCTTTAAGTTTTTTATTTTTATTTTTGCATTTAAGCAGAAATCGTTTTTGACACCAGACATTAAAACAAAAACATATTTCTGAGTAGATTAGTTTGTGTTAAAGTCTGTTGAAACACATTAAATATTATGAGCTTTACTTACCCGTCTTTGGCAGAGACTGATGCCTGGCCTGATTATTTCAGATTCTTCTTTTCCAGAGAGACGTGTCTAGTGCTTAGGTCTGCTGTCGCTCCGACTAAAGTTTAGTTTCAGTTGAGGAAGGAGACGTCAAAATATGCTGTGGTTTTCGTCTGCTGCTCCACCTCTTTTTGCTCTGCAGGTGAGTAATTGTTGCATTTCAAGTTTGACTTGATTCCTGACGCACTTTTGGTAAAAGGTGTGTTTAAGCTGCAGCAAAGCACTAAAGTAGGGGAGATCAGGGATAGTAGGCACACTTTTTACTCTAGTGAGAATTGCTCATCACTAAAACATATTTCAATAGTCAGTCCTACATTAAATTGAAGCTTAAGCTGTTGACTTGAAATGTGTACCCCTCACTTTTTCTAACTTATTGTAATAAAGAAGAAATTGATCATCAAAGACACCCTTACACATTGTGACAACCAACCCCATCGAGGGGTTGGTTGTCACAATGCTATCTTAATGGGAAAACTCTTAAAAAGAAGGCAAGATAGCAGAACTAAATTTGAAAGTTTAATTACATTGTCAAGTTGACAAATAGGCCTACATAACTTACTGTAGCCTTGGCAGCTGGTCTAGTTTGGGATGCACTGGGTTGTTTTGATTTTGTTCCCCTTTTTTCTTTTGCATGCTAGCTGCCTTTTCCTGCTCTATTCTTTCCTTCTCCGGGGTGTAAGTGAGGATACAGCTTGACAATTGTGTTCGTTATTGGGTTCCTTTTCTGGCTGCAGCCTTTGGATAACATGTGACAACCAACCCCCCACAAAATGTGACGACCAACCCCAACTTGAATTTCTTGCTAGCATCAAGGCCAACAACCATCTGACAACTAATTAGCTTGCTAACCACAATCTAAACTATAGTTTACCCTTCACACTTTTTTAGGGTAACAAGTATTTTGTTATAAACCCATTGTGTAAAAGCCTAGAAGAAAAATACTGAAGAGCTAAATATTTTCAATTTGACATGAAAAACACAAACAGTCCTCTCACCTCAAATTCAGCTGTCTAACTCCAAGGAAGACTATGTAGGTGACCTCTGATCCCAATTATGGATATTTACATACCACAATTTCACAGACACCGCCTTCTGGATCCGGGATATAACGATTGTGACAACCAACTCGTGTGACATATAACCCCGTTCTCCCCTATTGTTGGTCAAGATTTTTCACTTTTTTCTTTTATTGTAGTCTATATTTGACCTCTGCTGTCAGTGAAAGAGAGGGAATGTCTGGAGGCAATTGTATAAAATCTTGACCTCAATCTGTTTTTTGGTTTTATGTTCACTAGATCATGATATGAGATACTGTGGTATGTAAACTACTTATTTTGGGTTTCTAAACAGTCTCTGCCTCTGTATTTTCTATAGTAAGTCAGTTAAAAAAAGAGTGATGGAAAATAAAGTCAGCCTTCAATAATGCAGATCATGAATTTATTTAGTTTACTTTCTATTCCGTTAACTGATATCAGATGGGGAAATGTATCCAGCAGAGCGATGAATGCAGCAGAAACAGTCCAGGCAGTCGGAGACCAAACGGTGCTCACTCTGATTGTTCAGGTAACACACTCGATACAGAAATGACTCTGCGCACTGATACACAAACAGTCAAAAGGAACAAAAGTTCTGTTATCAGAGCACAAACACTTTAAGCATCTCCAACAGTGATTTATCTCAGGAGGTGTTTATTTGCTGTTTTCAGGTTCTTTAAGTATTTGTCGGTGAACAGAAATTAATAAATGTGTAAAATAGAAAAAACATCAAAGCAAATTACTATTTTTTTTTATGCATTTAGGAATTTGCACAAAAAATAGCAAATCATATATTTCCAAAGAATCTCAGCGTAACACAGAAATGTAAGTGTTTTGAGTCAAAGATATTATATGTGAAAAAGGAGAAAAATACAATGTGATTCTGAAAAAAACAGAGCATTTACATTACAATGCCCTCGTAAATATTTAATTTTCTCAACAACAAGTGAATCTGTCTGATACTCAGTTATTGACAGGAGAGATGATCAGAGGGGCAGAGTTTTTACCACCATCATTTAGACCGGGACTAAAGAATGGGTAGAGTTTCTCAGTGAAGGAGCAGCCAGTGAAGGAGTAGATAAGAGCTGCAGCATCCACGTCATAAAAGGAGATCAGACCCTCCTCATAATCCACAAACACCCCCACCTTCTGAGGCCGGAACTTCAGAAAGAGACGGACTGAACGTTTAGCATTACCTTTGTACTCATTGTCATTCCTCAAACATATCGTCCAGTAACCATTCTGAGGGCCCGTTGTGATTGTTCCCTTCCTGTTGATCGACTCTCTGGCCACTCCTAAATCCCACATAGTCTTCCCTTTAACCTGAACCTCGTAATAAAATCTTCCCGAAGAGAAATTCTGCTTTGATAAGACATTAGGACATTTATCAAATCTCTCTGGATTGTCTGGGAGATTATTCCATACATCACCAGTGTGTACTAGTTTTCCATCATCAGACAGGATGAGCCAGGAACTTGCTGTATCAGCATCAAGTGTCACATCCACTGCGTACTGCTGGACCCTCTTCAGCTCTGCCTCAATCAGCTTCTTCATCTGTTCACTGAGTTTCTTCTCCAGCTGATTCACAGCTCTCACCACAGTCCCTCCATATGAAGGTGGACGGACACTGATCCCTGTCCAGTCCTTGGTGGGTAGAGCAGTGTTTATGGACTGGAAGTTTTGGAGGAGGTGGAGGTGGTCTTCAGACTGTGAGAGTTGCTCCACTTCAGTGCTTCTCTTCTTCAGCTCAGAGATTTCCTGTTCCAGCTCTTTGATGAAGCCTTCAGCCTGTTTCTCTGTCTCTCTCTGCTTCTCTCTGACGGTGTGGATGAGCTCGGCCTGGCTTCTCTCCACAGACTCCTTCAGAGCGGTGAAGACCTGAACACCATCTGCTATCTCTCTGTCTGCACCTTCGTTACTGAGCTCCACTGAGCGTCTCATCTCCCGGATCTTCATTTGTCTTGTTTGGATCATCTGCAGGATTTTAGCCTCGGTTTTCCTCAGCTCAACCATCTTCTCTATATATTCTTCTGTCAGAGGAACAACATCATGTGTCTTGTGGACAAAAACAGCATAGAGCATGCAGACACATATCGGACACACCAGGCAAAACATCAGGGCGTTCAGTTTGGTTCCTGAGAATACATAGAATGGAACCTTTGCTGTTGTCTGTTTAGCTGACTGTCTGAACTGATTGGCCATCTCAGAGATGCATGTATTGACCAGCAACTCAGGCATTATGGAGAAAACCTTATTGCAGTTGGGACAGTCACATGGGACCTTACTATTCCAGTGTTCAGTGATGCAGGCTTTACAGAAATTGTGTCCACATGGTGTGGTGACTGGATCAGTGAACACATCCAGACAGATGGAGCACAGGAACTGAGATTCTGTCAGCAGACAGCTGGCAGCAGACATGTTTACAATCTGAAGACAAAAAGTGTGAAAATGTTTTTAATTATCTATTGATAATTTTTTCAGTTAGTCAAACTAGATTAATGGAATATTAGGAGAGATATCCTAAATCGACACTCTAACATAAACAAATTTAAGAGAATTTAATGAGAAATCAACGCCGTAATGATACAATTATTGATTAGTTTTGAATATCAGAATGTCATTTAGGATCATGTCTAAATAAGTTGGGTTACCTATATAGTAGAAATGTCTAGTAATATTTAAGATTGGGACCTTCTGTCCCAAGAAAAGGCAGAAAGGGTAATTTTTGCTCAAATCCTACAACTACAACAATGCACTCACTGCCTTCCAAGGCCACACCCACTACTTCACTGCCAGAAGCTTGAGTTAGAGTGATAGTTGGTGAAAACAAACTAATTCCCGGGATAATCCACAGTCCATGGTGATACTTTGACAAAATTCAAAACACTTTGTATGCTACTTTACAATGTGTTCTTGGATTTGACGTCACTAGAATACTTATCTCACTAAAGAAATCAGGACAGCTGTGCCCAGGGAAGACTGAGGGAAGACAAACCTCCTTCATTGCACTTTATTACATAATTTATAATGATACAAAGCTGGTTGCTTAAAGGTGAAGTATTCCTTCGAATTTTGTAGTTTTTTTTTTTTCATTTTAGCAGAAATCTTTTTTGAGACCAGACATCAAAACAAACACATATTTCTGATTGGATTAGTTTGTGTTAATGTCTGTGGAAACACAGTAAATATAATAAGCTGTACTTACCCGTCTTTTGCAGAGACTGATGCTTGGCCTGATTATTTCAGTTTCTTCTTTTCCAGAGAGACGTGTCTAGTCCTTAGGTCTGCTGTCGCTCAGACTAAAGTTTAGTTTCAGTTGAGGAAGGTGACGTCAGTACATGCTGTGGTTTTCGTCTGCTGCTCCACCTCTCTTTGCTCTGCAGGTGAGTATTTGTTGCATTTCAGGTTTGATCAGATTATTGATGCACTTTGGTACAAGGTGTGTTTAAGCTGCAGCAAAGCACTAAAGTATTGTAAGGATAGTTGGTTGAGATTGCCCTGTGCAATTGTGTATGTGACGAATAAATAAAACTAACTAAACTAATCAAAGCATGATAAATTAATGCAGTAATGATACAATTAATTATTAGTTTGGAATATCAGAAAGTAATTTAGAACATTTTTTAAATGTATTTCAATTCTGGAAAGATGTACGTTTATTTAAATGTGGTTACCTATATAGTAGAAATGTCCAGTAATGTTTAAAATCGGCACCTTCTGGCCCAAGAAAAAGGCAGAAAGGGAAAATGTTGCTCTAACTGTAGAAATCCTACAACTACCACAATGCACTCACTGCCTTCCAAGGCCACACCCACTACTTCACAGCCAGAAGCTTGAGTTAGAGTGATAGTTGGTGAAAACAAACTAATTCCCGGGATAATACACAGTCCATGGTGATATATTGACAAAATTCAAAACACTTTGCATGCTACTCTACAATGTGTTCTTTCCCCCAGGATTTGATGTCACTGGAATACTTTTTTCACTAAAGAAATCAGGACTGCTAGGCCCAGGGGAGACTGAGGTAAGACAAATCTCCTTCATTGCACTATACTACAGATGTTGTAATGATACAAAGCTGGTTGCTAAAAGGTAAAGTATTCCTTTCAGTTTTTTTTTTTTTTTTTTGCATTTAAGCAGAAATCTTTTTTGAGACCAGACATCAAAACAAACACATATTTCTGATTGGATTAGTTTGTGCTAATGTCTGTTGAAACACAGTAAATATTATGAGCTGTACTTACCCGTCTTTGGCAGAGACTGATGCCTGGCCTGATTATTTCAGCTTCTTCTTTTCCAGTGAGACTTGTCTCCTTAGGTCTGCTGTCGCTCCGACTAAAGTTTAGTGTCAGTTGAGGAAGGTGACGTCAATACATGCTGTGGTTTTCGTCTGCTGCTCCACCTCTTTTTGCTCTGCAGGTGAGTATTTGTTGCATTTCAGGTTTGATCAGATTATTGATGCACTTTGTTACAAGGTGTGTTTAAGCTGCAGCACTAAAGTATTGTAAGGATAGTTGGTTGAGATTGCCCTGTGCAATTGTGTATGTGACGAATAAATAAAACTAACTAAACTAACACAAATTAAAGCATGATAAATTAATGCAGTAATGATACAATTAATTATTAGTTTGGAATGTCAGAAAGTAATTTAGAATATTTTTTAAATGTATTTCAACGCTGGAAAGATGTACGTTTATTTAAATTTGGTTACCTATATAGTAGAAATGTCCAGTAATGTTTAAAATCGGCACCTTCTGGCCCAAGAAAAAGGCAGAAAGGGGAAATTTTGCTCTAACTGTAGAAATCCTACAACTACCACAATGCACTGCACTTGCTGCGTTCCAAAGCCACACCCACTACTTCACTGCCAGAAGCTTGAGTTAGAGTGATAGTTGGTGAAAACAAACTAATTCCCGGGATAATACACAGTCCATGGTGATACTTTGACAAAATTCAAAACACTTTGCATGCTACTCTACAATGTGTTCTCTTTTCCAGGATTTGATGTCACTGGAATACTTTTCACATTAGAGAAATCAGAACAGCTAGGCCCAGGGGAGACTGAGGGAAGACAAACCTCCTTCGTTGTATTATACTACAGATTTTATAATGATATAAAGCTGGTTGCTAAAAGGTAAAGTAATCCTTTAAGTTTTGTATTTCTTTTGCATTTAAGCAGAAATCTTTTTTTTTGGCACCAGAAATTAAAACAACACAACATTCTGAGTAGACTAATGTTTGTTAATGTTGTTTGTAGAAATACAGTAAATATTATAAGCTGTACTTACCCGTCTTTGGACTGATGCCTGGCCTGATTATTTCAGTTTTTTTCTTTTCCAGTGAGACGTGTCTAGTCTTTAGGTCTGCTGTCGCTCCGACTAAAGTTTTGTTTCAGTTGAGGAAGGTGACGTTAGTACATGTTGTGGTTTTCGTCTGCTGCTCCACCTCTTTTTGCTCTGCAGGTGAGTATATGTTGCATTTCAGGTTTGACTTGATAATTGACGCACTTTGGTACAAGGTGTGTTTAGATTTTTAGATTAGATTTAACTTTAATGTCATTGCACAAGTAAGGGCAACCAGTACAACAAAATGCAGTTTAGCATCTAACCAGTAGTGCAATAATTAAAAAAGTGTTTTTCCTTATAGCAGTGCTATATACCAAATAATACATAAGACACAGAATGCAGTTGATCGTCATATTAAAAGTACAAGGTTCATTATTAAAGTGTTTATAGTTCTGGGGAATTCATAGGATGCAGTATGATAACATAAGGTTCATTGTTTAAGTGCATGAATGAAGTGCATAGTGGTTAGAGGTAGTCAGACAGTCCATAGTCCATGTTGAAAAGAAGAGGAGAGGGGGGCAGGGCAGGGGCTAGTGTTGGAGGTGTTGAACAGTGTTATGGTTTCCTCAGTCTTCCCTTGGCCCAGCTGTCCTATTTATCCTAACCCTACATTTTTACTATTGTGATGTCACACTAGTAAAATGTAGGGTTACACAGTGAGAACATAAATCTTTCTTTCTGCGTTTTCTCAGGCTAGGGTGAACCGATTTAAAAAAATGTTTGCCCATTTATACTACATAGGATCTCAGAGTTCAATACACCTTCATATTTCCACTGGTGAAGTAGGTCTTTAAGGCCCCTGTAACGTCTCCTGGACGGGACGATAGAGAATAGTCCATGACTGGGGTGTATGTGTCCTTTGATGATGGTGTGTGCACTTGACAGACACCGTGTGTTATGAAGGTCAGTGATGGCAGGGAGTGATGTGCCAATGATTGTTTTTGGGCAGTTTTCACCATTTGTTTGTAGGGCTTTCATGTCAGCCATTGTGCAGTTCCCATAACACATCGTGAAGCAGTTTGTGAGGATGCTCACAATGGTGCAGCGATAGAAGTTCTGGAGGATCTGAGGGGAGAGTCCAGGATTTTTTTTGTTTTCTGAGGAAGGCGTTGTTGGATTTTCATATATAGAGCAGAGAGAGAGACAGAGAGAGAGAGAGAGAGAGAGAGAGAAAATGTTTGGCACATTGTACAAAGTAGGGGAGAACGGGGTTATATGTCACACGGGTTGGTTGTCACAATCGTTATATCTCGGAACCAGAAGGCGCTGTCTGTGAAATTTTGGTATGTAAATATCCAGAATTGGGATCAGAGGTCACCTACATAGTCTTCCTTGGAGTTCGACTGCTGAATTTAAGGTGAGAGGACTGTTTCTTTTTTTCATGTCAAGTTATACATATTTAGCTCCTCAGCATTTTTCTTCTAGGCTTTTATACAATGGGTTTATAACAAAACACTTGTTACCCTAAACAAGTGTGAAGGGTAAACTATAGTTTAGATTGTTGTTAGCAAGCTAATTAGTTTTCAGATGGTTGTTGGCCTTGATGCTAGCAAGAAATTCAAGATGGGGTTGGTCGTCACATTTTTGGGGGGTTGGTTGTCACATGTTATCAAAGGGCTGCAGCCAGAAAAGGAACCCAATAATGAAATACATTGTCAAGCTCTATCCTCACTAACACCCCAGAGAAGGAAAGAATAGAGCAGCTAGCATGCAAAAGAAAAAAGGGCAACAAAATCAAAACAACCCATTGCGTCCCAAACTAGACCAGGTGCCAAAGCTACAGTAAGTTATGTAGGCCTATTTGTCAACTTGACAATGCAATTAAACTTTAAAATTTTGTTCTGCTTTCTCGTCTTCTTTTTAAGATTATTCCCATTAAGATAACATTGTGACAAACAACCCCATAGTGTGTGCCAACCGACCCCTTGATGGGGTTGGTTGTCACAATGTGTAAGGGTGTCTTTGATGATTAATTGATTAATTTCTTCTTTATTACAATAAGTTAGAAAAGTGAGGGGTACACATTTCAAGCCTACACCTTAAGCTTCAATGTAATGTAGGAATGACCATTGAAAGATGTTTAGGTGATGAGCAATTCACACTAGAGTAAAAAGTGTGCCTACTTACCCCGGTCTCCCCTATTCTGTGATTTGATGTGGAGGAGCTTCTGGTGTCACTATTATAAGACGACTCATGTCATCAAAAAATATCTCTGTTATTCAACTGTGTGGTGTTGTGTGTGTGTGTGTGTGTGTGTGTGTGTGTGTTTGTGTGTGTGTGTTTGCGTGTGTGTATACGTTTGTGTTTGCGCGGGTGTGTGTCCGTTTGCTCATGTGTGTGGGTTTATGTCTTTTTTATGTGTGTGTGTGTGTGTGTGTGTGTGTGTGTGTGTGTGTGTGTGTATGCATTTGTTATGTGTGTGTGTGTGTGTGTGTGTGTGTTTAAGTATGTATGTGGATATCAGTAGATAACAACCAGCAGTTTAAAACACAGGAGCACGGGTCTGTTTGCTCTGAGTTGAGAGTGATGAAACAGCTTCCATTTTGTTTCTCGGTTGATGGATGGAAGTGTTTGTTCTACGGCAGGGAAGGCAGAGGAGATAAGAGGTTAGAATGTACCAGGGTCGTCCAAGCAACCTACCATTATTTTAAAGGCGCAGTCAGTGATTCTGGAGAACGCTTGTTGTCAAAATCACTTTTTTGTCTTCAAATACATCTGGTGCCTAGGCTCTGTAAACTGGGGGGGCCACTGTACTTAGAAACATGCTGGTCGTATAAAATCTCCTCATGATCCGATTGTGTATACGTGCTGAAATGATGAATACATCTGGTGTTAATACACAGCCTAGGCTCTGTGAACTGGTATGCAAACAAAGGGCTCACCGTAGCTATAGCAACATGTGGTTGATCTAAAAAAAAAAGCTTGTCCAACCGTTTACTATTGTTGGTTAGTTAGAGTGTGGTGTGTGTGTGTGTGGTGTGTTGTATTAGGCACACGGGTTGAAAGATTTTTGGGTGTGTGTGTGTGTGTGTGTGGTGTGGTGTGGTGTGGTGTGTGTGTGTGTGTGTGTGTGTGGGGTGTGGTGTTGTTTGTGTGTGGGCCCAAAATGCCCTTTTGTCTGACATGCCACCAACCAAGACTTACCGACACTCCAGGGGTGAATGGCGACGAGTGGAGTTACTGTAGCAACCGCGTGTGTGTGTGTGTGTGTGTGTGTGTGTGAGTGTGTGAGTGTGAGTGTGTGTGTGTGTGTGTGTGTGTGTGTGCGTGCGTGTGCTGCGTGGGGTGTGTGTGTGTGTGTGTGTGTGTGTGTGTGTGTAAAGACCAAGCATTTGTTTGACGAAGTGTGAAGAGAAGAGAGACGGTTTGACGGCCGGCTAACGCTTAGCAAACAACATTAAAGTCAAGCAGGACATCAATTGTGTAGAGGGTGAAATAAACCCTCACATAACACCTTAGATTTACTTTTAAAAAAAGGACTTAAACCATTTTTACATGTATTTTTACATAATTGAAAGACAGAAAATAAAATGTGAAG
>CM047513.1:2211547-2234047 GCA_026122265.1 Ammodytes dubius | reverse complement strand
AGTGGAACTTTCCATGAACTCAACAGCACTTTTTCCATAGGAAGCTGATGCATGGATTTGTCACAGACTGTATTGACGCCTGTTGAGTTATTGGCTGGTTTCAGTGTGTGTGTGTGTGTGTGTGTGTGTGTGTGTGTGTGTGTGTGTGTGTCAGTGTGTTGTGTGTGTGTGTGTGTTGTGTGTGTGTGTGTGTGTGTGTGTGTGTGTGTGTGAGAGAGAGGTGTGGTGTGTGTGTGTGTGTGTGTGTGTGTGTGTGTGTGTGTGTGTGTGTGTGTGTGTGTGTTTGAGAGAGAGTGTGTGTGTGTGTGTGTGTGTGTGGTGTGTGTGTTAGAAACCTCTGAGTCACAGGGTTAGTCTTAGGGGTCGTGCTGTGTGTGTCACTGTGTGTGTGTGTGTGTGTGTGTGTGTGTGTGTGTGTGTGTGTGTGTGTGTGTGTGTGTGTGTTTATGGAGCTGATAACAGCTGGAGGAGGCTCGGCGGCGTCTTGCTGTGCAGATGTCTTCAGTCTGGAGCAGCTGATACAAGCAATGACATCACACACACACACACACACACACACACGCTCAAACACACACACACACACACACACACACACACACACACACACACACACACACACACACACACACACACACACACACACACACACACACACACACACACACACACACACACACAGACATCACTCAAAGAAAATACCATTTAACATCCGTCATAAAGTCTGTTAGACGGTGCTGTAAACGGGCATGTTGCTAGTTACGCAAGGCCCCTTTGTTTACATACCAGTTTACAGAGCCTAGGCTGTGTATTAACACTAGATCTGTTTTGTATTGACGTAGCGGATTGTGATGAGATATTCACTGATTTTATTCAACATAATCTATTACGAGTAAAACCATCCAACAGTTAATTGAATAATACAGTTTTTATATTTTTTTTTGGCATTTCTTTTTTATTAGACAGTTTTGGAGAGACAAAGAGAGAGAGATGAAATGGGGCAGAGAGGGGAATGACAATGCAGAGAATGACCCGGGCTGGATTCTAACCCGGGTCTGCTGTGAAGAGGACTGAGACTCTATGGAGGGGAGGGAGGGGGCTCTAACCACTACACCACGAGTGAACTCTAAATAATACAGTTTTTAAGCCCCACTTGATAATATAAGTGTTGAAAGAGTGGTGTTTGATTTTTTGCCCTTGTGGCTTTTATGGTGTTGTCGTATATCCATTATCTGTGCTCATATACAGTACAGGCCAAAAGTTTGGACACACCTTTTCATTCAATGCGTTTTCTTTATTTTCACGACTATTTACGTTGTAGATTCTCACTGAAGGCATCAACACTTTGAAGGGACATATGGAATTATGTACTTAACAAAAAAGTGTGAAATGACTCTTAAATAGGTCTTATATTTTAGATTCCTCAAAGTAGGCACCCTTTGCTTTTTGACAGCGCTACAAACCCTTGGTGCTCTCTCAATGAACTTCATTAGGGAGTCACCTGAAATGGTTTTAGCAAAGAATTCCACATGTGTTCATTCAAAGTTTTGATGCCTTCAGTGAGAATCTACATTGTAACTAGTCATAAAAATAAAGGAAACGCATTGAGCGTGTCCAAACTTTTGGCCTGTACTGTAGCTCTGTTGTATCTAAATACAGGCATTGATAATTTTTTTTTTTTAAGATTATTTTTTGGGCATTTTCAAGCTTTATTAGATAGTACAGAGTTGAAATGGGGAGACAGAGAGAGAGGTGGGAGGGGGGGGGGGGTGACCTGCAATAAAGGTCCACGGGTCGGATTTGAACCCACTTGCATTTGTTTTGAACATACTGTTGGTTATGGCTCAAATGTCCTAAAGCTGTCAGTTTGATGTTGAACACAGCACACTACAACATTTCAGAAATATGTTGTCAATATTTGCCTCAAATTTGTTCCTTCGCACAAACCCTACTACTACACACACACACACACACACACACACAAACGAAGACACACACACACACACACACACACACACACACACACACACACACACACACACACATCTCTAGATCTTTAGTCTCAAACTAAACTGACCGGATCTCAGAAACATGTTGTTATCAGATGGTGTGCCGGGTCGAGGCAGGCATTCAGCGGGTTATTACACACACACATACACACACACACACACACACACACACACACACACACACACACACACCACACACACACACACACACACACACACACACACACACACACACACACACACACACACACACACACACACACACACACACACACACACACACACACACACACACACACAGATGCACTCAGAGGGCCTGTTTTTGATCAGCGGTTATGATGTCATCCAGGAGGCATACCTGCTTGAAAACAAACTGACTGCTGTGACCTCTGAATCCCCACACTCTCCCCCTCAACACACACACACACACACACACATACACACACACACACACACACACACACACACACAGCACACCACACCACACCACACACACACACACACACACACACACACAGAGAGAGACGCACACACACACACACACACACACACACACACACACAACACACGCACACACAGAGAGAGACGCACACACAACTTACACAACAACAGACACACACGCACATAGAGAGAGAGGCACACACACACACACACACACACTGAAACTGACACACACACACACACACAGAGGGAGAGAGAGAGAGAGAGAGACACACACACACACACACACACACACACACACACAACACACACACGGGGGGGGAGATAAGAGGCTGTGGAATGTTTTTAGGGGGGTGGGTTGGACTTAGCCGATGAGTGATGGGGGCGCTGAACTCTGCAGCAGGTTTTCTGGATTAAAGGGACGACGGAAAGTAAACAGAGAGAGGGGGTGTGTGTGTGTGTGTGTGTGTGTGTGTGTTGTGTGTGTGTGTGTGTGTGTGTGTGTGTGTGTGTGTGTGTGTGTGTGTGTGTGTGTGTGTGTGTGTGTGTGTGTGTGTGTGTGTGTGTGTGTGTGTGTGTGTGTGTGTGTGTGTTGTGTTGGTGGGGTGGTGGGGTGTTTACTGTGTGAGAGGGGGGTAACATGTGAGGCTCTTTATCTCTCCACTTCAGTGTGATGACTTAATGTCAACAGTGGCAGTAGAATCTCTCAAAGCTATTAATTTTATTTTCTACCATATACTCACTCAATTTTAGTCAAAATCAGTGAATTAATGTCCATAGGCCTGGTTAACTAGTGCAATAGACCACGTGCAATAGAGCAGTGTGCAATAAACTCAGGCACTTTTCTCGCACTTTAAATTGTCTGAATGTTTTTATGTCCTAGAATTACCGTGTGATGTTCTTGTTGTTTTAGCTTCGTCCAATGTGTAGGCCAAGGTTTTACTGTGTTTTTACTGTGTCATATTGTTGTTGTCTACTGGTTAAGCAAAATGTAGCACAATGCCCAAGACAAATTTCCTTAACAGGACAATAAAGTTTACCCTGACCCCCCCCCCCCCCCCGACCCTGAATATCTCCTCATGATCCCACTACCTGTACTGTGTGAACGCTAAAAAAATTCTGGTATCGATACACAGCCTAGCCTCTGTAAACTCGTATGTCAATTAAAGCTGTGTAAATAAATGGGGCCACATTGTTACAGCTACCAACATGCCAGTTTGTATAGAGCCTTATCTGTGTATTAATGATTTTTTAGGCGGCGGCTGGGCATTTTTTATAGAGCACTGGTCGGCCAGTGTTCAAAGGGTTGAAATTAGATACCAAGGCCAAATAGACACCTGTGTACATGTTGTTATTAACATTTGACAAGACACGCCACCACACTTGCCATCGGTGTAATGGTTGGATTAGTGCATTGCTATCAGTCGTTGGCATGTTTGGATGAATCTGTAACGTGGGGAAAGAAATAACAGGTTCACTTGTATAACACCGGTTTCGGACCTTCTAATGGTTTTACGCTGTATAAATAAAGGTTTAAAAATAAAAAAAAAAAAAAAAATATGCGAGCCTACAGGCTTCCTGTACATCATGCCCCAGGGCACCCATGTGGGAATATCTAATATTTTTACACAACCAGTATGACTGTGTGTGAATGAATGGACTGAGTAACCTGTAAAGGTGTTGATTGCCTTGAAAAGTGTTATAAATCCAATCATAATAATGAAACTACGGTTTTTCAAGCGTTCACACACAGGGGACGACCGGTAGACGAATACCTCATTGATGACTTTAGTTTGTGATTACAATGTGGCATGTTTTTCTAAGGTGTTATTACTTTTATAATTGTTGCAAACAGGTTCCAAACATCAGTGATGAGCCCTCACGTCCCCCAGGGACTGGGTGATTGGAAACTGATTATCACTGTGTCACTCAAGCGTAGTCATATCACTCGATGACTGTACGTCCTGTGTGTCGTATGGTTTGTTCATTGTGTCTAGAGGTGCTAGTGTGACTGTGTGTGTTGTGTGTGTGTGTGTGTGTGTGCAGGTGTGTGTGTGTGTGTGTGTTGTGTGTGTGTGTGTGTGTGTGTGGTGTGTGTGTGTGTGTGTGTGTGTGTGTGTCTGTCTGTGTCTGCTTTGACAAAAATCTCATCGAAAATAGATGTTAATAAATGTTAAAAAACTTAGTTAAAAAACAGCTTTTTTACTGTCTAGACTATTTGACAGAACTCTGTGTGTGTGTGTGTGTGTGTGTGTGTGTGTGTGTGTGTGTGTGTGTGTGTGTGTGTGTGGTGTGTGTGTGTGTGTGTGGTGTGTGTGTGTGTGTGTGTGGTGTTGGTGTATTTATGTTGTATGTCGTGTGTGGTAGTCGTCTCTTGTCAGGCTTGTCCGTAAACTTTAACTCTGATGAAGAGTCTCTCTTTACACATCTTGTCCGGTGAAGTTAAGGACAAAAGAGTTGAATCCTAACAAGTGCCAGCAGCAGAGAGGCAATGAAAGGTTTAGTAACTGTGTCTACAGGTGGAGAGCTTTAGCTTGTGGTGTTGTGTGTGTGTGTGTGTGTGTGTGTGTGTGTGTGTGTGTGTGTGTGTGTGTGTGTGTGTGTGTGTGTGTGTGTGTGTGTGTGTGTGTGTGTGTGTGTGTGTGTGTCGTTGGTTGTCTTGTGTTTGTGAGCTTTGTGTCTTTGTCCCACAAATCTTTTAGAAACCACTTTTCTTCTTTAAAGCTACAGTGCGTAACTTTTTCTATAAATAATGTCGGTTACATTTCAAGCCATCAATCGCAGAACAAGTTACACAAAGTTGATTAAGACTATTATCAGCTCCACAAACTCTCTCTGTATTTCTCAGTATGGCAGCGTTTACAAACTGGTGTCACCCCCCCCCCAGACACTGGTGCAGGAGCTCATAAAAATCCCAAAAATTTTTCAGTGAACAAATCCTTCTGTAATAACAACCGGATTAGTGCTAAGAATGATTAATGTAAGTTTGAATTGATGTAAATGCTTTAGGAGAGTTTTGGTTTCAGAGTACTGAAAAAAATAATTATGTTGAGATAGTGTCCGTTAAAGATGGTTGTATAGAAAAAATATACAGACGCAAACAGACAAGGTTTAGTCAAATAAACACCAAAATGTACAATTTGGACCTTTTGATTTATACTAGTATGAAATAAGACATGTTATGGTATTTTAATTAAGACAAAACTATTTTACTTTCAAAATACCTTATGAGTAATGCTTTATGCAAATTGTTTATTGTTGTAGCTTGCATTCTGCACTTCTTTTTGTGTGTCTTGCCAGACTCTGTGAGAAGAGTTACTGTAACTCAAGGACCTTCCTGATAGGACAGAAATCTCAAAATCCAAGAAAGTGCTTTTAAAAAAATAGTTCTTGGCTGCCATGTCAAACCATGACAACAAACGTTCGGTGACAACATGCTCAGTCTTGCCTCTGTTCACTCAACAAGAATCAACTACAAAGACTTCCTCACTCACACACTCACACACACACACACACACACACACTCCACTCATCACTCACTCACTCACTCACTCACTCACTCACTCACTCACACATACTCTCACACACACACACACACACACACACACACACACACACACACACACACACACACACACACACACACACACACACACACACACACACACACACACACACACACACACACACAACTGTCCTGATGTAATGATTAGTAAAGTATGACATGAGCCACATTTGGAGAAGGAGGAAGTAAAGCTGCCGGTAATCTCGGTACTTTAAAAACATTCTGACAGAAGGATTAATCATTTACTGGATCAGAGAGAGAGAGAGAGAGAGAGAGAGAGAGAGAGAGAGAGAGAGAGAGAGAGAGAGAGAGAGAGAGAGAGAGAGAGAGAGAGAGAGAGAGAGAGAGAGAGAGAGAGAGGGGGAGATAGATAGATAGATAGAGAGAGAGAGAGAGAGAGAGAGAGAGAGAGAGAGAGAGAGTGAATGTGTGATTACTGCTCCCTCCCTCATGTGTTTCACCTGTTGTCACTGTTGTCTCCCCTGTCTTGCCTATTTAACCCCACAACCTAACAGTAGATCCAGGTAAACAACACAAATATCATATCATCCCCCCTCTATGTCTCTCTCTCTCTCTCTCTCTCTCTCTCTCTCTCTCTCTCTCTGTCTCCCCATTTCGACTCTGTTTCTCTCCATACTGTTAAACAAAGCTCGAAAATGCCCCAAAAAATATTTAGAAAAAAAAAAACATTCTACAGGACAACCCTTTCTCGATTTTCCACTAGATTTCTCATTATTGTAACATTTTACCAAATTATTTAGAAACTGCATTTGCCTAAATTCATTCAAGAAGCATACTATCCTTTTTTTTGTTTGTCCAGGTAAACAACACAAACATCATAATCATTCTCTGTATTAATTAATCCACCATTCATAATAGCAATCCCTGATTAATCGTGCCTGTTCTTTAGCTGGCTTAAACCTGTTTATAAGAACCAAATTAATGGATTATTTTTTTTAAAAAAATATTTTGACAGTCAGCTGTTTTCTATGACCTAACAGAACCTGTGACCGCTGCCTCTCGCTCCTTCAAAACAAACAATGAGTCTTTTCAGCACACAGGCACTTACAGTCTTCCCTTTATAAGTTAGAAAGCAGAAGAACCTTCAAATGTGAGAGTGAGTTTTTTTGTAGAAATAGTTTATATGTTCCCAAGCATGGGTACATATACAGCTCTGGAAAAAAAATTAAGAGACCACTCCAAATGTTCAGTGTCTCTCGTTTTACTATTTATAGGCATATGTTTGAGTAGAATGAACATTTTGGTTTTATAATGTAAACTGCTGACAACATTTCTACCAAATTCCATTACATTTTTTGTCATTAAGAGCATTTCCTTTAAGTAATGTAGAGAGGAAGATTTAAGAAAAATCCAGACTGGTCTCTTAATTTTTTCCGGAGCTGTATTTAAATTTTTGGCTAGTAAAACATGATACATTTAAGTCTAATAATGTCCATAGGGTTGTACATTAGTGGAGATTGTATGTCAAAGGTGCTACAAGGAACTTTTAAATATTCATGAAACAGTCTCATTTTTCCTCTGATGATCATGAATTACATTTAACAACAAACAAGACCATCAAGTCAAAGAATGCTATTTTTTATATAGTTTTTCTCAATGCCTTTGTCATAGCTATACGCTCACCCAGGAACAACAGCTGGCGTAGTAAAAACACTACTACTTTTATCCAAAGGGGGCGCTAGAATGAACACAGACTGAAAGTTCCTCTGAGCACCTTTAGAGGGCTAGAAATGGACTCCTACTGAACCCTGTTTGTGACAATGTGGGTCAGATTTGTTTCGTTGACGTCCTAAACCGACCCGTTGACCGCTGCCTATCTGCTGCCTCCAAAACACACAATGAATATTTGTGTGTGTGTGTGCGTGTGTGTGTGTGTGTGTGTGTGTGTGTGTGTGTGTGTGTGTGTGTGCGCGTGCGTGTGTGTGCGCGCGTGCGTGTGTGTGGTGTGTGTCTCATATCAGTGAATCCACCCCGGTCCATTCTGTGGCTTCTTCACCTCCGTCTCATCACTCGTTTCCTCTCTAAACGTCTTCCTGTCTTTCTAACAGGAAGAACAGAGATCGTGTCACTCATTCAGTTTCCTCTAAACTCGATTATAAACTGTAATGTCCGTTTGACAGAGAGCATTCTCAATCACCCTCAATCACAATGAGCTGAAATAAGTCTTTAATACGCAAAATAACAGTTTTTTTTTTAGTCCATATTTGTACATTTTGAACACAACACGGTGTATGAGTGTGTGTGTATGAATGGGTGAATGTGGTAAGATATGTAAAGCGCTTTGGGGCTGAGAAAATCGGCTAGAAAAGCGCTTTATAAGTCAAGTCCATTTACCATTTACAACATTAAAACACATATCATTAAATGTTAAGGTTGCAATGGTGAAGAAGCTGCTTATTTACAGCAGCTAAAGTCAGTGTCACCTGAAAAACTATATTCTGTCTTTCAGCTCCATTTTCAGTCTGGACCACTAAATATAATTTTTCCCCCCCCCCTTAGTAGTAACAGCATGTAACAAAACAAAAAGTGAAATAAAACAAATTTAAACACAGAACCCCCCACACACACAAACTCTCTCTCTCTCTCTCTCTCTCTCTCTCTCTCTCTCTCTCTCTCTCTCTCTCTCTCTCTCTCTCTCTCTCTCTCTCTCTCTCTCTCTCTCTCTCTCTCTCTCATACACACTCACACACACACCCTGCTTCATCCCACCGTCTGAGAAAGTGTAGGAACAGATGTTTGCCTCTGACCCATTGAGGATCTATTAGTGAATTCAGAAGCCCAAAGGTGAGTCTTAGTAACTGGACACCAGAACGCGCACACACACACACACACACACACACACACACACACACACACACACACACACACACACCACACACACACACACACACACTACACACACTCACACACACACACACACACACACGCACGCACACACACACACACACACACACACACACACACACACACACACACACACACACACACACGGAGCTTATTGACCTGCTAGTCCTCAAACCAACTCCACAGAGAGTTCATATCAACAGGAGCCGTTCATGATCGTAAAGCTATAGTGCGTAACTTTTTCCATATAAAAAAGATATTGGTTAAATTCAAGCCACTGTGACTCAAAGATGAACTGAAAGGTTACTGCCATCTTCCATATGAGGTCTCAGTGATCTTGTACCATAATATTGTATCTTCTCAGGAGCTTTACCTCCTTTAAAGCATTGACTACCAACACTGGACTTTCACTGTTAGGCAATTGTATTCCTCAAATAGTCATATAACCACCAAGCTGTATTTCTGTTCTATAACACGTAATGGTCTAAGCAGCGTTAATTGTGATTACATTTTATTGATGAGACTTTTTAGTAACATTTTTAATTCAGCATTAAACTTGTAACTGTGTGTCTGTACACTGTAGTATTTACTAGTTGCTACTTGTATATGAGTACATGTGTCTGGGGTTATAGGGAGTCGCTGAACCGTGTGTGTGTGTGTGTGTGTGTGTGTGTGTGTGTGTGTGTGTGTGTGTGTTGTGTGTGTGTGTGTGTGTTAGTGTGTGTGTGTGTGTGTGTGTTTGTGTGTGTACATGCTCGTCGTCTCTAGATAAATAAAGATTAACTGTGTTTGTAATAAATGATGAAGAACATGTGTGTGTGTTTATCCAACATGTAAACAGTCGCGTCCCGGCAGATGTTCCTTTTGGCGCGATCTCTGCCTCTTCACAACTCAGGAGTGTGTGTGTGTGTGTGTGTGTGTGTGTGTGTGTGTGTGTGTGTGTGTGTGTGTGTGTGTGTGTGTGTGTGTGTGACCAATGTTTTTAATTTAAACTTTTTATTGGTCCCCAACCACCGGGTATGAAAGGCTGTGAGGAGAAAATGCCTTTTTTTTCAGCATGTTTTTAAAACAAAATATCTCATAAATCAGACAATGAACAGCATATGAACAAATCCTTCTGTAGCAACCTTCAGAATAGTGCTGAGAATGATTATGGAAAGTTTAGTTGATATAAGCGCTTAAGAAGTAGTTAAAATCAAAGATTATTATAATATATATTGTGCTAACTACTGTCTATTTTGTCCTTCTTTTTTTTTTCTTTTTTTTTTCAGACATATCAAAAACAATACAAAACTAAATGAAAAGCACAAAATTACAACAAACTAAATTTATGTTTAAAAGACTTCACAAAAAAAAAAAAAAGGAAAACAAATTATCTGTATTGATGTGACATGCCCGAAAAGGAGCAGGAAGAAGTATACACTTATTTAATCCTACCCCTTTCCCTTCTCTGCAGACTGACAGCCCAGAGGAGTGTGGAGGATGCTGAGGAGATAGAGAGAGAGCGCAGACGCAGACTCAGAGAATCTTCACGATGGTCCAACGGCGTCTCGCTGCCAGAGACCGACACACTCGCAGAGGAAAGCATGTACGTACAGAGGTCTATATGTGTTCATTTTATTTGATTTATTCATTTTATATTCTTTAATTTGTATATGATTTGATTTGAATGATTTTTTGATTTGAATATTTTATTATTGTGTCATGCATCAGCATGCCCAGCCCACAAGGGCTTTCAAGACACCATTATAAAACACAGACCGACCAAAAACCAAAAATAGATGCTAAACAATACTAACATTAACGATATAAACCATCCTGACGTTTCATCCAGGCTTTAGTAACAAAAGAGGCCAATTTATAAACATTAAAGGGACACTGTGTAACATTTTAAGTAATTTATTAGCTAAAATCAATATCCTCATTCATAAATATGTCCTCATTGATGTAAAATCACCTCTGCCAATAATCTGAATTATCCTCCTGAGCGGAAAATTACAAATATTAATATTACATTTTGTACATTGAGCAGGCAAGTCGTATGGAGGAATCCATGTTTTTGGAATGTCATCAAGTGCATTGTTTAACATTTTTAATTGTTCTGGTCCTTGAAGGCCACTGTAGCTTCTGTTATTATTCTAAAGGGTTGGGTTACCCAGGGAGTGTTGCATTCTAGAACTTTCTAGAACTTTCTTGATGATGTCATATTACACACTGCCCCTTTAAAGGTAAACAAACATTCCATCCTGACATCATCATTACTCCAAAATAAGCATTTTAAGTATGTATGTGTGTTTATTTATTATTTCTTTAATTAACATTAATTTGTATTAGCATTTGATGTACATACAGAGGTCCATGTGTGTTTAATTTTGTATATAGGAAAGCATGTAAGTACTGTACAGGGTTTATGTGTCTGTGTGAGGAATTAAAGGTGGAGTCAGTGATTCTGGAGAACACATGTTGCACCGCCATGTTTCTACAGTAGCACAGAATGGAAAAACTTAACGGCCTTACGCAATTTTATATATATAGTGGGCGTCATGGGGAAATGCACCTGTTGGAAGACCAAGAAGAAGAAGTACTGCAGAATAAATAACTAAATACATCTTCACCTCATCACTTGATATTGTGGAAAGACTTGAGGCAGCAGTGGTGGATGATGCCATCTTTAGTAACTATAGCTTCTTGTCCTTGAAGGCCACCGTAGCTTTTTTCAATTCTACCAAAAGGGAGTGGTTAGCAAGGGAGCGTTGACATCTACAATCTCACCACTACAGGCCATTAAATATGCTGTCCTTAGTAACCAAACTTCTAGAAGACATAACTTCATCATAAATCATGTTAAGTGACCAAAATGTTCTCACCCCGTCTAGCAGTGAAAAATTAGACTATGACATCACACAGTTGATAAAACCCTTGTTCCATTTTAATGGTGGGAACCCAGGAAGTAAATAAGCTCAGGAACATTATTCATTCACTCGCCTGATGTCGAACAGTTTCCTGAACAAGCTGCTAAACTGTGACTGTGTTTCTTGGTGATAGCTGTGTGAATTTAAAATGTTTCTAATCTTTTTTCCCAGCTACGCTTTCCATATGAGACACTTCTGTGTGTGTGTGTGTGTGTGTGTGTGTGTGTGTGTGTGTGTGTGTGTGTGTGTGTGTGTGTGTGTGTGTGTGTGTGTGTGTGTGTGTGTGTGTGTGTGTGTGTGTGTTTCTGTGTATGTTTGTGTGTGTGTGTGTGTGTGTGTGTGTGTGTTTTATATCAAAGTTGGGTGTGAAATGTTTAGAAAAATCATAAAAACTTGTTGTTCTTATAGATCCTTCGGCCAGAAAACTGCCGTGATTGGTTGAAAATACTTATTGTGTCATAAGAACCAGAGCATAGCCCATAGCCTCATCTCAACCACATTTCTGTAAAGTTTATCAAACGTAAATGACAATATCTTTAATCTGGATTGATGCATATGCCTATAACTCTTTTCAGATGCTTTACTATCATGAAACTAACTCCCCATATAACTCAAAAAGGTTCATTTAGTCTAACTTCATAAATGAACTTGTATGTTCATGTAAACAGACTAGTATTCATTTGTTTGTACCTTGACATGTTTCAACTACTTCCTGAAGTCTTCTTTCCCCGAACTCCCCAAATTGATTGATTGATTGATTTAATTTTATTTCAGACATATCAAAAGAAAAAAATTAAAAGCATGAAAATACAACAAAAAAAATATGTTCAAATGATTTCACAAAAGAAATAAAAATAAACAAAAAAATAAACAAATAACATATTGAATTGATATGCCTGAAAAGGAGTAGGAAGAAGTATAAACTTATTTGATCCTACCCCTTACAAATTACATAAATGGATATTGTGGATTCCGGTTTATAGGGGCTTTAATGTCTGCTTACATAAAATCAAATGTTTCCAATGGGAAAAGCTGTAAAGGACCTCTACCCTCCTACACACACACACACACAAGTACACACACACACACACACACACACACACACACACACACAGACACCCCTCACAGACACACAACCCCCCCACTCACACACAGACACACACGCACACACAGACCCCCCTTACCCACCCACACACACACACAAGTACACATCCCTCCCCCCCCCCCACTCAACACACAACACACACACACACACACACACACACACACACACACACAGACCCCCCCTATCCCACACACACACAGACCCCCCTACACACACACACACAGACACACACACACACACACACACACACACACACACACACACACACACACACACACACACACACACCCCTCACAGCTGCTTTCTCATTACACAGCATCACAGGAATGTTTACTACAAAGTGTCTCTGGGGGAAAAACCAAAACCGCCGTCCGTCATGTCAACGCTTGTGGCGTTTTTTTAACCGACGTTTAATTTGAGACCGTTTTTTAAGTACCGCTTACATCTAAAAACACCTTCTCCTCATCCACATCACAGGCCCAGCTGCCTTCATGCATGCACACACACACACACACACACACACACACCACACACACACACACACACACACACACACACACACACACACACGCACACACTTCAGCCTGCGGTGACACAACATGATGTAGCCTCACTCTAGCCTGTAATTCAGCTAGACACAGCTATGATGTAATGTCACTTAAAGCTACAGTGCGTGTGCATGGATGTTATACCTTCTGCTGTACGTCCAGGTTTTTTCTTATAGCAGTAGAATCAACAACTGAAACATTTCTTTGGGGGCTCTTCTTGGGATTTTTCTGAGCTCCTGCACCAGTGTCAGGGGGGGAGGGGGGGAACACCAGTTTGTAAACGCTGCCATACTGAGAAATACAGAGAGAGTTTTGTGGAGCTGATAAGAGGCTTAATCAACTTTGTGTCAAACTCATTTGGCGATGGCTTGATTGTAACCGTCATTCAATTATATGAAAAAGTTACGCACCATAGCTTTAAAAATCCCCCCCCTCCCTACCAGGAAAATTATCAGCACCATTTCCTGTCTCTAAAGGGGGTCAGAGGGGTCAAATACCAGTGGGGTTTCAATACACAGATGTCCGTTGAAGTAAACATCAATCTTTCGCCCAATAGTTGTTGCTGTTATTTAGCATTTTTTATGGACGACTACATCTAACCCATCAGGCAAGAATGTGTTGGTCCGTCTGTCCGACTTTCTGACTTTGTTAACAGTGAATCTGTGGACATTTATCTTTTAAAATTAATAATTTAAAATGTATATTTTCATTGACAAAAATTATTCATTCCTAAAACGGCTTGGGTTCTGTAGTATTTCAGAAACCCTACACTACTAAGTTACTGTTTCACTGTTGTTGTTTACAGCAGCAGGGCCCACAGTTTGGTTTACAGACATATTCTAGTCTTATACGTTTGGTTCCAGGTGCCTCAAAATATTTTAGTTTTGATTTATGATGATAGAATAATTCAATACTAAAGAATTACATGTAAAGAAAAATATGTTTAGTAAACTAACTGCAGGCTCTGTGAATGTAATCAAATCCCCCTCCTCTGAAACTGCATAGTGACCCTTTAAAAAAATAATTATTTTTGATGAACGAAATCAACATTGTTTCCTTGCCAGCAATATGTCCAGGTGCATGTGAACTTCCCAGAAAAAAAAATGTCGCCAGGCCAAGGCCAATTATGTGCTGACAGATGCACTCACTCCCAGCATGCATTGGGGCCCCATTCACCGGTGTCTTAATCATGTCAGGGAATTCCTTAATGCCATCTCCTGGGAACACACAACACACTTTGATTACTCTCAGTCCATAGAGACAGTGCATAACGCGTCATAATCTGAGGCCACGCCCATCGTGGGGGAAAACAATTCACAGCGCTCCATTCACTTTATATTGAATGCTACCCGTATTCGGCAAACAAACTTAATAAAAAACGTAATACGACATGACTTTCACAAATACACGTTACTTTCTTTAAAGCCACGACTCTTGTCTGTCTATACGAGCTGTTTTGGTGAAAAAGTATTGAGTAATTTTCAATATCGAGACAAAACTCTTGACTAATGTATGCTGAATGCTAGGCTAATGTTAGCCTTCTGCTGTAGGCTAACCATAGGCTAACCCTCACGGACGGGAAAAAAACACCTCAATATTGAAAATTACTCAATAATTTTTCACAAAAACAGCTCGTATGGACAGACAAGAGTCGTGGCTTTAAAGAAAGTAACGTTGTTTTCTTAAATGGATGTTCGATTACATTTTAAGTAAGTTTGTTTGCAGAAGACAGGTCTCCTTCAATACAAAGTGAATGGAAACGGTTTTCAACGGTCTCCCCCACGATGGGTCCGACCCGGTCCGACCGGACAAAAACACCTCAATATTGAAAACTACTCAATTATTTTTCACAAAAACAGCTCATATAGACAAACAAGAGTCGTGGCTTTCAAGAAAGTAAAGTTTTTTTCTTAAATGGATGTTCGATTACATTTTAATTAAGTTTGTTTGCAGAAGACAGGTCTCCTTCAATACAAAGTGGATGGAGCGCTGTTCAATGTTTTCCCCCAAGATGGGCGTGGCCTATTTCATGCACTGTCTCTATGGGGGGAGAAGCTATCTATCTATCTATCTATCTATCTATCTATCTATCTATCTGTCTATCTATCTATCTATCTATCTATCTATCTATCTATCTATCTATCTATCTATCTATCTATCTATCTATCTATCTATCTATCTATCTATCTATCTATCTATCTATCTATCTGTCTGTCTATCTGTCTGTCTGTCTGTCTGTCTGTCTGTCTGTCTGTCTGTCTGTCTGTCTGTCTGTCTGTCTGTCTGTCTGTCTGTCTGTCAATCAATTCAAAGAATGCTATTTTATTTTGATATAGTTTTTCTTAATGCCTTTGTCATGGGTATACGCTCACCCAGGAACAACAGCTGGCGTAGTAAAACACTACCGCTTTTGTCCAAAGGGGGCAGCTAGAATTAACACAAACTAAAAGTACCTCAGTGCACCTTTTAAGTTTGGTTTCACACTAAAAATAACAGCTCAAATATAAGGGAAAGATCAATTGGATCATCCTATACTGTATGTTGCAGCTGTGTGGTTGTTTTGGTGACGTGTGCAGAGGCGTCAGTATCAATGGATGATGTTTACTCTGTTTGGACTCTGGACAGTCAACACTGAGATGCACTTTAAACATGTGACGAGTCCTAATGTTACACACCGGGAGAGAACCGCTGCTCCCTAAAACCAACACCACAAATATTTAGTTTCACTGAATCAGTGTTGGTTCACTTTTGGTCTGTCGAACTTTGCATTCTGGTTCATTCCATGTTTGGGTGTCAGAGAGATTTCTGAGCTACAAGTAGGAAAACCTTCAGGAGAATGTAAACAATATGTTAAAGGTGCACACACACAGTAAGAACAGGTAGCGTATCATGTGGAGGTATTCACTGATTTTGACAAAAAAAAGGATTTTGACAACAAGCGTTCTCCAGAATCACTGACTACACCTTTAACCTGGCAATGTTACAGTCATGAAATAAAGATTTAATCATCTTTCATGTCCACAAATTCCCCAAAACGGCACCTGTTTACATTCTAGGAACAGAGTGATTATGATCCGAGTTTGAGGTGGACGAAAGGGTCAACAACCTGTAGGACTTTACCTTGGGACACCAGTGTTTGTTTCCCAGTTTCATAACAACATAGTCAATATTAGTTTATGCTAACCGTGATTTAAGTCCTTCCTATTCCTAATATTTTAGCTCTGTGTGTCTGTGTGTGTGTGTGTGTGTGTGTGTGTGTTTGTTTGTGTGTATGCTTTGGTGTGTGGTGTGTGTGTGTGTGTGTGTGTGTGTGTGTGTGTGTGTGTGTGTGTTGTGTGTAGCTTTTGCGTGTGTGTGTGTGTGTGTTGTTGTGTGTGTGTGTGTGTGGTGTGTGTGTGTGTGTGTGTGTGTGTTGTGTGTGGTACTTTAGTGGTGACATCATAGAAAAAACAAAACTATATTTACGACAAACTTGATGTCAAAGGCCTAAATAAACTCTAGAGAATCCCGGATACATTTGAAATAACTTTGAAACACTGGCCGGTTTCCATTTCCTGTTGTTGATTGGTTGTTATTTCAGCTGTGTGGGAACGCTGATCATTCATTGGCCGGCTAATGACTGTGTGATTACAGAGACCAATCAGAGGAGAGATGGATTACCCTGCTGTGTTTAATCTGCTCCACTCAGTGTCTGGACCCAACCGAGACGTCTCAGCTGTTAACAATGTTAAATGGTCTAAAAAAAACAAATGGCCTTTTTTTATAAAGCCATAGTGTGTAACTTTTTATTATATACGAATGTTGGTTAGATTAAGTCATCGCCGAACGAGTGGACACAAAGTTGATTAAGCCTTTATCAGCTCCACAAAACTCTCTCTGTATTTCTCAGTATGGCAGTGTTTACAAACTGGAGAGCCCAAGAAATGTTTCAGTTGTTGATTACTACTGCTAAGAAGTTGAAGAAGTTCTGAAGATATACAGCTCCGGAAAAAATTAAGAGACCACTCCAAATGTTCAGTGTCTCTTGTTTTATCTTTATAGGCATTGTTTGAGTAAAAGGAACATTTTGGTTGTATTTTATAAACTACTGACAACTTGTCTACCAAATTCACAATACAAATATTGTCATTTAGGGCATTTCCATTAAGTAATGTAGAGATGAAGATTGAAGAGAAATCCAGACTGGTCTCTTATTTTTTTCCGGGGCTGTAGAATTAACAAACTGTAAGTTCCTCGTAGCACTTTTAGATAAGTGGACAGAACTGTCCTGGTCCCCTCACTGAATGCTTCACTGCTGAGCCTCTGTTTACTGACGCACTCAAAGGCTCATTACTAAAATCACTGAAAGCTTTCTGACGGACAGAAACCTATAGATCCACTGTGTAGGCCAGACCAGAACTGCTGTCAGCTAAGGACCATGTGACGAAAGCTTCCCAAGAGTCAAAAGAAACAAGTTAAATCTCCTTTAGAAGAGACTTTAAAAAGATTACACCAAAAAATTTAAATGGATGATAATTAACAGATTTTTTCAGAACACGACAAGGCAAAAATGTACTCAAATCAATCAAGTAAATGTTAGATCGGGCATGGAGAGATGGACTCATTTCCATATATTTTGAATTTGTGAAAATGAAATAAAGATTTTGGTTTTGTGTGTCTGTGCCTGTCTCTGTGTCTGTCTTTGTGTGAAATGTAGTTTGCAACCTTCCATGGTTCTGTTTAAATAAATGTCAATACATTGTCCTAACCATTCTTTTCCGGCCTCTTTCTTCAGGTATGACGGTGGACTGAAGCCGAGAAGTTCCCCGTCTCTGGAGGAAGACGAAGGTTTCAGTGACTGGACTCAGCGCAGAGAGAAACAGAGACAGCAGCAGCGTTTACAGAAGCTAGGTCAGGGCGCAGAGGAGGAGGATGATGAAGAGCTGGTGATGATAAACAAGACCAGCAAAACAAACAACACCATGAAACCTGAAAATACCGTGAACAAAACCGTCCTGAACGCATCGCAGACACAGCTGGTCCTATGAAGACCAAAGCAACTGTAGGCCTAGCGGAGAAGACAGGAGCCAGGGCTTTGGTTACCTCCACTAGCCGATTGCAGAGACAGGAGGGGGGAAGAGGTGGATGGTGTGGAGATGCAAAAGCCCAATGCAGAGGTAAGGCTTCCTAAACCAAACCGCTGTGATGTTGTAGGTCCCTTTCAAACCAACACCTAGTTTTTACAGAACCCGGAAAGTTTGGAAAAAGCTTGATATTAAATCTCGTGTTTTCAAGGTTTGAAATGTGCTTGAAATCTAAACACATTACTGGGACTACTTTTACTTTTAGGTTAATTGCTTTCACACCTATGGTTCATTAGACTCGGTGCGATTCAAGTTCAGGACGTAACATGTCAAGCGGACCAACGGAGCAGCACGACACATATTTATTTGCGTTTACACTGTCAAATTTTGGGAAGGGTACCATAATAAGCGAACGGTGCCCTACCTATAGGGGTCCCAAAAGGGTGGTCTTAAGCCTAACCCTACAAGAGTGAAAAGTCTTGTATTGAGGGAAAATGTTGGCGCTCAGCTCTTTGTTTATAGCGTGGTGTTTTTCCTCTTCATTGAATTCACTTACGAGTGAAACCGCGACCCACGTTTTCAGGCGGATCAGAGTTTGCTTATTTTTTCCGTGCCAGGGTTCGATTTGTTGGGGACACTCCTACTAAGATTGCTTTCAAATTAAAGTAAATTAGGAATGGGACCGATCCGATCCACTAGAATATCGGTATCTGGTCAGATATGGCTGCAGGGGGGCTGTGGCGAAGTGGATAGGGTGGCGGACCCGCAACTATAGGGTTGGTGGTTCGATCCCCAGTCTCCCCGCCACATGTCTAAGTGTCCCTGAGCAAGACACTGAACCCTAAATGTCTCCTGATAGTTAGCTTGGTAGCTGCTGCTATCGGTGTATGAATGTGTGCTCCAGTTGTAAGTCGCCTTGGATAAAAGCGCCCGCTAAATGACATGTAGTAGTGTAGTGCAGTCCACTAATCGATTGTGTTAAATTGTGTTCAGGTGGAGAAAAGAAAAGAAGTGAAAATCTCCTTCACATCCAAAGTCTTCGTTCAGCACGAACCCAAACCCCACGACGCCAACGGACACGCCACCAAACAGGAAGTGACATCACACGCGGGCAGCAAGACGAAAAGAGCCACCAGGTCTGTAGTGTGTTGTCTATGTATCACTTTTGACCATTTATTTGAGACTTTGAGAAAAAAATCTGAGAATTAAGTTGCATTATTCAAAAAAGAAAGCAAATACTCAACCCTATACTCGACTTTGACAAAAGTATATTAAAAAAAAGGTGTCCACATAGTATCCTTGTTGTCTGCCATGGATTCCGATTCCAGTCAAAGTAAAATGAAGCTTCAAAATGTATCAACATTTCATAGAAACTCGCCATAATGCATAGAGTTCCAGAACTTCAAACTGTACTCCTGGAGAATCTGAAGTAGCCATAGCCTCCTAAGAAATGGCAATTAATTGTTGTGCCCTGTGAGGGACATGAGTCTAAGGCCTCTAAGTCAAGCATAATCCATGCAATCTGTGCAAAACACTTACTGTGTTGTCAAGAGGACATCCTGGGCTTTATATTGATACCACAGTAGTGGTGGCGCGGCTATCAGAGCACCGTATCTGTCTTTTCAAAATGGTGGACTTTGCAGATTTTGCAAATTATGTATACATTTGCATATCTGTGAAGGACACATCTAGAATTAACACCTAAATGGACCTTATATTTCAAATCAAATCAAATCAGTTTTATTTGTATAGCCCAAAATCACAAATACATTTGTCTCAGTGGGCTTTACATTTCATACAATATGATATATGATACAATATGATACAATATGGCACCCTGCCCTTAGACCCTTAGCTCGGCTGAGAAAAAACTCCCAGTAAAAACCCTTTACCGGGAATAAAAAATAAATAAAAAATTGTATATTTGTACTAGCTTGACAGAAGACATGTGTTTGCCTCCCGCGACTCACTTCAACCCCTCCCTGGTTTGATTGCAGCAGAGTGATGGAGCCAGAGGAGTCGGCGGCCATCTTGGAGACAGAGCAGCGTTTGGTGAAGATCCGTCAGAGTCTTCAGCAGAAGGAAAACCAGGAGCTGGAGCATCTGAGGCAGCGGCAGGCGGAGGAGGAGATCGAGCTGGAAGAACTGCAGAGAAAGAGAGAGCAGCGGAGGAGAGGAAGAGAGGAGGAGGACAGACGGAGGGAGGGAGAGGAGCAGCTACGCATTCACAAAGAAGAGGTGAATGTTGTTACATAAGTTAAAGTCCAGTAGGCAATAACCACCTGTCAAAGAGGAGGTGATGAGAATATTTGACATGAATTTCTGATGTTTTTTTTTGTTTTTTTTGCAAATTTGGCCATGCATATGAGCCAAATATGTTTCCCAGTGGCTGGTTGGATGTCCAATGTTTGTTATTGTGATAGCCAAAACTACTTCATAATAAGATAATGTTTTTTTTAAGCTAGATTTTGTGTCATTGTGCCCTCTAGTGGCCAATAAATGAACTATTTTAGCTTTAAAAGTGAAAATATTCAGGGATGCACTCATGGTGTAGTAGGTTAGAGCTAAAGTTAGAGTTGCAAGATTTTTCTTGCAACTCTAACTATCAGACTCATGTGTACGATAACCCTACATTTCTCTTTCTGTGACATCACAGAAAGAGAAATGCAGGGTTAGACAGTGAGACAGTGAGACCATAAATACCATACCTTTCTGCCTTTTCTCAGGCTAGGATGATCCGATTTAATTTTTTTTTGCACATTTATACTTCATAGGATCTCCGAGTTCAATACACCTTCATATTCCAACCGGGGAAGTAGGTCTTTAACCAGTGTTGTTGTGTATTCTCCCAGGAGGAGAGGAAGCAGATGAAAGAAGACATCGAGCGACGGAGGTCTGAGGCAGCGCAGAGAATCAAGAGCCTGAGTACGAGCAGCAGCGACGGGGACGAGATGTTCATTCCCTTCAGCCCCAAAGCTCCAACACACAAGGTACAATAACACCTGATAATTATTTTTTTTTTTATACAGGTAAATCCCATTGAGTCCGAAGACTCTTTTTCAAGGGAGACCTGTTTTCCTTTCCCACGTTACCATTCACACACACATTCATACACCGATAGCAGGCTAACTATCGACATTCACACGAGGCAAGGTGGGTGAAGTGTCTTGCCCAAGGACACAACAATTATGACACAGGTGGCAGGGCGGGGATCGAACCTCCAACCCTTTGATCATCGGCCGACCCGCTCTACCAACTGAGCCACAGTCTATTAAATCAATAAGGTACATGAGTGACTTTGAGTTTAAAGAAGAGGTTGTTTAAAAATAGAATATCTCATCATTATTAAATATTTAAGCAATAGCTCACGACAGGCTGTGGACTGTGCTCATTATACCACAGTTAAGGGGCGATATTTACACATCCATTTGTTTAGAAACTACCTGCGTTACTTCCTCAGTCGCGAAGTGATATGGAACTATGCAAACTGATGGACGTCATAGCAGTTGTATACGCCCATTATACAATATATACAATTTAAGCCAACATATATATACACAAAATTATTCGGTATTCATGTATATATGCATTATTATAGCTTTTTATTATACTGACATGCTAATAACATAATCTATCCAAGCCAAATTGATCTGTTAAGGGGTAGGACTAGATAAGTTTTTCACTTCCTCCTACCCCCTTTCGAGCATGTAGAAAGTGTGTCTGTTTTTCTTTTTTTTAAATTCTATTTCTTTTTTTGCTTTTGTTTGTTTTTTATTTATTCATCTATTTTTTTTTATTGCTCGCATGTTCGAAATAAAGACAATCAATCAATTAAGCCAACTGTTTTATAACACCTGCTGAACTACAGGGTGCTTTAACTAAATTACAATGGGTACAGCATTTAGTCTGCAGGCAAAAGTTGACAAACCTGATGACAAATAACTGCTTTACCTTCACAGGCGATGTGTTCAAGTTCTGCGTGTAAGTTGCATGTG
>CM047513.1:2144047-2206547 GCA_026122265.1 Ammodytes dubius | reverse complement strand
ATATAATGATACAATCTTCTGTTTATCTTTTTTTTTTATCATATGCACCTGCCTTGAAGTGAACAAACTGTCTTATCTTTCTTCAGAACTCAGCTGTTGGTAAAAAGTACAAATTTATCGTCACCGGTCACGGAAAATATGAGAAGATTCCTGTGGATGACGAGGACAGAGGAGAGTTCTCCAATGGAAAGAATGGTGAGAAACACATGAAAGTCTCACGCCATGTTCACACTAGACGCTACAAACTGCCTCGTAGAAGGAAATGTTATGATGAAATAAAAAAAAAAGGTTGGTTGGATAAATGTACTTGTCCACCACTAAAGTAAAGGTATGTCCCATTTGTATGCCTATACTGCATTTAAACTATATACTTTTTATGATAAGCTGCAGTATGTAGAGCAGCAAAAAGATTTGGAATGCATGTGAATTCACTAGTCAAAAAATGGCAGAAGTTGTTCAAATCAAACTTTATTTGTAGCACCTTCTGTACAGAACGCTTCACATGAGAAAACAAAACAATGCATAGTGCTTCACTTCAAAATAAAAGACCAGTGATGAGAACACACAGGAAAAGTAAATACAGGAAGTACATTATCTGTTAACAAAGTAGTCACAGTTGGTTTTACTATGTAAATACTAAGATGTAAGATAAGTACTATTCATTATACAGAATAATATATATATTTTTTCCTTATAAAATACCTCTTACAAAGTGCAGACTGGTTCTTGTAGTAATTATCAGTTGTTTCAATATAATAAAAAATAAAGGACATAAGAAACTTTTATTGGTTTTGAAATTTATTTATTTATTGCCAGATTAACTTCCAATTAATATGTATAACACGTTTTCCAAATGTTAACTTCTGGATCAAAAACTATCAACCCTAAAAAAAAAATGTATTTATTTTGTCTTTTCTTGGAACCAAAACACTTCATAATTGAAATTTGCATTGATCTTAGATATGTTTTCATTTTTTTTTCTTACCAATTTAAATTATTTACCCAGTTTATTTTTTTATTTTTTCATTTACTTATTTAGTTCATATATTCCTTTAGGTCCAAAGTAAGGAAACCTTTTTTGTATTTTACTTTTTTAATAAACAAACTACTTCGTAATATACATTTTTCATTGATCTTAAATATATATTTAAAAAAAAAAAATTTCAACGCCAAAATTAAACTCATAATTATCAGACAGACCATGAACCCTGCAATCGATATGGATTGGAAAATCATTCCCCTTCTACATAAATTAATTGTAACAGCTAATAAGTTTCAACATGAGACACAAACTTTAAATGAAGATAAGAGCAACTTGCATATTCGATTTTGAAAGGTGACCTTATTTCGTAAAACTACCTTAACATGTAAAACAACCAAGAACTCCAAAAAACACACAATCATTATAAATTAATAAATATATAATTAGAAAAACTAAATCGGCACATTCAAAAAAAAAGTGATTAAACTAAATCAAAATTCACCCTGCATTACGTCATCTAAATAACCCGTCTGTGGATCTTGAGTTTTGACCCCTACACAGTTACACAGTCCACTGTCCCATAGACATCCCATCATGGCCGCTTTTCACTGTTCTTCTCTATCAACTTACATCAGCTTTTATTTTAGCCGCCTTCTTCAAGTCACAATGAAATCAACAACATGTTCTTACAAGTTAAATTATCTACAGCTCCGGAAAAATGAAGAGACCAGTCTGAATTTTTCTTAAATCTTAATCTCTACATAACTAATTGAAAATGCTCTTAATGACAAAAAATGTATTGGAATTTGGTAGAAATGTTGTCGGTTATTTATTGATAAAACCAAAATGTTCATTCTACTCCAACCTATGCCTATAAATATTAAAACAAGTGACACTGAACATTTGGAGTGGTTTCTTAATTTTTTCCAGAGCTCTATTACTAAGGAGTGCATTACTGTCTGTATACCATTCGTTCTTTCATTTAAGTCCTTAAGTCCTTATTTTATCAACTATATAGTTCCCTCAAAACAATCAACAACAAAAAAGTTGTGTTGATGGCAAAACACTATTTCGTCCTCACAGTCCCTTAAGGCAACCTGCTGCTTTTTTTATAGATGCAAAATAAATAAATCCTTGCGCAACTCTACATATTGAAAATGAAAAATGATGTTGTTAATCTTAATTATACCGAAAGTAATGAGGTAGTGATTTTTAGAACATAGAGTCTCAGTCCTCTTCACAGCAGACCGGGTTAGAATCCAGCCCGGGTCGTTCTCTGCATATCATTGCCCCCCCTTTGTCCCATTTCATCTCTTTCTCTCCAAACTATTTAATAAAAGCATAAAAATGCAAGAAATTATCTTGAAAAAACCCTCTTTACTGGTTAAAAATGTTGACATTCTGTACATTCATATAATCATCTTGCACTCCTTAAGTATTTTGAAAATAAATTGAACAATTAAACAATAAATACATTTCACATTCCTCTCCTGCCTGCTGCACCAAAATCCAATAAAACAATTTTTTTGTATTTATTTTTGTAATGTCCAATTAGTGGTCTCCCTTAATTGCATTACGTCCGACCAAGGTCAATTTAAGATGCTTTTAAATACTTTTAAATGTTGTTTCATTGCGACTGTAACAAAACTTAACCATCTGCAGCCTAAATATATATTTTATATAACACAAACACATCCATTACCATTAGTCAGAGGTCTTACCCTGAGGCAAGTAGCACCATTTTGAATAAAACCGGATATCAGTATGATCATTTAAGAGAAATTCATAATGATTTGTCTTAAAATCCTTGAGTTTGACATTTTTGAACTACTTTTCTGTGTATAAAAATACAGATATTGTGAAAGATCTGTTTTGATGTATTACTTCAAGTTGACTTTTATACTTAAAGGTGCTCCAAGGAACTTTCAGTTTGTGTGAATTATAGCGCCTCCCTTTGGACAAAAGCAGTAGTGTTTTTACCACGCCAGCTGTTGTTCCTGGGTGAGCGTATACCCATGACAAAGGCATTAAGAAAAACTAGATAAAAATAGCATTATTTTCACGGATGGTCTCGTTTGCTGTTACCTGTCATTATGAACATCAGAGGAAAAATTAGACTGTTTAGAAATATTCAAAAGTTCCTCTAGCACCTTTTAAAAAGCAACTGTTCATCATACATAACATCACGATTCTTGACGGCCTTAATATTAACACAGTCAATTCTCTTTACAAGAACCGAACATATTCAGATGCATAACTTTACCATCTCCATTTATTGTGAACACGTGTTGAAAGGAACAAAATGAGAAGCTCTGAATTTACTTAAAACATAACAGCTTTAATCCGATGTGACGTCTGAATGACTTTAAGACAAATGTAGCTCTCTTTCTTTCCAGCTAACACACAAATACAAACATTAACATCAAAAAACAACCAGTCACACAAATGCAACACAGAGCATTTGTCAAGTATAAAGATCATGGCCGAGTTTTTTTTCTACACAAACACTTCCATAAAACACCATTCTTTTCACACAAAAACTAAGAATTCTGCAAGATTTCTGCACCTGTACATTAAACATATATAATTTTTTTTCCTTTACATTTTTGTCTTGGCTCTTTTTTCTTTAATATATATATATATATAAATGTATATGATTTTATTGATTAGCTTAAGTAGAATGGAACCCCCTTGCTGTTTTATTAAAGTCTTTTTTCTCTCCTTCATCACATTTCCGTCCAATCAGACCCATTTCAAAAACGGTTGACATTTTCGTGACCGGCCTAGACGCTGCCTCTTTAAGCCTTTTGGCGTCAAACTTTGGACTAAATAGCAGCACAGGCAGCCGGTGTGCAAACGAAGGTATCTCTTTCTGCTCATCCTTTGCCTTGCCCTCTTGCGGCTTCTCTTCTCTTTCTCTGTCTCGTTCTCCTTTTCGGTTTTGTTCAACTCTATCTGCTGCATAATGTTCTCTGCAGTGGAGAACATTTTGAATAGCACCGCGTCCCACATCTTTAAGGCTACGGGAGGGGCTTCGGTTTGGTTCCCGTCTTGAGTTGCAGGCTTGTCAACGGCTTCTCATCTGGCTTTTTCACTTTGTCACCCTGCTGATCCTGCTGCCCTGCACTGGGGGCCACTGCCGCCTTCTGAGAAACCATCTTGGAAATTCTGGCTCTTCTTGCTCCACTACCATGTGCTTCTTGAGCCTGGACCATCCGCTCAGTTTAGATTTCATTCCCTTCGGCTTCTGTATGACTTTCAGGAGGGGTTCGGCTACAGGGAAGGAATCGTCAACTTGCTTTTTCTCAGGTGTTTTCTCAGGTGCTTTCACTGCTGACTCTTCTTTCTTATCTTTACTTTTGTCTTCACTTGCTATTGACACAGTAGCTGCGGCCTTTACAACCGAAACAGGACTTGGCTTGGATACTTCGGCTTTAGGCTCGGAGGCAACTACAGTTTGGGAGTCTCTTTCTGATCGGGTTTCTTCTCCACCGTCTGGACTTTATCTCTGCCTAAAGTTTTCTCACAGCCTTCATAGGATCCTGGTTGTCCCCTTTGGGTAGAGGACGTTTGACTTCAGGAGTTTTTGGCTTAGGCTTAACTTCTGGAACTGGTACTGGCGTTACCGACTTCGGTTTCACCTCTTCCGTTGGCGGTTTTGGCTTTGGCGTTTCATGAATCACCGTTGTTTCTTGTTTTGCTGCAACCTGACTGGTAACGGTTCTTGTCTCTTGTGTAAACACTGTTGCCACGGTGTCAGATGCTTGCGAAACAATAATAATAGGGACTACAGGGGGCGGTAGCAACTTTCTCAACTTTCTGAGGTGGTTTTACATCTACTTTGGGGGTTTCTTGGACTTTAGGAACCTCAATTGTAGATTGTTCCTTCATAGATGGTTCTTGGATGGGGGGTTTCTCTGGTGTTACTTTAACCTCCTCTTCAGTCTGCGTTGTAATACCGGCGATACCAAACGCTGGAGTATAAGTTCTGATTCCCCCATAAGCAGCGTATTCCGCCGGTGTCAACCCACGATAGGTAGACCTTGATTTTTGAGCCACTTGGGTTGGAGTTTTAGGTCTCTGGAAGGGAACAGGTGACACACCAGACGGGGATGGCCCATACGTTGGTGTCCTTGGTCTTTTGTAGCCAAGGGATGTGGTCAGAAGTCGGGATGCTTCGAAAGTTGGAGTCTTAGGCCTCGGCTGGCTGACAGAAGTCACTACTGCTGGTGCTCCCGGCTCAAATGTGGGAGTTTTAGAGCCAGAAGGAGCAGTTACGATCTTTTCCTTCGTCAGATCGGGCTCTGATTTTGACTTTGTTATACTTGGTTGTTGAATTGGTTTAGCTGTAGCGGGTGGTATCGCTGCATGAACGTCCCCATTCAGTATCGTTTCAGCTGGCTTTTTAGGCTTTTCAGTGGTCTTCACACTTTGGGAAGCGGACAAACTACTTGCAGCAGATACTGTCTGGGGCGTTATTGACTTCTCTGGCTCGACGGTGATTGGCGACACTGCAAACAAGAGAGGATTTGTTCTTGAGACTTCAAAGCTGGGCGTTGCGGCCCGAGCGGTGTGGTACGCTGGGGTTCTGGGGCGTCCTGCTGAAGTTCTTGTTGTTTGTAGCTCATAAGTTGGTGTTTTTAGCTCTGATTTCAGATGTCGGAGTCTTTACTCTTTTGATTTCAACTGCTGGAGCGGCCTATCTTGATATCAGACGTTGGTGTGGCTCGTTTTAATTCAATTGACGGAGTGACTCTTTTGGTTTCCGAAGTTGGGGTTCTTCTCTGAGAATCTGTGTCCAATAGATTAGGCTGGGACGTTGGTGTGGGACCTCTTCTGACATCAAATACTGTACCCAAATCTTGTTTAGTTTCTGTCAATGTACTTTGAGTCACTGCGCTGCCAATAGCGGTTAATCCAGCGGAGTCATAAACCGGCGGGGTCTTTGATGCCTCGTAGTACGATGTTCTCGCCGTGTACATCCTCATCTGAGGGACGTCAAACATCGGTCTGGGAGATCTCGAACGTTCTGTTGCTTTGAACGTTGGTCGTGGACTTTTGGATTTGCCGATTGGGGTCAACACAGTGAGCGGGCGAGTCATGGCTTGAGCAGGTGGTGCTACGTAAGGAGTAGGACCTAAACTTGAGGGCTTTGGCTGTGGGGTTCCTACGGTTGCAGCAGGTCTAAGCCCGGCATGAGTATCACCACCAAACTTGACACTTTTCACTTCAGTGGCCGGTACCGTTGCCTCAGTCAGGGATATTTGGGGAATCCCGACCTGGGCAACAATGGCCCTGGAGTGGCCCTGTCCCATATGAGGACAACTGGGGTAGCCTGCTGCGGATAAGAGTACTGCGGCGTCGACACCATCTGAGGCGAGTACCGCGGCGGTCTGGCGCCAAAACCTCCACGCTGCGGGTACGGGACGCCACATGTTGATACAGCGGCCGGACGGTGAACCTGGACGGTGGGGGCTGGACATGGAAAGGCTGTAGGGCGTCTCCGGGGTCTTTGGGGGTGTGGAGTGGTCACTGTGCTCGAGGTCCGGGCTTGCTTCGTTCACAGGGGAAAGGCTGGAGCGGAAAAGCGCGACGGACTGCGCTGTGTAACGGAAGTCTTTTTCTTGGCGGTTCTCTTGAGGAGTTTCTGAAGCCGAGCGTTGTCCTTTCCAGGCTTGGGCAGCAGCGCAGGGGGGTACTGCTGGCAAAGCAGGCCCAACTGGTTCACAGCACCATAAGCGACAGCCATGAGCGCTACAGCACCCTAGGTAGAGGGGGAAAAAATCAAAAACTGTCATTGTGAGGCAGGATCAAAACATTTCGTCAGTTGTAAAGTTTAGGCCTAATAATGTCTTTAATCAAGACTAAAAACTGTACAACCTCTTGCCAAGATTTTTGCACATTGGAAAATTTTTTTTTTTTTATTTGTCTTGGCATGAAATGTTATAATTCAAAAAAAGTTACTTAATAGTAAGTTGGACCACTGTATAATCGTCATCTGTATATTTAACCTTGTCTATTTGTGTCTTTTTGCAGATCTGTATCATGATGATTACTGAGAAGTCAGCTCTTCCCATCTTGATCCAACAGAAACACACACACTGGCTATAGAGACGTCTAAAAGGAGCAGTATTACAGACTCAATATTTCATTTGTTATCTGTTAAATTACTTTTTCAGCTTCTCTCAGTTTGGGCGAGTAAAACAACAGGTCAAGCCCAAATGTATCGACCATCAAATGTTGATATTTGTTCAATTTCCTATTTGCATTTGTATTTTTTCCGTCAATATGTTTCTATTATTATGTATATATACTGTGTATGTGACCGTGAGCTTACATTCCCACTACAGTGTTTAGGTGAATCATTCCTAATGTCTGGTCGACCCTTTTATTATGGTGTGTAGTGAAACTTTAAGGGCTTTTTGAATAGAAAAAGTTTGCCTTTTCAAATCATGTAGAATTAATGGTTCACACTGTATTACGTCATATGATCTGCACTTCAACTTTGGCTAAAAACAATCTGAAACATCTGACAACATACTTTGTCGAAAACAAAAGAATTTCATACTAATAACAATAATAACACTGAAAGTATTAAAGCTAGGCCAAAGCGTAAGAGTAAACACTCTGCTTCGCATCGGCCGGAGAACGCCCCTTAACTTATTATAATGAGTTAATTCCACAGCCTGTCGTATATTGCTTAAGTTTATCAAGTCTTGGATTAGCCTTGTAGTTAAGGACTAAGGGTGTCCTCGACTAAGAGTTGCATAGGGATATCTGATTGGTCAAACTATTGCTTATGGTCGAGTAACAGTCGAATCATTTCCATATTGTCATTTTGTGAACTTGGCAACCATTTTTTATCACACCATGACAAAGGGGATGGAACACCCAATCACAGATTGTCTTCTTGATCGCATAAAAATGTATTTTATTGCGACTACAATTCATGCACGCTAAGGAGATTGATTAGAAGTCTATGAGTTATTTTCAAATTTGTATTAACAGTATAATTCTGATAATTATACTACAATAAGCGATGTGTCATGATTAATTGGGAAAGACTAAGCAATCCCATGTAAATTAGACATTCAGCTCACCCCATGTAGCCAGAATAGTATGATCCTGTTTTATAACCAAATTTTGCAACTATTATGACCTGTGAGATTGTCAGTCAAATCAGGCTCCTTCTATGGAATCCTCAAATAGTCGAATATTCAGAGTCATCCCTATTGAGGACATTAACTTGTTATCTGTTACATTGCAACAACCTTCACTACGCTGAGATTACCCTGTGTATGTTTGTAGTTTTACTCAGTGTTGCCTTCAGCCCAGTGTCTTGACTGCTGCAGACATTTTCCGCCTTTTAATACATTTCTGAATGTATGTGTTTATAACCACTTTTTCTTGAATAAATTAAAATGATTTTCTACTTTTGCTGAGCCCTCCATTTTGTTTCATTTATTAATATAGGAGAAAAAAAACTCCCGCACACTGTCTCTCTCTCGTTGTCTCGCTGATTTAAATGTATACAATAGAAAGCAACAATTCACTCAAACAACCTTCATTATTCTCAAATATTAATAAATTGTCTAACTACTATCATTTTGCATCAGAAAGTGTCAACTAATGGTAACACTTTACAATAAGGGTACATTAATTAACTGTTAGTTAATGCTTAGTTAATGCTATTAGCGGATAGTTAATGCGTACGTAATGCTTATTAGGCATCAACTAACTGTTAACGCTTGGTTATTAACATTTAGTCAGTACTTGGTTAAGCATTAATTATGTTTTAGTTAACTAATGCTGTGTAAAGAATGTACTAAGCATAACAGTTAGTTCATGCGAAGTTTATGTTTACCAAGCATCAACTAAGCAGTTATTAGCAGTCAGTTAATGTGTATTAAGCTTTAATATAAGCATAACCTAACAGTCAAATAATGTACCCTTATTGCAAAGTGGTACCTTATAAAATATTACATTTAAGAAGAAGTTTTTCCATTGGATTCTGATGGAAAGTTTCCTCTAGACACATATTGAGGATGACTGATCATGTTTGTGTGATTGCTGAATGCTCTTCATAATAGTTAGGGTTAGGTTTTAGGCAAGATATCACTGGTAGCTAGAAAACTCAGCAGGAGATTTTGAGCCGAACTCTCCCTGGATGAATTACCGTCTCACAGCTGATCCTTGTGGAAGCTTTTTCCTCGGCCTAATTTTAGTTTGAAGGCAGCGAGGAGGCCCAGCCAATCACCTGCTCCCCCTTATTTAAGACTCTCTTGCTTTTTACAGGCTGCATTACTTTCCACGAAAACAGTAAATCAGATGAGACGGAGCCTTTGGGGCCGCAACAAGAGAACTGTTTAAAACAGATTAATATAAATCACCCAGATATACTTTTTTAAAGATTATTGTTTGGCATTTTCAAGATTTATTAGATAGTACAGAGACGGGGGATGACCTGCAGTTAGGGTCCACGTGTCGGATTTGAACCCGCGACCACTGCAAAAGGCCGGAGCCGATATGGTACACGCTCTATCCACTGCAGTTGGATAACTTGTATTCTTAGGAGTAAGCCAATGTTTCAGTTTCATTTTGGCCGTTTCTTTTATGTCTTAACAGCTGCTGTGCTCAACTTTACAATGCCAATACAAAGTTTATTTGACCCGTGTTATTTAAAAGGTCCAGGGGTCAAAGGTTTCATTATGACCAATGCTCCAAATTCATACAATGATTACAGATGTAGGTTAATGTTCTGTTGACGCAACCCTTAAATGGTAAGAAAATGCCAGTTTAACCATAAAAGCATGCAAGCTTAATTTGTCTTTTTCAACATACCCAAAACAAATAAAAAACATTGAAGATGTAGCTTTTCCTCAAGTGTTACTAGTAGTGGAGTAAAACAATTCAAAGTTTGTCCTGGGGTGGCGCTACAATAAAAGTCATGCGATCATTTAACATTTTAAAATGGTTCATTCTCTGTGGAGTTGGAGAATGATAATCTGCTTGTTTTCATTTAGACATTTCTTCAGTGCCAGGCTTAACTTTGTCCTCATGATGGGGGAGCAAGAGGAAAGGGTAAGAGTTCAACAAAATCATTAGGTTTCATCCCGAAGGATCATAAACATCTGTAGAAAATGCTATGTAAACCTGTCCATTGATTGTTGACATATCAAAATCTAGATTAAGATCATGCTTGCCACTTGTGGAGGGTGCTGCTATAAGTATACTAATATATTTATAGAAATCAGAATAAATTCTCCCAATTTCATGGAAGTCTATTTAGTTTTGATCGACCAATCAATGTATTACATTTCTAACAAAGACAGAGAAAAGGTAGGATTATTTTTGGTGTTGGGTGAAAAAACTTACAATGGATCTTTGGCGCAAAATGCAACACTCCTGTCAATGACTAAATTAAATAGACTTATTTTATCAGGTTCAAATAACTTAAATTTTAATATTTCAAAATAATTAAGGTACATTTGACTAGTTCTGACAAGTTAGTTATACTTAATGTTACAGCATTACATTTTACTTACAAATTGTGGATGCTTATTGTAACGAAGGATTATATTATGAGAGTGATATTTTTCAGTGTGTTATAGCACAACAGTGTGAAAACCATGCACCTTATAGAACAAAAAGTCCAGGTGCAGCAGCTATTATACATTAACATGCATTTTTTTATGTTTGCTGCATAAGCGTATTAATAAAGGCTTTTCAACTGTGTATCTTGGTTTTCACACTCTTCTGCAATAGATTAAATAGTTAAATGAAGGATTTGCACTTTGACCAGAGAGGAATCTTGCATGCGAGGGCCTGTGAGGTTACAGTTTTACAGGCCGAGCTTTATTTTGCATCTTTGTCGTGTCAGGACCCTCTCACGTCTCTTCCCACATAAATACACCCGTGTGGAGGTGTGTATATATATCTGCTGAAGTGTGAAAGTGAATGCAGGGCATCTGATCCCTTGACATCACCAGTCCAATGACACTGGATAGGTCCATCAGAAATACAGTGTCACTGAGAATATAACCACTAACACTAGAGGACAAGAATGGTGAAGAAATTAGCTTAGAAAAATGTTGGTTTGTTATTGTTTTTTCAGTTTTTCTATCACCCCCCCAATAAGGTCCTTTTTGTTCCCAAAAACACTGCACAATTATCACGTAATATCAATATATCCGCCAATTTGATCTTAAAATAAAAGTTACATAAGTTAGAGTCTATCCAGATCCCTGACATCATAGGGAAACATTGTTTATATCCTCGGTTTACATGTGTGTCACCGCACTGAAATGTAGGCCAGATCTGGTTGGGGTTTTTAAAGGCCCTCCAACCCCCATAAGACTGTACCACCCCTCCACTCCCCACCCCTCCCTCCCTTCCTCCTTCCTCTAAACCTGCTGCCAGCCTGACACATGAGAACTCGCTCCTCCATTTAAGGCACTGGTGGGTTCGGTATTTGGAACGCCTTCAGGATTCAAGTTCAAAAGAGGAAAGGGTAATAATAGACGTGTAATACAAACCACCAACCAAAGCTGGTCCACAATGGCCTCTGCTTAAGTAAGTGAATCCACCCCAAAAAAGTCACTCATTACTTCGCCTCCCAGTGAAGTTATGAGGTTCACACACACACACGACACCGCACACACACACACACACACCACACACACACACACACACACACACACACACACACACACACACACACACACACACACACACACACACATACAAACACCATGCAAACAGTGAAGTTAAAAAAGACAGAACGTACCAGGTAAAAACTTTTTGCTGATGTTCAGAGCACTCCAGGCAGGTTCCCCTTTGACGGACCAAAGAGAGAATAATATTCGATTTTAAGTTCAACGTTGAAAGTCAAACTCAACTTTATTCACGACAATTACACAACAGAAAGAAAGCAACTCCTTTGAAGCTAATTCAGCATTCAGTCACTCCTCATTGCAGCTAGGACAGAGAAGTAACAGCGCAACAGCAGTGTGTTTTGAATCGAAACAGTGCGAAGCTAACAGTTTAGCACCCTGCAGGTTGTTTAAATGTTGCACCAAGGACAAGAAAAAACGCCCTGAGCTCTGCAGACACTAGTCAGATCTATGGTAGTCGAGGGTAAAGAGAGAGGGGAGGGTGGGGGTTCATGCATTCGACAGCAGCTGCCTTGCTAACAATGCTAAATGCTAATAGCTTTTTCCTATCTGTCTGTCTGGAGAATAAAAGGTGATATATAATGACGGGGTTGTTTACCTGTGCGACGGCCGGCCGGCTGCTGCCTGCTTGTCCCAGGCCGGAGTGTCAGAGCGGCAGGTTCATGTTGAGCCCAGAACGCGACCCCCCCTTCCTACAAATGGAAGGAACAGACGCCATGGCGATCCAAAAATAAATCCTGAGTGCTGCCTGTGAGCTGCTCAGAGTGACAGCAGCGTGGTCTGTGACAGAGGAGAGAGAAGGCGAGGTAGAGTGCGGACAGGCCACAAAGACCTTGGGTTTCACCAGCGCTCTGAGGCCTCTAAACGTGGGGTCCGAGGGCCACCCAGGGGTCCTACGAGGCCCTGCTAGGGACCCGGCAGGGGGCTCCACAGTGTTCAAATAGGGCATTGAACTGAGGATTTGGCTTATATGAATATACACTCCGGAAAAAAATTAAGAGACCACTCCAAATGTTCAGTGCTCTCGTTTGACTATCTATAGGCATATGTTTTTGAGTAAAACAAACATTTTGGTTTTGTTCCATAAACTACAGACAATATTTCTAACAAATTCCAAAAAAAAGAAGGTTATTTCGAGCATTTTTGTTAAGTAATGTTGAGATTAAGATTGAAGTAAAATCTAGACTGAACTCTAAAGTTTTTCCAGAGCTGTATTTATTTCCTTTCAGGTATGTTTTATTGAGTGCCAAGTTGGATAGTTTGTAGTTTCCTATATGTATTAAGGACTTGGTTGTTGACATGAGCGCTATTTACAAGTCAGAAAATTATTATTACGACAACTCTGATAAAACATGAACGCGACATTACCACTCCACTTCACGAGAGATGAAGCTTTTGAGTCTCTTTTATCTACCCTCTAAAAAACAAACATAAACACTCACTTAGAATACTTAGAAACGGCTTGCCCTGTCTGACGCCACTGTGTTGTCGCTTGGGTTGGTATTTTTCATCAGATGGAATAAATAAATGAAGAAAAAATTATTTGATTGACATTGAAATAATATACAATGCTTTCACACTTGAAATTAACCGACCAAGAACCACCTCTTGATTTTGGACCAAGGTTCAGTTGTTTGGATCAGATCAAACAAAAAAGTCAGAAATTCTGGGCCAAACAAGATCTTTTTGAAAGCCCCCTTAGGGTCCTATTTAGCGAATGCTTCTTAAAGGCGCACTATATAACTTTGGTTGTGTCAAGAAAATCAAGATTTTCTAAGGTATTATCTCACAACTTTATAACAAACTTTCTTCACAGGAAAATGTGATCCCTTGAACACTGTTTGAAGTTAGAAAGCTTCCTGCAAAGTCACTGTTTCACTGTTGTTGTTTACAGCAGCAGGGCCCACAGTTTTGTTCTTGAACATATTCAAGTCTCACATTTGGTTGCGGGTTTCAAAATAATTTGGTTTTAATTTCTGATAATACAATAATTAAATACTAAAAATTACATTTAGAGAAAATATATTTTTGTAAACTGAAGGCAGGCTCTAAACACGTAAACAAATCCCCCTCCCCTGAAATTGCATAGTGCACCTTCAAATCCTTTAGATCTGCAGGAAGGGTTGACTCTGTAAGGATTTAACAATTGTGCACACTTATATATTACATTTGGGTTAAATTACTTTTAAAATGTTGGATATATTCAGTATCCCAGTCTTAAATACGGATTTTAAGTATATGGAGGTAATTTACAAACTCAATATGATAACCCAGATCTAAAAAGTCGTGCACAGGCTTCTAAGTATTTTTGTTTACAATCTTTTTTTCAGGTTCAAATTCAAAAATTCAAAATGAACAAATGCAAGTTTGGACATTGTGATATTTCCCATATCTCCCATCCATCCCATATAACCGGAACTGGCTCTAGGTTCCCTGTGGTATATGTACTTAAAGGAAATAAGGATATTTAATGGGTTCTTCAGGAGGTTTTATGATTCTTTAGGGGAGATTCTGTTATGATCCGTCTGGACTGTTTTCTAGTCTTGTTTTGGTGTGTATCCCTGTGTTTCCTGTTTTATTTTGGTATCTGTTCTTTTGTTTCACCATGTCCAGTCAAGTTTCCCTCCTGCTTGATTACTGGAGAGGGAGAGAGAGAGAGAGAGAGAGAGAGAGAGAGAGAGAAAGAGAGAGAGAGAGAGAGAGAGAGAGAGAGGAGAGAGAGAGAGAGAGAGAAGAGAGAGAGAGAGAGAGGAGAGAGAGAGAGAGAGAGAGAGAGAGAGCGGCCAATGTAATTTCAATTATCTATATATTATAACTTAACATGTTCTTGTAATGGCAGAATTTCATAAATAAATGTTATTTTTTAGATATTTGGTTAGTAGCCCCAATAACATTAGCAATAGTGGTCATCCGTCCCTCAGTCTACTTAAGCATATATGGCTGCAAGCAATTTATGTTTGCTAGTTTTGCTAGTTTTACTATTCATCTAAACTGGAATAAATGTGGACTTTTTACTTTATTCTCTTCACCAGACTGCAGAATGTTAAACGCCCCCAGACCCCCCTTCAGGGGTTTAGATGTCTTGCCAGATGCAGACAACTTTGGCTCAACAATCAGCCCTGACTGGGAGCTGGCTGCCCTTTGTCTTGCAGTCCAAACAGGTTGGATCAACAGCCAAAGACAGACGGACAGACGATCAACAGCCATGCCACTGGCTCTCCTCTAACCTAGCATGTGTCAGAACAAACGTGAGTACAAACTTTTCAACCCATATAATGTGCCGTATTCCTGCCTGTGTGCTGTGTGAACTGCAGAGGGTTTGACCAGCAAGTAATTGGTTGTCATTTGTTTTCCTTGTATCACCTTGCAGGTCTACACACAGTCCCCAGAATTAGGACTAAACAAGGAGACGCAGCCTCCAGTTTTTATCCTCCACATATCTGGAACAAACTCCAAGACAACTTGAGGTCTGCTGCAACTCAAAGCTCTTTTTAAATTAAATCTGAAGACTTTTCTGTTTCCCGTTTTAACCTGTAATTTTTAATTTATTTAAATGTTTTATCTCTATTCATATTTTTAATTTGCTTTTATAATGTCTATTTAACTTATTGTATTTTAATCTTGATGTATTTTAATCAAAAAGACCTACAAGTGACTGAGTTCTGGACATCAGTTTTTCAAACAATTTCGGAAGTATTTCAGCATCAAATTGAAAAAAAAAAATCGAGGGCCAACTTAAAGAAAACAATCTGGGCTCTGCCTGGGATGGTATGAAAGCCATAACTGGGCTCAAAGATAAAGGTAACTGCTGCTATTGTTGATCGTGATTTAGATTTTTGATGGTGATTCTGGTGCTGTGTTGTTGACGTTGTTGTTGGTAAAACCGCTTTTAGCCACAGTGCCCCTGACTCCTGGAACAGCCTACAACATACAATTAAAGTAAATACACTCATAACTGTTAACCAATTTAAAATTATTATTTTGAATCAGCCCCTCTACACTTGTAACTGTTTTAATTAGGCTATTGTCTCTTTCATTCAATTGATCTGAATGTTTTAAATTGTTGTCGTCTGTGTGTGTGTGTGTGTGTGTGTAAACTTGTTGTGTATTCTCATTGTATATTGTGTATCTGTACAAACTCGACGTCATTGTAAAAGAGGGTCACCCCTCAATTGATCTTTCGAGGTTAAATAAAGGAAAATGAAATGAAAATGTTGGCGTTGCTGCTAACGGCACTCTGCACTTTATTTTGCTGCTACTGATTGATGCTGCTTACTACATAGCACTTTATATCTTGTCATTTTATGTTATGATTGTATGATGGTAAGACCTGTGACTGCATTGGCACTTTGACTTTGTGTTTTTTTCCCTGCTTCTTGAACTTTGTGCCCAGGCCTGTGTACATGTTGTGATGTTTTGTGTCCGCTATTGTACTGTTGTGTCATTAGCCACTCCTCGCTGTGACCCAATTTGCCCTCTTGGGACACTAATGAAAACCTTGAACCTTAATATTGATGTAGTCATGCCCCTGTAAAGCACTTTGAATGGAGTTGTCTAAATTGTGCTAAATAAACTTGCCTTGCATTGCCTTTTCTGTGTATTTATTTCATATTTGCTGCTTGATTTGTTACCCCCAAATGTTTGTACTTAATTAATGTTTTAATCTGCAGTGCACACACCCTACTGCTGCTCAACAGCCAATCACTAATAAATACACCATTTCCTGTTTGCAACCTCCATCTCGTGTGTCTCATGCCACACCTCCAACCACTGGTCAATTTACAGTGAGCGCTCTGCCAGTATCAATCATCCTCATCCAGCAATTATTCACACATATTATGACTGTAATAATGTATTCTGAATATGTTCTGTTGTCTACAATGTTTTACTGCTTTTAGTGTATCATTGTTAAGTGAGTTTGTTGTTGTGGACCCCAGGAAGACTAGCTTGTCCCACATTGGTAACAGCTAATGGGGATCCTTTTAACAATAAAAGTCTGCCCCAGGGCAGCTGTGGCTACTATGGTAGTTTACCACCACCGGTATGACTGTGTGTGAATGAATGGAACCTGGAACCCTGTAAGCGCTTTGAGTCACAGAGAAATAAAGCGCTATATAAATCCAATCCATTATTATTATTATTAATAAACAATCCAACTAAAAAAAGATTTTGTATCAACGGGTGATGTCAAAAATATTTATATTTATGATCCTGGGATTGAAATGGTGCCAGAGTTCCCATATAGAGTAAATTTAATTTGACCAATGAAATGCTGTACTTCACACAACACTTCTAGTTGGATGTACCTTAATTGTTTTTTGTGGTTTGTTTCACTGCTCATCCCAACAGCTCGGGTGAAGACAGGTCAGTCCAACTGTAAATCAACAACAGCATAATCAGATAGGAGGTCCTTTGGCCTGGGGTTTGCATTTCTCTGACAAGGAAACATTTGACACTCCCACGTGAGGACGACCAGTCTCTGGTCTTTATTCTGTCACTCTAGCGCCCCCTGGAGGAAATGAGAGGTTCCTTATATTTTGCACTATTTTTAATCTATAGTTTATAAATCAACCCAGCTTTATTTGTATCGCCCAATATCACAAATAGACATTTGCCTCAGTGGGCTTTACATTCCATACAGTACGACACCCTGCCCTTAGACCCTTAGCTAAGCTGAGAAAAAACTCCCAGTAAAAACCCTTTATCGGGATTAAAAAATTGAAGAACCTCAGGGAGAGTTGACAGAGTAAGGGATCACTCTCCCAGGACGGACATCTTGCAATAGATGTCATAAGTAGAGAAAATCATAAAGGGGTCGTATCATTGACCAAATGTTTTCATGGTATATATTAATCATCTTATCTTTTATCATTTTGTTATTGCACCGTGGGTTGATACAAAATGTAATTTCGATTCCTCTGTATGTCTGGCACATATTACAGAAGTTGACTTGACTTGATTCGGGAGGCGGTGAGTGACACCCATATCACAGAGCCAGCAGCTTATACAGTAAATCAGTCTGGGGGCTGTGTGTGTCTGTGTGTGTGTGTGTGTGTGTGTGTGTGTGTGTGGGCTGCAGCTTGTTTAGAGTTGCAGCCAAACAAAAAGGAGATCTATAAGATAAGAGATTGATTTTTGAAAGAAAATAACGTTCACATAATAAAAATAATACAAACAACGCTCACAGTCACACATTGACCGTGGCAACTTGACGGGTACATTTTAAAATGGTTTACAATCACAAATATTAATGTGAGGAATTCCTTACTTTAAAGTGACGTTATCAAACAATTAAGAATGTTTGCCCAAATTTGAGGAATCACTGACTGACAGCCCAATGGAATAAGGCTGGGATCTTTGTGTCTTTCATCAATTGTCAGCTAATCATTGTTATTTTTGCATGTCGTATGGCCTGTGTTCTGTATGGCCATGTGTTTTCTTCTTCTTCTTTTTGGGTTTTTTCTGGCGGACGGCAACCAGCTTCAGGTCGCATTACCGCCACCTACTATGTTGGAGTGTGTGAGTTAACTACCCCTCTAACTAAATTCTCCCCATCAATCCTGTCACCCTCAAATACTTAAATAATTTCCCTACCCCTCTTCAAATAAACTTTTTAAACTAAACTCCCCAATTCTTTTACTTTTAATGTTTCCCGTACTTGTGTGTATTCCCTGCAATCGATGTGTTTTGTTTGTGTGTGTACCCCTTTAGTTTTCCACTGAGTGAGCTCAGGAGTCACTCAATCACACACAGGTGTGTTCAATTAGCTCTGCTCCGAGGGGCAGTAGCCTATATAAGCAGGAGAACTTGAGACTTCACTCTCCATTTGTGCCATTTTGCAGCAGACCATGCTGTGGGTGGTGTGTGCCTTGTGTTGGCATCTGTGTGGTTTTCTTCTTTTCATCCTTTGAAGGAGGGTGTTGGTTGGGTTTGTGTTTTTTAAGTTAGATTAGATATATTTTAATTTGTCATTCAATTTGGGATTTGTTAATAAATTGGGTATGAAGTATTTAAACAACAGTCTCCCATTCCTCCTTCAATCGATATAATATCAATGTGTTACATCCCGATGTGGACCAGGTAACAATTGCTGTTATATGGCTTGAGGGAAGAAGGGGAGAGAATGGGTCCACATTGGGAAGTAACAGCCTGCATGGAGTAAAACTGTCTGAGATATGGGGTGAGGGGGGTACAGCCCTTATTCATAATCATTTGGTTGGACTCTTGACAAACCAAGGAGTCAAAGAAAACAAAACAAATCCCAAGCCAAACATGGATCAACACAGGTTAAAATGATGAAATAATTGAGAATGTCGATAGTTAGCCTGCTATCAGTGTATGAATGTGTGTGTGAATGGTAGCGTGGGAAAGGAAAACAGGTCTCCCTTGTAAAAGAGTCTTCGGTCTCAATGGGATTTACCTGTATAAATAAAGGTTAAAAAAAAATAATAATTGAGGCTCTTGTCCTGCTGTAAACCTTGCTGTATGTACATGATGTTTATGTGCGATTCAGGGAGCACCACCTGCCCTGCCTTGCCTCCCTGACGTCCAGCTCTCTTCTCACTCCCCAGTTGAAATGTGCTTGCCTAATGCAGCTGACCCCAGAATAGCAACCTGCATGTCTTAGCTTCCCCCTTCTCCAAACTTGAGTGTCCCTCCTTCAAGCATTTCGGCTCTCACTCCCTTCCATCTCCTTATTGAGTGCCAGTGTTGGGAGGGTAGAGGGGGGGGGGGGGTGAGGTATCGGAACCCTGCCCCCTTCAACGTGAAACAAGCCACACCCACACGCCGACCCTTCGACCAATGGGAAAGCCCGGCGGATCGAGTGTCACTATAACAGAAGGACATAATCAGCGCGGTAAGTTTGCAGAACCTTACAGCCTTGTCTTGGCCAGCGGGGAGCTAGCTTCTGTCAACTTTTTTTCTGAGGTAAGAGAGAGTGAAGAGAGTGAGTGAGTGAGATTTTGAGTGGGTATATATCGGATTAAGGAAAGATCAAGTGCAATGCCCCCCCCCCTACAACCCTCCTAACACATCACCCAAAACTGTGGACAGTCCATCCACACGTGTTAAAATCACTGCCACGACCAGGAGCAGTTGCTGCCTAGGGTCAAGGGGTGAAGTCCAGAGAGCGTGATGCTTGAGCTTGTGGCAGTAAAATCTATTTTGCTTTTAGTGTTTGACTGAAGTTGTGCGCCTGAGAAGCTGAGAAGTTCATACGCAGTGTGCTTTTTTTTGACATCTTCTTGTTGTATCTTTGTATCTATCTATCAAAAAATTAGCTCAGACATTTGACTATTATTTTGTTGGTGTTTGTGACCTTGTTGAGCCTTGTAAAGCCTTTTGAAGTCTGCAGTTGAGGTTAGAATTTGAATTAGAACAACACAAAAAAGTTGTCAGGTTCTTGTAAAGACATCCGCTGTTATTCAAGAGGACTTTTTGTTGTTGTTATTGTGCCCTTTCTGGTCCTGGTCCAGTGACAGAGAAGAAGTTCATACCTGAGGGATTTACAGAGAGCTTAAAAGTCTTTGAAGCAGCTTTCCGCTTCAGGAGGCAGAAGATGATATTAATAAGTTATGTCACAACACCATGTCATTTCTGATATCTGAGGTCAGGGATCGCTATAAACCTTTTTTATGTGTTTATTTCATTTATTTTTAGAATCCAGATTGTCTTGAGGTAGTTGTACATTTCAGGTCAGTTGTTGATGTCCATTAGCGGAGCTGTAAATGGGTGTGGCATGCGTTTACATTAATGCAGAAATAACTTGAGGATAATCACTTTAACATCTTGAACAGGAGCCAAGAACCTTTCAGTCTGGACGTAAAGGGAAATATCTACATCTATTGTAAGCGTTGGACTGTCATCCCCTCTTAACAAACAATAAATACATCATGGTTTAAAGAATAAATACTTTAAAAGAAAGAAAGACATTTTTGAGAATTTACAGGAGATTTAGAAGAGCAAATACAAGGAAGCTATGGACTTAGACCTTTAACCTTTGCGGATTCGTTTCAGGGTTAATTTTAATTCCTGTGTAAAGTTGCCTTCAGTCAGCAGGGAGACTCAGGGAAGATGATTGAATGAACCATGTGAGAAGAGCGAGCCACATAAGGAGATGTAGGTTTTTAAATTATGGGTTGTGTTCCAGAGCTAAGGAACCCAATCTTTTCTAGCGCCGTGTTCTCACTGAAACCGGATATGCGACTGGAGACTCAGCAGCTGTCCTGATGGAAATAGTTGTGATGTCGAGACGCCGCCATGGTGGCCTCACGCTAATGAGGCTAATGTTTAACTAATCCCACAGCCAATCACTGATAGATTCTATGGAATATTAAAGGTTGTCTGTGTTTTCATCACATTGCAGAGTTCTGGTGCCATACTTCATCCAATCTGGAATAATAAAACATTTTTGAATCTATATTTTGAATGATTTCACATTAGATAATAACACAACAAAAATAATATGAGCAACAAACCCTTAAATTTAAAAAAAATTACAATTTCAACACAATACACATTAGACTTTTTTGTAGGCTTAGCGAATCCTACCCCCATTATCCACGACAAAATGCAAATTCCAATAAAGATAGACTAAACATAATTTTTTTTTTAATAAAATAAATACTCCAATTAATGTAATACTGCATCAATCTCTTACTCATTGACTGATTTGAGATGTGGTACAATTAGCTAGAAGATGTTTAAGAGAGATGAATGTAGGCCTATGTGTTTTCATATTGTAAAAATTCTCTTCAAAACTTTGATATCAAATCGATACAAATTGATGGGAGAGATTGACCTTTACCATGACTCCTGCAAGACTCTTTTTATTTTTGTAACTTCCCAGTGCCATATGAATCTCTTGACTCAGCAGTTGAAAATGTACCATTGGCATAAATCTAAGTTTGGCTCCCTTCTCACTTACACTCAGAGACGCATATTCAGGAGCGAGGTTCAAATTTCAGCTTAAACGTCCAACGCTAATTATAAACTAAAGATGGTTGGACAGGACACATTATAGGAATATACAAGTTCCCTGCAGTGAAACAATTTACATTATAAATAACTAAAAAAACCTTTTAAAATTAATCTATGAGCATATTTTTTGTGGGTTTTTTTTGTGGGATTGGTTGTGAAATATATGTGTAGGCAAACAGGTGGGTTTTTAGGTTAGGGTGGGGCGGTCAGAAGATATTTAAGACATCTGCAACTTTATCCTTCAGCTATAAATACAGTGGGACGCTCAGTCGCTCCTTGCAGACTCTGACCCTACGTTCCTCTCTTCTCTCTCTCTCTCTCCAGGTTTCAAAGTCCACTATCATCATGTCTGACACTGAGGAAGTGTAAGTCTGCTCATATATTCACATCACACATTTCACAGTTTCTGATAAGTAGTTTGACAAAATAATCTTAAAGACCTACTTCACCAGTGGGAATATGAAGGTGTATTGAACTCTGAGATCCTATCTAGTATAAATAGGATATAAAACAGTTGTGATGTCACAACTGTGCAAAATGTAGGGTTAGACAGTGAGACCATAAAACACTCTTTCTGCCTTTTCTCAGGCTAGGATGAACCGATTTCTAAATTGTTTGCACAATTATACTACATAGGATCTCAGAGTTCAAGACACCTTCATATTCCCACTGGTGAATTAGGTCTTTAACTTATGGTCCACTATTTTGTCTAGAGAGATTTCAACTGCATATCTGCTTTTCTGTACTGTTAAAAAGCTCCTACGTGAACCTTGAGTTAAGCTTATTATTCTGTCAAACTATCCAAAATCAAGCATGAATTGTCCACGCTATAATTCTGACGATTTCTTTCCTTTCTGTCTTGCAGTGATCAGGTCGAGGGTAAGTACCAACCGCCCGATATATTTCCCCCCAAAAAAATTAGTTCCAGAGACAGTACATTCCGGAGTGTTCATGCTAAATCCTATCCATAGTGTAATTTCTGAAATCTTGCCTAACTGATTTTCTATCCTCCATAAAAAGAATATGAAAAAAAATCCAGGTTTGGCTTGACTCCTCCAGATTCAAGTTGTGCAAAAAAGAAGAAATGCTCTCACAGAAAAGAAATCTGCACTTGTTAATCATTTAATATCATCCCGAAGTAACATATGGTTGTAGGCCCCATTGCTGCCATCAGGACAGTGTCAAAATATGTCTGAGTACAATCTACTATTCACAAGCTGGCTTTGACCTGTTGGCAACAAGTCCTGCAGCTCTGCATGTACCATCCGCAAACCAACCAACCAGTCCTCCTAAGCTGAACACCCTTTCAGAATTAAAAACAAAAGGAACAGTAACGTTTTAAAAAGTTTTAAATGGTACTTCGTAGTCCTGCCTGTAAGCTGTGATCACCGAGGGACGACTGTGTTGTGTTGTGTTATGCTAGGCATGGATCCCCAGTGTACCCACATTTTGCTTTTAATAATCTTGTCAAAAATGGGTACAAACGGGATCTTTTTGATAATGTTCTTCTGCTCCTCTTCCTCTTTCTCGGACGGACAAGGAGAATACGATGGTAAGATGGAGCCCCGTAGACTCCGGACGATCTCATGTCATTGATACTAATTTGTCGGTCCCTTTTTTGAAAACGTGTTTTTCCTAATTTCCACATGTACTTTTTGTGGCATGATAACAGTTAACACTAACTATAAAAATACACAGGTTCTAAAGAAGAAGAAAAAAACTGATTGCCTCAGGATAGAAATTGTCTATTTTTAAATTTATTTTCGACCATATATGGAGTTCTAGTGCAGGTACTTTCAGGAATTGATCCAAGTTTCATTCATCAATCAACTTACCATCAATGACTGACCATTTTACCTTCTGTAACCGCTTGCTGTCTCACCTGCTTTAGCGCCATCCGGTGGCAGTTTTCCGCCAAAACTGCGCCACAATTACCTTTCTCTCATCTCTCTTCTCTCTGTTCATCCACTCACTATATGGAAGAGTGTTAGGGCCACGAGAGACAGAATAAATTGAGAAGAGGACTTTTTTTTTATGATGCACTTTAAGAAACAGCTTCTGTCTGTATATTTCTCCTATATCGCCATCTTTAACGAGTATTTATTTTAATTTTTATCAATAATAGAATACTAACTGGTGAACCACTACTGGTGTGATCCCCCCACCCCCCCCCAAAGAAATCTCAACTTCTAAAGCACTTACATCAACTAAACTTTCCTTAATCATTCTTAACAATATTCTGAAAGTTTATTACAGAGATATTTGTTCCTATGTTGTTAATCAAATGTTTTATGAGATATGTTGTTCTTAAAAACATGCCGAAAATGCATTTTTAAGACCTGTAGTAGTATTTTTGATTTATAACAATGAAAAAAAATGTATCCCAATCTGTTCAGTTAGAACCTTTGGACTCTTTAAAATGTTGTAAAACTGAAATAAAGATTTTAACTCTAGCTTCATCCAACATCTAGAATTTTGAGTTTTTTAAAAAGCTGTAGTCATGCATAATTAATTAGCCATTACCAAATTTGCATAAATTTCAAAATTTGAAAAACTTGCAATACAAAAATTATACATTTTAATATCAGTAATCAACTGGCAAAGTTAACGATGATAGCTATAAGTTAAAAAAATTAGACCCTATCCACCTGGAGTGTCCAAGGTACATCACGAAACATCCGACTTTTTTTTCAAAGTGCAAAAACAACCCCAAAAGAAAAAAAAACTTCCTCCTCTAAATTTTTTCTTTCTCCCATGACCCTACTCTTCCATAACTCACTCCCCCTTTCTCCATTCTATCTATCATGCTTCCATTAACCCTTGTCATCACCCTTCTTCCCCCCACCCCCCACCCTACCCTACCCTTTTTGTTTTGGTGACTTTTTCGCTGGCATGTTGTTTTTAGCCGTAGCCGAGGAAGTGGTAGTTGAGGAGGTTGTAGAGGAGGTTGAAGTGGCCCCTGAGGCGGCACCAGAGGAACCAGAGGTAGAACCAGAGGTAGAACCAGAGCCAGTGGTAGAACCAGAACCCGAACCAGAACCAGAACCTGAACCAGAGCCAGTCGTAGAACCCGAGCCTGAGCCTGAGCCTGAGTCTGAAGGTATGTGGCATGGACGAAAAGGGGGGAAAAGGGGGGGTATTCTATCATCCTTTATAAACAAAAACAAACAACCAACCAACCAACTAGCGCGATTGCAAAGGAGGGTGATGCGCTCCACTCCATTCAAAGACAGACCCCTCACTAATCCTATAATCTTCTTGATATCCTACGCATAAATATGTTTTTTTCTTACCAATATTCTCTGTATAAAACTGTTTTCTTACGAATGTCTGCTAATGCTACAACGAGCAAACAGCGCCATCCAAAGGAGGGTGATGCGCTCTTCAACTCCCAACCTCCCAACAAGGCAGACCCACCCCACACTAATCCTTAATATTTTGTTAAACTACGCTGAAATTTTTTTTTTCTCTCTTACCAATTGTCTGCTATTGCTAATGCTATTGCTACCTGCCCTTTCACCTCTGGACAAAAGTCAAAAAGATTTTTTTTTTAAATGCAGCACTCCAAAAAGCCCTAAGATTGGATTTATATCGTTTATATAAACCAAATGCAAAGTTAGTCCTTTATCAAGCTTTTTCATAGTAAGCGTATTACTAATATTAAAAGGCTGAAACTTTTGCACTAAAGCGCATGTTTTAGGCTGATATAAAGAGCCACTCCTACGTTATTGTTAAATTTATGTTTTTGTATAAATGCATTAATGAAAAGGGGGTTCTGTCACACTATTTAGGTAAATTGGCATAAAAAACAAACACCAAAATGATCAGTCTGTATTAAGTAGATGCATTGGTCTGGTGTAATAGTTTTTAGTCCTAGTCTAAGAACAAGTTTAAATCCTTGTTGAATTCAGATTACACATACTTTTCATTCTAGGAATTATATTCACAATTTCTGGAGAAAAAAAAACTCAAGTTGCGTTAGCTTCTTGGCTAATGTAACTTGAGTGATTTAACCCTATTAAAACCTGCAAACACATTAATACATATATAGAGACTAGAGCTAGTTAATTAGCCTGCCACACTGTTGTCTTGTCATTGGCAAACACATAGCCTAATCTTATATATTTAACAGATTATTTGAAAGATTAATTTGACAAATATTGGCCTCTGCTATCAGTCTAACCGTACTCATACTGCTCTACAACATATACTCTAAGTACTCGTATGTACTTGGTGTAAATGTTTTTGCTTTTTCATTAGTTTAATTTATAATATGATCATGGTTAACATCATATTTAATAGCTACTTGCTATTTCGTCAGCTGCTTTTTTTTTACGAGAATAACCTTCACAGCTAAGCTTTAACATAGACATTTCAATACTAAGAAGAGGATTGAGATGGTGTCTGAGATTTTCATTTATTTTTGAAAGATTTATCCAAATGAAAATACTGTCACCATCTTGTATTTTTGCTCATGTGCTGATGCGAAAGTTCTTGAAGTCTGTGTTGCATTCACGTGCCATTGAAAAAGTAAATACATTATTTTTCAAACCACACAAACATACAGTATGTACAGATTGATACCTTTTGCTCAATAAACTCTAGCTTTAATTGCATTGCGATGTACATGATAAACAAAATATTTTGTCACTTTTGACCTTCCGTATTTGACTTTGACATGTTTTTAAATGTCCAATGGTACGTGAATGCAAGGTGAAATGTTGATAGGATTCATTTTTGTTTGAAAGTTAAAACTGTGGCTTCAACTTTATGACTTTATGTAGAACAATATTGTGAATTCTCAAATACTGAAGAAAAAGTTATATTATGATACCGGGCCTGTATTTCAACTTGCTTCCCACTCTTTAAGTATAATTTGTCATATTTTTAGTTAGAGCATTGCTTTCCACTTTGCATAGTTTATTTCTATAATTTTACCTATTTTCTCAGTTGAAATATTTTCTAAATTCTCAAGTTGAAATACAGGAAATAACAAACGCTGTCAATTTGTTTTTATTTGAGAATTTACAGTAAGGGTGCTCCCATCGATTGACCAAAATTTTTATAGAATTTAATTGAAATTGGCCGATCTTTTAATTACGATTTTTATTTTTTTTATTTTTTAAGACTTTTGAAGAATTTAGTTGAATTCAGATTAGGACTCAAATTGAGACATTTTATTTTGTCATAGGAGACTAGTCTATGGCCAGATTGTCACTGCAGTGTATACTAATTCACTTTACCGCTAGCCTTTTTGAATTCATGTTTCAGTTAAAAGAAGGGTTACCAAATTCATAATGAAATACATCAAATTAATTACTTACATTTTTTTCATGAGTTCCATGAGTTTATAATGTGCAACCTTAATCTAAGTCACAAGTCTACAGTCATCATATGAGTTTAATAATATGAGTAGGACCATTATAAGAAGACACAATAGCAATAGTTACATTATTTATTTCTAGTAAGTAGCAAAGACTAAACATTAGAATTGGTTTCGTCCCCCTGAAAAATCAAGATGGGAGCATCCCTATTATACAGCTGTTGAAGCCGCAGTAGATTGACTGTCTACACTATAGCTGTGGTAGTGTCACTGTGTATAGCTGACTGGATGAACAGTTTCGCTGCTCTCAGTGGCGCCCGCTAACGCTCTTGTCTATTCTGCTTTTTTTGGATGCTTGCTGCATGCAGAGGCCTTTGAAGAGGAAGGTATGTTCATTTTTTAAACGCAAAACACTTCTGATGACTCTAATCATCTATCTATCTATCTGTCCTTCTGTATTTTTTGGGAGTGACCACAGTGTCTATATAGGTTTTGAAGTCTGTTTATTTTCTTGGGGAACGCCTGCTGTTCACGAAAACTGTCTGTCCAAATTTTTATATATATCTGTCTGTCAAAAAAATCAAGGAGCGCTGCCCAATTGGTACTAAAGAATTTGAAAAAAAAATAAAAAATCTGAATTCTGAATTTTTTTTTTGGAAACTAGTTTTGAAAAAAAATATAAAATACTATTAAAGAAAAAGGGTGAAAGAATATGAAATGCTAACACGTGCTATAATGCGCAGCGGCCCCACCGTTACTCTCTTGCTATGCCACTTGTCACCTTTTTGCATGGCATGGAGCCGCCAGAATCGTGTGGGTCAACCAAAATAAATTCCTTTTGGGGGAGGGAAGGAGGGAGGGATTGGGGATGACTGGTCTTCTTGCGTGTTGGAAAACAAATATTTTGGGGTCAAGCCAAAATATAACATGACACACTTTGTAGGTAAAAATCACAACTTTTTAGAGTCTAGACTAGTCTAGCAAAAAAATACTGAGGCTTTTATCAGAAATGTGTGTACAATGTATACAGATAACAGCACATTAACAATTCAAACAAAAAGTACATTCACCAAACTTCATAAAAAAACAGTTTGGTTCTGTTTTTTTAAGATGTGAAGTTTTCATTCATTAACACTATAGCTACATATTAAAAAATCATTGATTTACTACATACTACTTCATCATACTTCATCTAATGTGTCCTACTGAGTCCATTTAGAGCCTTTTTTAGTCCATGTAATTGCCTGAGAGAAATGAATTAATCTGCTTTGTATTCTAACCCGATGACATGTACTTGTCCCCTCTTCACTCCCTAACTCGCAGAGGAGAAGCCAAAGTTCAAGTGAGTTTCATTCTCGTTAAAATCGTAATGTGACTTCAAAATGATTTCCATCGGAGCTGTTTTGTTTGAAAAAAAGATTGTAGCAGTTAATGATGTAATAAAGGCCAAAAAATGTGATAAATATAATTTCCATTCTTAAAGGTGCTACGAGGAACTTTAAAATATTTCTGAAACTGTCAGTTAATAATAATGTAGTAACATGCCAATTTTATGAACCTATAACATGATAACTTTTTCGCTCATAATGTACAGTAGACGTGTTTGTTAGGGCAGGTCTTAGTAAGGAAATATGATTATATAAACCAGATTTTAAATAAAGTGATTAATTTGTATGACTGTATTCAAAGTAGCTACGAGGAATACAGTATACAGTTTTTGTTGATTCTAGCTCCCCTTACGAAAAAGGTTTAAGAATATTATTACTTAATCAGCTCCAGTTATAATGTGTTTTAAAGTTTATTTTTATTTAAATCAGGCAGTAAAGTAGGCTAATAACATTATAGGTACACTATTGGTTCAGAAATTGAATTACGATATTGGCAAGTTACTACATTATCAGCTTTTATCACATTAAAAAACGAAATTTTCAAAAGATTGTTAAATTTTTTGCACGTCACTACATAAACAAACGTTATTACATTATTGGCTGCTACAAAGATTCAACAAATAGATAAAACAACGGCATAATAATCAGGGCGAGTGCACTGAAGACCAAAACGCTTTCTCCTCTAGGGCCCCAAAGATCCCTGATGGTGAAAAAGTGGACTTTGATGTAAGTAGCGTCGTTGTGAAAGTATTTCTGTAAACGTCAAATGAGTGTGTGTCTGTCTGTGTCTGTTATTTATTATTATTATTATTTTGAATCAGTCCCACTCCACTTGTTTTAATTGGGCCATTGTTCTGCTTCATTCAACTGATCTGAATGTTTTAATTGTTTTTGTCTCTTTGTCAGCTTGTTTTTTTTTTTGTATATTGTGTATTTCTAATTAACTCGAAGTCATTGTAAAAGAGGGTCCTCCACTCCTCAATTGATCTTTTTCGAGGTTAAATAAAGGAAAATAAATGAATGAATGTTTAGCTAAGACTTGTGTATTTTTTCTCTACCGGTGCCTGTGTAGGACATTCAGAAGAAACGTCAGAATAAGGATCTGGTTGAGCTGCAGGGCTTGATCGATGCTCACTTTGAGTGCAGAAAGAAGGAGGAGGAGGAGCTGATCGCACTCAAGGACAGGATTGTGAGTGTTGTGTACTTCTTTCGTGATTTTCTCTACGTATGACATCTATTGCAGCATGTCCGTCCTGGGAGAGGGATCCCTTACTCTGTCGACTCTCCCTGAGATTTCTTCAATTTTTTTTATTCCCGGTAAAGGGTTTTTTACTGGGAGTTTTTTCTCAGCCGAGCTAAGGGTGTAAGGGCAGGGTGTCATATTGTCATATTGTATCATATTGTATCATATATCATATTGCATGAAATGTAAAGCCCACTGAGACAAATGTATTTGTGATTTTGGGCTATACAAATAAAACTGATTTGATTTTGATTTGTGTAAATACAAAAACAATAACTTAAATTTGATCCTCATTCGCACAAGACTTTAAAGAGGACCTATTATGCAATTTTTCAGTCTAACTTTGGTACTGCAGTTTAGCCTCTCAAAACGCAAAAACGTTTGTCTGTTAAGAGCCTAAATATAACTGCCATCTGCACTCTGTTTGAACCTGGCCAATAAGAGGAGGCAGGTAACAAAAATACCTTAAAGTTGATCCAAAGACTTTAAGGCGTTTATGTGTCATATAAAGTAGCAGTCATTGGAAATGAAATTCTTAAATTCCTACGTTACAGGTTTCCAAAGACTTCAAATTACATTGTTTAAACTAAAGGCAAATGTTAAACAGAAAATAAAAATTTGTCAACGAGGTGTCATGTAGGTCCCTTCAGTACTGTAATATAGTCAAGGAAAGGCTGACATATCTGGTTAAACTTGAGATTATCTAGACCCAAACTTCAAGACTTTAAGACGTTTATTCGTCTTATCCAAAACAATCACAGCAGCAGTCATTGGCAGTGAATTACATTTATTTAAGACTACAGGCAAATGTTAAACAGAAAATAAAAATTTGTCAATGAGGTGTCATGTAGGTCCTTTCAGTACTGTTATTTAGTCAAGGAAAGGCGGCCATATTTGTAGTTTTTATACTAATCAGTGTATTTCCCATCACCGTCCTGCAGGAGAAGCGTCGTGCTGAGAGAGCCGAGCAGCAGAGAATCCGTTCTGAGAAGGACAAGGAGCGCCAGGCCAGACGTGAGGTTCGTGGTCGACTTTTTATTATTATTATTATTATTATTATTATTATTATTATTATTATTATTATTATTATTATTATTATTATTATTATTATTATTATTATTATTATTATTATTATTATTATTTTCTTTCCGCGTAAATTTGCTCCACTATAATGGACATCAAACTTTTGCAATTACACTAATAACCTTCAATGTACATAGAATCTTTTTTTATATATATATATATATTTTGTAGCACTGTCACCTGTATGTGTATAGCTATTTTCGATATTATATTTGTAAACTAGTTTTACTTAAAGTTAAAGTTTTTTAACCTTTTTAAAATATGTGAAACATGTCCAAAATAAATGAAAAAAATAAAATAAAATTCTGGTGTTGTGAATAACTTCAACGTGTGTGTTCTTTAAAGGCCCTGGCAACCCAAATTCACTAAATCCTTGTAACTATGTTATTTTGGGGGTGTACTGAATGCTAATATGTATTTGAAAGGAGTTAGGAATATCTGTCAACCCAGTGCAAAAAATACTGTCATGTCAGTTGGTCGACCATTTGAAAATTCCTGATTCGAATGTTGCATTATATCTTGTTTTCACACATCACACGATTGATCTCCGTTATATACTACATTGGACAACCCGTTTCTAAATTTGAACGTTGCGTTACATATATTTTTTTCTTGTGGGTAAAGATAGTGAATGATGGATGGATGTCTCACTCTGATTGTTTTTGTGTGACTACAACAGGAGGAGAGGCGGATCAGGGAGGAGAAGGACGCTGCTAAGAGGTCGGAGGAAGATGCAAAGAAGAAGTCAGCTCTGTCTAGCATGGGCTCCAACTACAGCAGCCACTTGCAGAGAGTGAGTACACGCTGGATGGATGATGGATGGATGGATGGATGGATGGATGGATGGGTGGGTGGGTGGTGGATGGATGGATGGATGGATGGATGGATGGATGGATGGATGGATGGATAGATAGATAGATAGATAGATAGATAGATAGATAGATAGATAGATAGATAGATAGATAGATAGATAGATAGATAGATAGATAGATAGATAGATAGATAGATAGATAGATAGATAGATAGATAAAACTATAAAGTACAAATAAAATATTTAATTAAAGAGAGTGAGTGCACGCTGGATAGATAGATAGATAGATAGATAGATAGATAGATAGATAGATAGATAGATAGATAGATAGATAGATAGATAGATAGATAGATAGATAGATAGATAGATAGATAGACACTCGATGGATAGATACTTTATCGAACTAAACTACAATGAAAATAAAATATTCAAGTAAAGAGAGTGAGTGCAGAACAACACTGTTAAGAGTAGTTTGTATATGTTCTCTCATAACACTATTTTTCAGAGATCAATATCTTACGTTTTCTTTCAATGTGTAGATAGATAATCATACCGTTGTTTTTACTATACTAGTCAACACATTATTTAAAATATCTAAAAAGGACAATATAGATAGCTTAAATTGAGAGGAATTGAAGGTGCTATGCTATGTTATTTTCATGCAGCAGTAAAGTAGTAGTATTTGACTCTTTACATTTGTGTGTGTTACGAAACAGGCCGATCAGAAGAGAGGAGGCAAGAAAGAGACTGAGAGAGAGAAGAAGAAGAAGATCTTGGCCGCCAGACGCAAGCAGCTGAACATCGACCATCTGAACGAAGACAAGCTGAAGTATGACATCACTACACATTACAACACACACACACACACACACACACACACACACACACACACACACACACACACACACACACACACACACAGGCACATGCACACGCTGAGCTGGATTCTCGGCCGGATATAGTAGACTTCCGGGTCTTTCTAACCATACTAAATCAAGCCACAAGAATTGGGACATCCTAAATCTTTTTTCTACCTTACTAAACAGAAGATAGTGTGGGATTGGAACGCAGCTTATTACTGTATATTATGTTCCTTGTGAATACTCTATTCTGATTTATGGACACCTAGATGGAACTGTTAAAGATTCTGTCCACTTTGATGCGTCGCCGCTGATTAAACTGTGTTGATAAGTGATTCATAAAGCCTAAAATATCCTTCCGTGCAATAGCCTCTGGACACAACACGATGGCGCTCGCAACACAAGAGCTGTAGTAACGAACGATAGTAGTAAAATAAAGTGGCTAAACTAAATGTCCTCTGACTGCATATTACAACACTATTATACCATATACGATTTACGGTTATGATTTGATAATCATTTCCTAAAATTGGACAGTTGAATATCCATGGTGTTAATGGTGTAGTCAGCGTTGGTGTTATTTCCCAGCCTAGGCTCTGTAAACTAGAATGCTCCTTGAGGCGTTGCAGCCCAACTGTAGTGTTGAATCTGTGTCATTAGGAGCAGAGAGAGACAGGTGGTAGTCTGCACTGAGACTCTCACACACACTGAGGGCTCGGCGTGAAACTACACACCAAAAACAGACAGACAGACACACACACACACACACACACACACAGTTCACTGTAGCCGTGAGGTTGTAAATCACACACTGAAAATTTTGAATAACACTGTAAAACACAACTGGCATAATTGGCACAATTTTGTGAAATTATGTGATTTGAAAAAAATTAATTGGATAATATTGCGAAATCGAGACACCTAACTTTTATATCATATATTTATTTTTACTTATTTTTTTACCAGGTTTACAGAGGCTTTACAATTTAAATTAATAATAATTAATTAATTAAAATGTTTATTTTTTCTCCAGGGATAAGATCAATGAGCTGCACGAATGGATGAAGACGCTGGAGTCCGAGAAGTTCGACCACATGGAGAGACTGAAGAGACAGAAATACGAGGTTCGTTTATCAACATTAAAAATTTTGCTTTACTGTTTGTTTGATTAGAGATTCGCAACTTTAAGAATTCAGTTTAAGATAATATGTATATATTTCTTTGTTAAAAATCTAATTGGTTTGAAATTTATCTCACATTATAAATGATGAGAAGTTTTAGATATTTCACAACTTTTTGGTGTTGCTAAGAAACTTTAAATCTTTAAGTTTCTTTTCAGCTTTATTATTTTGAAGTGTATTTTATTTTTAAGTTATACTTGGACTGCCACTAATTTAACATTTGCAACTCTGGCTTTCTTTTACTTAATTAAGAAAAAACTATGTTTACATTTCTTAATGTAAGAACAGGGGCAGAAAGTATTGTTTTATTTCATTGTTATTATTATTATATTCACAGAACAATTAACACATTTATCCACAGTTTTGTCCACAGTATCTTCACTGACATATGTAAAGCTTGTTGTCAAAATCACTTTTTGTCAAAATCTGTGAATATCTAAAAAAGGGGGCCCACTGCAGCTAGCAACATTCCTGTTTACAGAGCCTAGGCTGTGTATTATATAGATTTTTTTTCAGCGCACACACAGTACAGACAGGTTGCGGATCGTGAGGAGATATTCACTGATTTTGACAACAAGCGTTCTCCAGAATCACTGACTACATACACCTTTTAACTTAGATTCTGTAAACTGTACAGGCTATAATGTGATGTTAATGACGATTCCCCTCTTTAGGTTACTACCCTGCGTAAGAGAGTTGAGGAGCTCAGTAAATTGTAAGTAGCGTTGACATGAGCAGGGCTTGGTTGTTCTAAAGGCTTCAGGCTTTAGCTGCATGTTAGCATGAAGGGACACAACAGTGCCATCCACTGGACAGAGGAGGGTATTACACCATGACCACAAATAAGAAAAATAAGAAAAAGATTGAATTGAAGAGTTTGTTTACAAAAAAAGTGTTTATGGAATATTCAATATTAAATCACACGCACACAACACAACACACTACGTTCAGGATTTAAGCAATTTAAATTTAATTAATTAAAAAGACTAATTATTAAAATACTTCTTTACACTTTTCACTTGACATTTTATAGGATAGTAGTTACTAAAATTATTATTATTTCATTGTTAATATAGTAGTTGCTGCATAACTATGTAGTAGTTACTAAAGACAAAAAAAGAAAAGTTTACTAAAAACAATAATAATAACAAAAGAAAATGTAGTTCATTCTATCCTCTTCAAATAGAATTAGAGTTTTATGCTTTTTTTTATTCAAACTCTTCAGTTCATAAATTGATAAATTACTTTAAAGTGGCGGTTACATGTAGGTGAATGGTCTGGCTGTCAGGTGAGGCCGGATTTCTCTTAAAACAGATTTTCTTATCATGGGAAACCACAACAGGCGACATTTATCAGATTAATATTTTGTTTATTTATCTAGAGACCAAGAAATGTCAAAAAAATTTAAAAAATATCTATCTTCAATGACATTATTTTTTATCCAAATACATAATTTTATTTTCCAATTGTCTTTGTCTTGCAATAATAATGTGTAACTCAAATATTAATTTTAAATATATAGAATATTTTCTTTGATTAAAACATTAAAACTCATAATTGATATATTTTAGTATCAAAAATATAAATTAATAAAAGAAAAGTTGACAAATATTATATTAAATATACCATTATCATTATTCTATATGTTTGAACATTGCTTGAGTTCCTCATTCATAATTTTACTCCACACATTTCTTGGTCTTCAGTTCAAATTTAATTTAAAAAAGTGAATCCCGGACGAGCCCCCAAATATGTAATAATCTGATAAAATGCATGAGCCTGTCGTGGTTACCCAGGATGCATCAGAATGTAGTTTTTTCAGCCCATGGAGCCGGTGCAGGATCGCAAAGGGACTTCCTAACTTTGTCCTCCAAGGTAAACTGTGTTAAAGCGACTGCTGTGTCGTTTTTGCAGGTGCTTATGTTCAGGAAACGCATTGATGAGTTGCAGAAGAAGTGAGTTATGTTGTTGTTGTTTTGGTGTATGTGTGGACCCCGCCCCCACCCCTGTAAACAAAAAACTAAACATAACCAAGACAGAGACATAATTAATGTACATAATAAATAGCATAAAAGCCAAAAATCTCTATTGCTAACTTACTTTAAGTGTATTTATCCTCCTATAATGACCAATAGTTGACCCCATACTTACTCCTTTCTTTGTTGCTTTTCTCGTGTCCCAAAAACGTTGTGTTCCCATTTTAACAGAAATATATTACATTTCATTATAAATGTTAATATAAACTGGTTTCACCCAGTGTTCAATATAACCTTATAACCTTAACCTTTTCTACAGTTAGTGATAATGTATAATAGCATGAAAATAAAAATAAATATGATTTATATAGATCAATTTTTTAGATAATTTTAAAATTATTTTTTACGTTTTGTATTTGATCAGTTTTAAGTGGCCGCCATTGTCAATAAAGAACTTGCCCTGAGGAAATAAAGGCCAAATTTAAAAAAATAAGATACATGTTTAAAAGTACAGCGATGATCCGAAAAGGTGTATGAAAGTTGGTGTATTTCTGTTGTTTATGTCTTGTATGTGTGAGAGTAAAGCGACAGTAACAGTAAAACGCGTTCACACAAGGTAAGTGTCAGTAGGACATCGATCCAGTCTCTGCAGGTAAGTGATGCACGAGTTTGTGACTGCAGCATGTCAAACGCCTGAAGCCTAAAAATGTATTCTATCTTGTATTTTGTGATCTAGTTTTTCTCTGATTTTCATTTTATCAGCCAAACAAGCTTGTAAACATCATTTTGTTACATTTGTTAAAGTGAATGTTGGTCACTTACTCTTTTAAAACAATTGCTGCAGGGAAATCTTAAGCTGATAAGCCTATACCTACATTAGCATCAACTTTACAGAAATTCTCTTTAGATGAGGCAGGCTATGCTTTGGTTCTTATGACACAATTAGAATGTTGAACCAATCACAGCAGTTCTCTGCCGAAACATTCTATAAATACAATGACTGATGCCATGGAGACTGTTTGATACACAGCTATGCTCACACAGTCCTGTCATATGGTCTAGACAGTAAAAAAAAACATTTTCTTTAACTAAGTTTTATGATATTTATGAACATTTATTTTCAATCAGATTTTTGTAAAAGTTTATTGAGACGCCCAACTTGATATCATATATTTAAATTTTTACTTTTTCCAACTAGTTTTCCAGAGGCTTTAAAACATGTATAAAAAAACATCTATAAAGAACATTTCTGACTTGTTTTTCTTTGTGTGTTTCCGTATTACAGCAGCAAGAAGGGAGCCGCCGCTCGCCGCAGAAAGTAAACCTCTTTCTCCTCTCAACGGCTTCGGAAACCAAACGGCGACCGTCTCGGACACACGGCTAACGAAACAACGCACGCTAACAAGGCTGTGGTCGTAGCTCAGAATGAACAGAACGAAAAAAGCCCACAATGCTAAAAATGGGGTTAACTTTTTAACTGTTTCTTTCAACCAACAATTGCAACCGTGGGTCGGAGATAAACGAAATTTCGATTCTCATGTATGTCTTCTTTGCATGTATAAGAATTGTTAATAAAGTTTTTGACTTGACTTGAACTACGCCCTGAAACACACACGCAACCAACCCTGGAGTCTTAGCAGCTGTTAACTTAGAAAATAAAAAGTACAAAAGCTTGTCTGTCATCACGCTTCCTCGCCCTCCACTGTTTGGTTCTCAGTATTTTTGTAAATAAAGTGTGACTCCTCAAGCCATGTCTGTAGTAGTCTGTTGTTTGTGACTCCTAAAGGCATGTCTGTAGCTGTGTGTTGTTGTCATTCGAGAATAAAAAAATCAATAAAGTTCAGTGAATTTTTTTTTAGATGTGTAATTTTAAAAGTTGTTTGTTCGACACAAACTCAAATCAGTTTTTTTATTTGTATAGCCCCAATATCACGAATAGACATTTGCCTCAGTGGGCTTTACATTCCATACTGTACGACACCCTCCGCCCTTAGACCCTTAGCTCGGCTGAGAAAAAACTCCCAGTAAGAAACCCTTTATCGGGATTTTGAAAAATTAGGAATCTCAGGGAGAACTGAGTTGAATTGGACTTTTAGTGATGTAGGCATAGGCTCTGCAAATGTCACCACTTGGAGAATTAAACCACAAAGTCTCCAAATGTCTTTATTTATCTTATCTAACAAACAAAATGGTAACTAATGATTTGATGCAGGGAATGAATTGGGATACAAATAATGTTAAAGGAAAGAAAAGTTAAAAGAAGTTGGAAAATAATTTGTAAGGCTTTGTTTTTCAGAAACGTACTCCAGGGCCAAAAACACTTCTCCTGTATGTTTGGCGTTAGAAAATGATAGAAATAAACATTATATCCTATATTTAGAAAAAATTTTAAATAAAATCCATACGTTCGTTCCCTTATACATAGATTGAGGCCTTTTACAAAGAGATTACACACACACACACACACACACAACACACAACACACACACACACACACACACACACACACACACACACACACACACACACACACTGAACCTGAACACAAACACAGTGACATCATGTAAGCCTTTTTTAGAACTCACATCACAGCAGAGTCTGCAATTGTCTAAATCTTCCGACTTTATTCCATGTCCCTAAAGCGACTTGACAGATGAAATAGGAATCAGAATGGGTATGACTCTTTAAGAAGGTGAGGAGGTTAGGGGTGGGAGACAGCCAAACCCACTCTGATTGGTCAAGAAGACCCAGGAAGTACTTTTCTGATTGGCTGACATTCAACTGCACCTTGATTAAACAGGAAGTTGACTAAAACCACCACACGGCCGCAAAAAAGCATAATTTTCGGACAAAATATTGGATGTAAGAGTTAAATTTTTTTTGCCAGATACTCCAAAAAAAGGCACAAGTTCAAGGATGGATATAAAACCCCCTATATGGACTAGTAAGGAGCCGAAAGCAGCAATGGCAAGACACAACTGTGAACTTTAAGCAGAAGAAAAAGGTAAGGTGATCGTCCTTTCCTGTCAAAAGATATTCATAATCAAATCCAACTGTACACAAGGTATTGTACCGGATAATGTGGGTGAGGCAGGGAAAGAAAAAAACAATGTTAAAGGTGTTAATGTGAATATTTTAGATCAGGTATATAAAGTCTTACAAAAAACCTCTCTACATCGGTTCTAGTAGGCATCCGGGTACTTTTAAGCATACTCAATCTGACCACAAGAAAGGGAATCCTAAATCTTTTTTCTACGGTACTAAATAGCAGAAGTATTGGGTATTGGAACACATGGGAAAAAGAGTGTGAGTGTGTTTTCAGGTTGAAAGATGTAACACTGCAGTTCTTCTGTGAGGCCACACATGGCGCTGTTGCCCTTTGAATCATCAGGTTCAAGCTGAATGTTGCAGCTGGTTTATAAATACTTTATAAATATTTATAAAGTTTGTTTTTCCTACAGACTTTGTTGGACGAATTTTGGAATAATCGTAAAATTACAGTGAACCTCTTCAATAACTTTACTGAGAGTGTAAGGGAGTTTTTTTCTTTCTTAATACAGATGCAAAACGTAGGATATAACCCCTTTTTATATAAGCATCTGTTCTTAAAACCAAGATATGAAACATTTTGAAGTACAAATATTCAATTAAAATAAAAGCTAAAAGTGTATTTAATATGAAATTGCAGAGTGATAAGACTGAAAATGGATATTTAGAGAATAAATTACCTTAATACTCAGTTTACTTTTTGAGTTATAAACAAATTAATACCTGCAGTTAATCTTATAATGTCAAGCTAACTGGCAAGTTTTTTATTCGATTTTTGAAGTAATCATTTGTATAACTGTTTTTTTATAATGAATGATTTACATTTAAAATATACATTTCTGAAGTTTCTCTGTGTACCATTAGAGGGAGCTTGTGTACCATCATTTGAAAATAACTTTTCTCAATTTCTTTCACACCAAGATAAAATAAACAAAATGGTAAATTGACTTGACTTATATAGCGCTTTGTAGCCAATTTTCTCAGCCCCAAAGCAATTTACATATCTTACCACATTCACTCACACACACACACACACACACACACACACACACACACACACACACACACACACACACACACACACACACACACACACACACACACACACACACACACACACACACACACTTTAAATCAAATTAAAAAAACACAGTCACATTTGTTTTGTATAAATAAGCAGAATCATTTATTTGTCTGTCACTCAGTTTTTTTCAGATGTATAAATATAAAGTTTAACATTTTCACAACAAACACAAAAGCACGTACATACATAAGGAAACATTTAAATACATAATTAATACTTTTCAGTTGGAACAATTCAGCTCTTATTTACAGAATATTTACAAAAAAAATTAAATGGTCCAACGCTGAAATGAATGGAGATTTTTTTTTTTTTGGTTTTGGACTACATTTCTCATACATTTTTGTAGTTTTTTGTAGTTTAAATATTACTTCAGTTCTTCTTCTACAAAAAAATTAAAAGCATTTATTTCGCATTTTCTAAAATATCCCAGAATTACTGCAGTGTATTTAAATAGCTGGGGATTTTTTTTTAATATTCTTTTTTTTTTTTTTTAGGATTTCAGATGGACGCAAGTGGAGGAATGTACATTTTTTTTTTTGGCCTCCGTCCTTCAATCGAAATTAACTTAAATACAGAATGGACCAAGAATCCATCTTAATATTAAGTTTTTTTTATAACTTAAAAATGACTTGAACTGACTAATATGTGTCAGTTAACTTGTTTAAAATGCAGCATAAATAAAAATAAATTTCCTTATATTACAAAAAAGCAGGAAATGTTAAATATGTGGGTCAAATATGATGAATGTATGGAAGGTCATTCATGCCCGGATAAATTATTATTTTATATATATTAATGTATGGGAAAATTGGAATGATAAAACCTGTACATAGTATTTTTATAATTTTTAGAATGTAATAAAGGCTGTATCCAAAATCTGTTCTGTAAAATCATTGGATACTAATATGTTGTAACAGTTATAATTAAGATTATAACTCTGGCTGTATCCAACTTCTAGATTTTTGTTTTTTTTAAAAATATGCGAATGTACACATAATTGGTTAGATATTGCCAAGATTGGAAATTTATGAAAAAATGTCTGGAAAAAATAGTAAAACCTAAAATTATTGTTTTAGGGTAAGTAATCAAATTCTTAGTTTCATGGTATTTATATAAGTTAAACATTTTTAACACTATAAATTATATGTTTTCTGGCATGAATGATCTTCCATACATTTCATCTTTAAGGCTTAAAGGGAATACAATAAGGTGTGGAGGAGTATTTTCTACACTACTGCTGCAAACAGGTTGTGAAGACTCAGTTCAGTGTGTGTGTGTGTGTGTGTGTGTGTGTGTGTGTGTGTGTGTGTGTGTGTGTACACTTGTACAACTATTTTTGTGAGAACCAATTTGAGTTTTAGACCTTAAAAGTGAGGACATTTTTGGAAAGTGAGGACATTTTTTGGCGGGTTATCACTTTGGGACAGGCCTTTAAAGAGTGGCCTCACAACAAGTATAGCCGTACAAACGGTGTGTGTGTGTGTGTTGTGTTTTGTGTGTGTGTATGGTGTCTGTGTGTGTGGCGTATGGTGTGCGCGTATGGTGTTTGTGGTGTGTGTGTCTAGTCTATATTAATGTTAAAATGTCCCAGCTGTCATAAGGGGCCTATAGGCTTTGGTAGATGAGGTTTGGGTCGTGGCTGGTTGCAGCTGATGGGATCTGAACGGGAGCTTCTGATTGGTTCACGCCGATGGTTGTCACTATGGCTGCTGCCTCGGTACGGGCTCTGTTGCTGTGGGTACGGGCCCGGTTGCCGTGCTGGTGTCGGTTGAGATTCTCTCCACGATGCTGGACAGACAATCCAGACTGGAGACCACCGAACGCTCGCTCTTATGATGGCCGCCTGTATGAGAGGAAAATATATAGAGTTAGGTTATGAATTTTTGAGTGTGTGTGTTGGGGATAGGGTGTGTGTGTGTGTGTGTGTGTGTGTGTGTGTGTAGTTTCATATTTCTTAAAAAAAACAATGTGTGTGTGTCTGTCTGTATCTCTGCCTGCCTGGTATAACTGTCTGTCTGTTTGGTATCTATCTATTATGCTTCTATCTATCTATCTATCTATCTATCTATCTATCTATCTATCTTTTATCTATCTATCTATCTATCTATCTATCTATCTATCTATCTATCTATCTATCTATATCTATTCTATCTATCTATCTATCTATCTTCTATCTTATCTATCTGTCTGTCGGTGTGTAGTTTCACGCCGAGCCCTCAGTGTGTGAGAGAGTCTCAGTGCAGACTACCACCTGTCTCTCTCTGCTCCTTATGACGCAGCTTCAACACTACAGTCGGGCTGCAACGCCTCAAGGAGCATTCTATCAATACACAGCGCCATCCTGTGGTGGTCAGAGGCTATTGCACGGCAGGGTATTTACACATGCAATAATATAGTTTGGTGATTAATTTTTAATACACAGCCTAGGCTCTGCAAACGCCAACGGGCATGTTGCTATTAGCTGCGGTGGGCTTCCTTTGTTTACATACGTGTGTGTGTGTGTGTGTGTGTGTGTGTGTGTGTGTGTGTGTGTGAAATACAGTAGACAACAACCAGCAGCGCCGTACCTGTATCAGCCTTACACTGTATTTGCTTCTTTTTATCATCTTTCTATGGCAATTTCTTTTAATTTTTCAACAATTTGTCTCGGCCTATCTGTTTTTGTGTAATAATAATAATAAATATTAATAAGAATTCATCTTTATTAGTATAGCCTTGCACAAAATGAAAACAATAAAATACGAGCATCTTACTGTGGCCTATTTTTATGCCCCGACCTGGAAAGCACTTTGAAAATAATTTATGTCTGAATTGTGCAATAGAAGTCAACTTGCCAAATGCCTCATGATGAGATAGTTATTAATACATTTGATGAGGTTTCCAATATAATTATTCAAAGGCATTTAATATAAATTAAATTATGCAACAATAATTAACACAATTTAATTTGAATTAAATCTGGATTCAACTTAAAACTTACGATAGAAAACGTTCAGTAAAATCTAAAAGCTTCATATTGATAATACAAAACAACAAACATTGGAATTAGCCTCCATGTTTTTATATGATTGACATTGACAATTTTTCATTTTATTATATAATTTCACAAGCCATATTATCTTGCTGTTTTAAATGTGTAAATCGCTTTCCCTTGCTAACTTTAAGGCCTTATTTATTTATTTTTATTTTTACTGTTTTTATCGTTTTATTTGTGTTCCCTGCCACTAACTATAATGCCTTAGTATTGTTGTTGTCTAAATGAGCGGCCAGAAATAGCCTTTTTAGCTTAGGCTAAATAATAACATTTATAATTTTTTTGTTGTTGATTTCTTACCGTTTTGAGTCTCGGAGAAATAGGAGCTTCTGTCGTAAGTCGCTCGTCTGTTTGATTGACAGGTCGGGCCGTTAAAATCCGTCTGAAGAGAAAAATACAAAAACATTTAGACATTAGGATTTTACAATGTTGAAAAGTGACATTTGGTCTTTTATTAGACAGTTGTAGAGAGAACCCGAAGTACAGGCTAAATATGCAGCATTCGGAAAAATGGAAAATTAATTTATGACCAAATTTTTTTTAAATGGGAGAAAAAATAGCGTAAACACCAGAGAACAAGGGCAAAAAATACATTAGAAAACTATAGCTGTAGGAATATATATCATAGTTATTATTATAGTAAAACATGATGTGCTTATTTCTTATTTTTCCCATTATCATATCAAATCATATTTTGGATGTTGTGTCCGAATACTTGTTTCGTTTTATATCCCTTTTCTCAACAATGTTTGCATATTTTTTTAAATGTATTAGCCTATGTATTTATTTAAAAACGAGAAAACCTGTAAAATAGCAACAAATAAATTGGCCTAAACACCTATAGGCCTGTTTTGTTTAAGACACAACTAATGACATCAAACGAAATTAATTTTGTTTTTTCAACTGTAAGTTACGGCACTGAATTACAGATATTAACGAAGCTGTGTTGATTTGTAGCACGGGCTTTAAACTATATTCTTCAAAATATTCAGCTCTTTACAAAAACACTGAACTTACAAAAGTGGACATATCGCAAAAACGTTAAAATAATCTATTTGAGCCAACACTTTTAAACCATAGGCGATAAAATAGGTCGAGATTCGTTAACTAAAATGACGTGTGGAAATTGTTCTAATCTACTTGAATGTCAGTCTTGACAAACCAAGACATCAATGCACTTCATAGAATAAATCAATACGATAAAAATTTAGTAGGAAAAAAAGTGTTTCAAAAAAGTAAATAAAGGTTAGATTGTGTCTGTGTGTAAAGGCGCATTGGAGATACTCATTAAAAAACGCGACCACCGTCCGTCAAAGAATAATTTGAACACAAAACTGAACACACACACGCACACCAACACACACATTCTCTCTCTCTCTCTCTAACACACACACACACACACACACACACACACACACACACACACACACACACAAAACACACACACACACACACACACACACACACACACACACACACACACACACACACACACACACACACACACACACACACACACACACACACACACAGTTGCTTTTATAGTAATAGCCTACATTATCATTATTTTTCGGAGGCAGTGAGTAGCCTAAAAGTCATTGACACAACGTGGTGGGCCTGTAGCATATTCATTTGATAGACACATCAAATCTACTCAACAAGGGCGATGTGTTGAGTGTATTTGATTTCTCTATTAAATGCGTTGGTCTCTTAAAATTCAAAATAAGAATTCCACACGTCATTTTAGCCTAAGATAACGATACAAATATGATAAACATGAAAGGGTAAACTAAAGGCTATTGCACATAGTCAGTATTTTTGTCCGTAATAATTGTTGCAGGATAAAAAAAAATAAAAAATCTACAAGCCCATGTTTTGTCAACGACGTTTAGGCTTCTCACTGCCGCCGAAAAATTCGTCCGTCATTTAAGGTTTTCAAGTTCGATTTTCTGCATTTTCCGCATGTTAGGCCTACAGTTGTTTTTGTATCCGTGTTCCCAAATAGAAAATAGGTTTCTACCAGACAAAGGAACCTTGTATTAGAGAAAAACGGAGACGAAAAATAGGCCTACGGACAGTTTGCACAATTAATTAAAACTCACATCTTAACCGTGCGTAAAGGCGCACTGGATACAATCTTGGACACATTTAAAAAAGGCCCCCAAAGCACGCACGCACACACACACACACACGCACGCACACACACACACACACACACACACACACACACACACACACACACACACACCCTTCCTTCTCCCCTTCTCCATCCATCAACCCCTTCACTTACCATGCCATCGGAGCAGTTGGACCGGGGGCTCGACGCATCTGAATCCCCGCTGTAGTGCTCCATCACCGGGTAGAAACTATCGTCTTGCCCGCCTCCTCCTCCACCTCCACTGCCACCCCTCAGCAGTGACTGTAGCGACTCTATATAACTGATAGCATTGCGCAGGATCTCAACTTTGGGCAGCCGTTGGTTTGGGTTCGCGGACGTGCATCTTTTCAGCGTTTCAAAGGCGTCGTTCACTTTGCTAAGGCGCCTTCTCTCTCTCATTGTAGCGGCTTTTCGTCTGTCTGCGTTGGTGGTTTTGCGCTTGCAGGCCTTGCACGCCCACAGCAAGCACCGGCCGGCTTGGTGGTGCCCACTCGGCGCCCTCACGTGTTGGTCGTCATCATGGTGGTTGTGACGTAACGAGGAAGAGGAGGATGAGACGGAGGAAGGAGAGGGAGATGGAGAGGGAGAGAGGGAGGATGATTCTTCTGGTTTTAAGAGGCCGAGATTGTGGTTGTTGTGACCCCCAACGTGGCCGACCAAACGCGGGTCCAAGTCCTCGAAGAAATGCATGTCGCTCGTGTTGAAACATGGGTCGTCGTAGAAGTCGTCTGCGCCAGGCATTGGGAAGGAGATATCCGACAACTCCATGGTTACAGACCCAAAAATACACCCCAAAATAAGGCAAAGAAGAAAAATCCAAGAAGTTCTATATATTACTAACTTTCTCGTCTTCAAACTGAAAACAAAATGTCTACAGGAAAATAAGACGTAGAACAAGAAAATTGGGATTTTTTTCCTAAGAGGGGAATGTTTTCTGTCCTGTCACAAACTGTTCTGTGCTCTCAGCTGTTTGACCTGGACCACTTTATACACTGGACATGCGCAGTAGGGCGGGGTTCGAAACGTTACGTCAAATTTAGTTAAGCCAATGAGCGTGGAGCAAGGAGGGGTTTTACAACTTCACGGTTATTAGTGTACAGTTACGGTTACCCCCCTGACACACACACACACACACACACACACACACACTGACAGAGCAGTAACAGTGGGGGCTAGACACAGTGGGGGAAGTGCACAGTCAATTCACAAAAGACAAATGAAGTATATTAACCATTTTTAGACTATTTCTGTGTCGTTTTAGGCCTTTTTCTTTCATCATTAAGTTATTCTGTATATAGTACGTGTCTAACAATGTAGTTTTAATGTAAAGTTAAATGGGTTTAGTTGTGATAAAATGTGGAATTTAAATAAAAAAATGTAATGTTAGTGATAGAAATAAGAATAAAGGAGAGACTTTTGACATGAATTTTTCAAATGTTGAGGCCTAATCCAATAGGCCCAAAGAATTCATAATGCATTTAACAAAATACAGATATAGTCAAATGAATGAGGAATTTTGTTTCGTTATAAATCAGATTGGCTTTTATAAGAGAAAGGAGCAAACAAAGTATATTTTCTTTATATTTTTTTCAAAGCAGGAACCAAAATTCAAAGTGTTGCCTGTTAGATAATGAACAATAATGATTAAAAAAAAACAGTTGCTGCAGTTGGTCATGTATTAATCTTGCATACAGCCGAAGTTGACCCACATATTTAAAACTGAAGTATGGATACCATGAAGGTAAATCAAATATGTTTGGGATTTTTTTGGTAGATAAAGGGCCTATCTGTGTACAAGTTGGTTTATGTTTCCTTCTTTCATTGCTATGTAGAATTTAAAGTGAGCTAACAAAATGAAATAAAAAGTATTCTTGTTTATCTTCTGTTATTATTGCTAGAGAAGCTGTAACTAAAAGTGAATTTCGTTAGCCTAATAGCATAATTGCCTAAGTCATATTTACCCTACTCTACTTTTACTCTACATCTACTCTATTCTACATCTACTCTATTCTACATCTACTCTATTCTACATCTACTTCTCGTTAGCCTAATAACATAATTACCTAAGTCATATTTTAAGGGTTATAGAGTAGGGTAAAGTAGATGTAGAGTATAGAGTAGATGTAGAATAGAGCAGGTGTAGAGTAAAAGTACAGTAGGGTAAATATGATTTAAGCAATTATGCTATGAGGCTAATGATTTATTCTCTATAAGTCTTGTCTATAAATTTTTAAAAAATTACAGAAATAAACTCCACTAAGCCTTTGACTAGAATGTTGTTGATGACTCTGTGGTCTGACATCCAATCAAATGTGAGAATTTAAGGGAAACCGAAACTGAAAAATAAATCAATAAACACTTTTTCTATTTTTTTCGAGTGTTTATTGAACTTAATAAATACTCCAGACATGAGTCAGACGTCCGTTTTTCACACGGCATCATGTTACATTTCTAAACTCAACCTAACGCCATGTTTAAAGAGAGTAAAGTGTTTCGCAGTATTTATTCACACACACACACACACACACACACACACACACACACACACACACACACACACACACACACCCCATTTGAATGCTTGTGGATGGACTTTTTTTTTCTGCAGGAAAGTGTGAACACAGTCATCAAGTTAAATGTCATTCACTTTATATATAGACGGACAAATTCTTCTCCCTCCTACAATAGCTTCCATTAGGATACATCTCTATCAATGAAATGCAGTGTGTGTGTGTGTGTGTGTGTGTGTGTGTGTGTGGTGTGTGTGTGTGTGTGTGTGTGTGTGTGTGTGTGTGTGTGTGTGTGTGTGTGTGTGTGTGTGTGTGTGTGTGTGTGTGTGTGTGTGTGTGTGTGTGTGTGTGTGTGTGTGTGTGTGTGTGTGTGTGTGTGTGTGTGTGTGTGTGTGTGTGTGTGTGTGTGTGTGTGTGTGTGTCAGTATGTGTGTGTGTGTGTGTGTGTTTGTGCGCCATGTGTGAATAGCCCTAAGATCTAAAACCTGTCCGCAATCAAACAGTGCCAATCTGGACTTTTCACAAGGACTCACATAGCAAATAACTGTCACATTTTGGTTGAAAATAAATTTGGATTTTCTTTCTTTGGGGATCTACAATAGCGGCTAAATTAGTGAAGCAATGGTCACATTATGGCCCAAAATATTGTGTAGTTCTATAACTTTCTTGTAGTGTCAGTAGTAACAATACAAACAAATGGTGAAAAAACAAGTAATCTAACTACATGAATCACTCTGAAAACGTGAATCTATTTGAACTTTCATTCACTACTGCAAAAAATGAGTCAAAATACTAGTTTAATTACACATTCATTCACGACTCCACAACACTATCCCTGCATTCCAAATCACATACTCTTTCTTTTCCCTACACTACATACTAAAGTACAGAAGAGTTTTAGTCTTTTTACTACACTACATACTAAAGTACAGAAGAGTTTTAAGGCCACAGGAGAGAAAAAAAAATCAAATAAGGAAGATTTTTTTTTCATTATGTCAAGAAATGTCAAGAATAAAGACGAATACTCCAAAATGCCATTGGAGTTAGTGGGGCATGTATGTCTTTTCAGCATACTACAATTGACATGCATGTATTGGGACATCCTAAATCTTTTTCTGGCATACTAAACAGTAGGGATTGGAACGCAGGGACTGTTTTTTTTTTTTTACCAGTTTCACCATAGTACATGCAGTACACCTATATTGCCAAAGGAGGGCGCTAGAGAGCAAATTCTGCATCAGAAACTGCCAGCACCACCAGTGACTGTGTAGCTGCCATTCAAAGCTGACAGATGGTCTGAAGCCTGGGGGGTGTGTGTGTGTGTGTGTGTGTGTGTGTGTGTGTGTGTGTGTGGATGCTTTAAGTGTTTGAGAAAATATTCTAACCCTCTACTCAACGGATTATCACTTATTACTGCAACAATGATTGGCAGGTCTTTCAATAAGGGTCTCCTGAGCCATGACAACAACTAGATTAAGCTGTCAATGTTTTCCTTTTCTTTTGCTTTTAAAGGCTAGTTAAAGACTTCACTGTTGGAAATATGAAGGTGTATTGAACTCTGAGATCCTATGTAGTATAAATGTGCAAGAAGTTTAGAAATGTGTTCATCCTAGCCTGAGAAAAGACAGAAAGAGTGTTTTATGGTCTCACTGTCTTAACCATACATTTTACCATAAAATGTTGGGTTATAGGATCAACAGGACAGCTGGGCCAAGGGAAGACTGAGGGAAGACTGATGGAAGAAAAACCTCATTCATTATATTATAATAGTGATTTAATAATGATAGAACGCCGGTTCCGTGTGGGTGAAGTATTCCTTAAGGTGTGTTTTATACAAGGGTTACAAGTCTAAATGTGAAGGAATTTTACATCTAGAAGTCAATGTTTTTTACAAATTTGCTTTATGTTGATTTACCTGTACTTTACATGGTCAAAAGATGCTGAATATTGGGGCGCTCCAGTGGCGTAGTGGATAGAGCGTGTACCATATTGGTTCCGGCCTTCGTTGCATTGGTCACGGGTTCAAATCCGTCCCGTGGACCTTTACTGCAGGTCATCCCCTCTCTCTCTCTCTCTCTCTCTCTCTCTCTCTCTCTCTCTCTCTCTCTCTCTCTCTGTCTCCCCATTTTAACTCTGTACTATCTAATACATCTTGAAAATGCCAAAAAATAATCTTTAAAAAAAATACATATATAATTTGTCTCTCAAAATCAAGGTGCAAATGTGGGGAAACAATTGATGGCAAAACTTTTTTTTTTTTCCATTTTATTTCAAAAGATACAACTTTCTGGACAACTTTTAAACACGTCAAATATCACATTTTTCTCTATAAAATCAGCAGCTGTCGGCTACAAATGTTGTAAAACCTTATAGAAGTGTCTCACATAGTGCACAGCAAACACAACTTTGGGTTTTTAGAACAATCACAAAAACAAACCTTGGCAGTGAGTGCATTCAAACAAATCTACTTCACACAACCTGAACAACACCCCATGGCTTATTTTGGTTCAACAACGAAAGTCACAATAAACAAGTATATATAAATGTGCTGACTGAATACACAGATAAACAGCAATGTATTAAATAAAACAATTAAACAAGAAACAAATACAAGAATAACCAATTTCTATATCAAACTAGACCTCTCTTTGATTGTAAAAATTTGTTTTTGTGCCAAATTTCACAAATAATCGCTTAAAGCGTTCTTGAGAGATTGCACTCGTAAGAATGGCCCATATACGTATGGAAAGTACCATTTCTAATCTTAATATCAAAATAAAATAAAAGGTTTTTTTGCGATATTGCACTCACAAGAATAGCCTGTATACATTCTTACTACAATCTGAAAACATTAAAAAACACAAGAAGGACCTTTTAATTGTCAAAGGTGTAAGTGTGTGTGTGTGTGTGTTTTATCTGCTCAGTTCTTCCTGCAGTTCGTTCCAGTTAAACTCCCCTAGCCCTGTTGTTAGCTCGTTGCTACATCCCACCTCCGTCCATTAGTTATGACATCACCCACTAGCTTCAGCCTGTCAAAGCGCGGCGACAGGTAGTTTCCCTTGACGACGCTGGCGGTGTGGGGTCTCCATGGCTACGGGCCAGTTGGGTTAACTCTACCAAGGCAGCGATCTCCTCCTTTAACTGGAGCAGGAAGAGGTCTAGAGCAGGCAGCACGCCACAGACGGACTCATAGACGGGTTTCTGAAATACACATAGAAACAAACATGGAAACAATGATTTTTTTTTTTTTTTAACCTTTATTTATACAGGTATATCCCATTGAGTCCGAAGACTCTTTTGCAAGGGAGACCTGTTCCCATTTACACACACATTCATACACCGACGATAGCAGGCTAACTATCGACATTCACACAAGGCAAGGTGGGTGAAGGGTCTTGCCCAAGGACACAACAACAACTATGACACAGGTGGCAGGGCGGGGATCGAACCTCCAACCCTTTGATCATCGGCCGACCCGCTCTACCAACTGAGCCACAGTCGCCCCCTAGTGGAGCTTTTATGATGACCTACTTTCATTTGTAGACCATCTAAAGCTACAGTGCGTAACTTCTGTCGCCCCCCATGAGGAATTCTGAGTAATAACAACAACACTGTCGGTGCATCTACATGAGGTAAAGCCTTCAGTGATGGCACATGGATTGTATACCTTCTGCTGTACGTACAGGTTTTTTTTCTTAGCAGTAGAATCAACAAATGAAACATTTCTTGGGCTCTTCTTGGGGATTTTTCTGAGCTCCTGCACCAGTGTCAGGGGGGGGGGGGACACTAGTTTGTAAACGCTGCCATATTGAGAAATACAGAGAGAGTTTTGTGGAGCTGATAATAGGCTTAATCAACTTTGTGGCAACTCGTTTGGCGATGGCTTGAATGTAACTGACATTAATTTTTATTTTTTTAAATCATGCACTATATTAACACAATCAACACAGCACACACACACACACACACAACACACACACACACACACACACACACAACACACACACACACACACACACACACACACACACACACACCACACTATTTTGTGAAGAAATATTTTGGTGTCATTTTTCTGAGACACTTGATAGATGGATAACGAGACGTCCCAACGTGCCGCTGACTGGACAAAAAAACGATTTTACACGAATCATAAACTTGGGACACACACACACACACACACACACACACACACACACAGTCTCACACACACACACACACACACACACACACACACAACACACACACACACACTGCCAAAGCCACCAATACCGTGTACCATCTGGTAAGGCCATCAGCTACACAGTACCTCTGCTCCAGCATTAATCTCGCCAATTTTCCGGAACTTCGAGAAAGGGAAATGTAAAACCATGACTGGCTTTAGGCCAAAGGGAAAGGGGGCAAGTCTCCAGGGCTTTAACCCCTACACACACACACACACACACACACACACACCACACACACACACACATAAACTTGGGACACACACACACACACACACACACACACATATAGTACGCACACAACATAAACTTGGGACACACACACACACACACACTTAGGCAGACACACACTCACCACGTCCTATCACTGACGTCCACCCACAAATGAAGAGCTTCGTTCCAAATGAGATCTCTACCAGTTTAGAAAGAGGGAAAAAACGTAAAAACACACACACACACACACACACACACACACACACACACACACACACACACACACACACACACACACATAAACTTGGGACACACACACACACACACACACACCACACATATAGTACCACACACACATAAACTTGGGACACACACACACACACACACTTAGGCAGACACACACTCACCACCGTCCTATCACTGACGTCCACCCACAAATGAAGAGCTTCGTTCCAAAATGAGATCTCTACCAGTTTAGAAAGAGGGAAAAAAAACGTAAAACACACACACACACACACACACACACACACACACACACACACACACACACACACACACACACACACACACACACCTACACACACACACACACACACACACACACACACACACACACACACACACACACACACGCAGAGATAGTGAAGACACCTGCTCTGACAAAAATGAAAGATAGCACAGAGGGAAAAATAAATCTTGGTGAAGGCACATTTCTGGAGAGTAAAACGAGACCACTGTTACAGACTGAAGCTTCTCTGTCTCACAGATAAAGTTCAGATCGTAAATTAAAGACCCACAACTCAGCTCTGATAGGGGCTCATGGCACTCCCCTTCCCCCACTCGGATGAGGGGTTCTTGGGGCAACAAATGCTCTTGACCCTGACCCCCTAACTCACTTCTGGAAGGATCTGTGAATGACTTATGTTAGAGTCTGTTCACCACTCGCATACTGACAAAGCACTTTTACTTTAAGTGCTGCACTTAAGCTTAACATACTTGTGCATACTTATACATCCACAAGATGTCCTTACTAAAGCAGCTACGAGGAACTTTTAAATATTTTTGAAACAGTCTCATTTTTCCTCTGGTGATCATAAATTACATGTAACAGCAAACGAGACCATCAGTGCAAAGAAGGCTATTTTTATATAGTATTTCTTAATGACTTTGTCATGGGTATACGCTCACCCAGGAACAACAGCTGGCGTAGTAAAAACACTACCTCTTTTGTCCAAAGGGGGCGCTAGAATTAACAAAAAACAGAGTTCCTCAGAGCACATTCAAGCTTAACTTGTTCATACTTATTCCTCTATTACAGAAAGGAATTTTGTAGCTCCTACGCCAATAAATGTATCCGACAACGGGATTAACTGTTTACTTACTTCAAGATTTATTTTTTTAAATGTAAAGATCTTTTGGCATTTTTTCTTTATTAGACAGTTCGGGCAGATAGAGAGTGTTAGTAGTAAAACTAGTGGAGTGTGGGAACTTGAGAGGGGATATGCGAAAAGACAAATTTCAATGTAGCCGTTGACTAATAAAGTAACTTAATTAAATAACTAAACCGCGACCAAAACCAAACCGAAACTCGAGACTGAGTCAAACCCAGAAATAGACCAGTGTGAATCCAACACTAGTCCTTTTGGTAGTGTTACGGTGCGTTCACACCAAAAGCGATGCCTGCGATAAAAATATGCATATTTACAGCAGGAAACCATTAGTTTAGGCGCGATGGAGCGTTTGGTGCGATGAAGCGGACTTAAGGAAGTGCTTCTAAATCAATTAAACCGTAAAAACAACTGTAAAAATCTAGTAAAATAGTTTTTTTTTTCTTTTTTTTTAACCTTTATTTATACAGGTAAATCCCATTGACACCGGAGACTCTTTTGCAAGGGAGACCTATTTTCCTTTCCCACGTTACCATTCACACACACATTCATACACCGATAGCAGGCTAAACTATCGACATTCACACAAGGCAACGTGGGTTAAGTGTCTTGCCCAAGGACACAACAACTATGACACAGGTGGCAGGGCGGGGATCGAACCTCCAACCCTTTGATCATTGGCCGACCCGCTCTACCAACTGAGCCACAGTCGCCCCAAAAGTATAATAAAAACATCTTGGTTTAAGCATTGTACCTGGACGTCTTTGCCACAGCAGTGTCCGCCCCTCTGCCCCAGATACCCCCCCATGTCCTGGGCTTCTTTCTCCTGCTTCACCCCCTCCTGCTGGAAGAACCAGGCCACGCGCTGCAACGCCACGTCATCTCGCTCAAACACACGCGCCTGTAGACGGTTTAAAACAACGGTTATACATTTTAAATGTCTTCTAATGTGTTTTATGTATTTTAATCTTGCCCTGTAAAGCACTTTGAGTGGCCTTGTGTTTGAATTGTGCTAGTTAAGTTAAGTTATCTTTATTTGTCAGTTGTACACGAGGCACATTGAAATTTGTCTTTTCGCATATCCCCTCTCAAGTTACCACACTTCAGAGGGGGTCAGAGCGCAGTACAGCGCCCCTGGAGCCCTGGTTAAGTGTCTTGCTCAAGGACACAATGGTAGAGATGGTGGGCACCGTAGACACAATACCAGCCTCTGCTAGTTTTACGACTCACACCCTCCTGTCCGGTGCTGGGGATCGAACCAGCGACTTCATGGTTACTGGTCGGCACCTTACCTCTAGGCCATCCTACCACCCCCATATAAATAAACTTGCCTTGCCTTACATACGTGACGCAATAAAGGAATAATTAAGAAAGAAAATCACCATAGTCCACATCGTAAAATGAACAAACATAACATGAAGGTTTAGATATAGGAGATTTAAAAGATTATTTAATTTCATTTAACTAGGCTCTGTAAATAAATGGGCATGTTGCATGTCCCCTTTGTTTACATACCAGTTTACAGAGCCTAGAATGTGTATTAACACAGTTTTTTTCTGTGTGGACACAGTACAGACAGGTAGTGGATCATGAGGAGATATTCACTGATTTTGAGAAGAAAAAAAAAAGTGATTTTGACAACAAGCGTTATCCAGAATCACTGACTACACCTTTAAGTAAAAGTACTTACATCCACTACAAGCAAGAGGTCGTATTTAAAACCTCATGTATAGATCCAGGCAACAATGAAATAATCAATTTTATGCATTTTTAGAAAATTACTCTCTTTGGTTTGTTGCCAATAAAAAAAAATAATAATAATTTGTCATTCGTTGTAAGCTATACTTAACTTAGTGGTCTAATGTGTTCTATAACTTGTCAAAATGCTATGTCTTTACTATAGCATAGTAAGTCATCAAACCTCCATAATACTGGATGAGTGAGTGAATAAAACACATAAATAAAGGGATATGTCACTTGTTGTAGGCTACTTTTTAAAATATTGCCTTCAATAGTTAATATCTAGCCCTCTATAATACGAATGGATGGGTGAGTGAGTGAGTGAGTGAGTTTTCCTACCAGCGCTTGCAGCCGGTACGCACCGTCCCACAGCAGCCCGTTCACGCCGCACAGAGCCTCCTCTACGGCGGCCTGCAGGTTGTGTCTCGCCCCGCTGGTCCCCACGGAGCTCCGGTGCGCCGTACACACAGGCAGGCTGCTCTTCAACCTCTTCTCTGCGGGCTCAGCCATCGCAAAACCCGGGTAGACCTTCACACACACTCACGCTAATCCTGGAAGAATACACCGCCCTTATAATCAATATATAACAAATAATCAAAAATATATTTTAGGACTATTTTTTAAGCGCTTTTCTTGCGACTCTGACACAATAACACACAGTGGAGTGGAGGTGAATCACTGGTTAGTAAACTCGACACCTGCCTTGTGATAACAGCGGGCTTCCGTAGCCTATAATAATAGCCCCGATAAATAAAAGTGCGAATATTCTTCCAGCCAGGCTCCAGCCGATCTGACCGTCAACAGAGGATAAATTTAGCCCAGAAAGATCAACTGTTTCCCGGTCAGCTGTCCAAGTTCATCCGGTGTAACCCTGGAGCTCAAAGCTGCTCCAAGCCACTGACTGACAACTAAAGTTATATAAGAGATTTATAATCACTGGCAACAACGTTAGTGCTGCGTGACTGCGGCGATAGACTGATGGAGGCAATATATATTTATATATATACTTTTTTTTAATGAAATGTAGCCTACTAACCCTGAGTTTATAGACAAAACTTTTTTTTTTTTTTCAAACTCAGATGGCAATAGTGGAGCAGATATGTGCTACAATCTTTCAATTTGTGATACAAGCGTGAGGAAAAATTGGCATGAGCATTCTCCATGGGTCACATGACAAGAAACATTAGAAAGAGGCAATATTTATTGACTGTTTTTAAGTTATTTCAATTTTTTCAACTTATGAAACCAATTTTTTTCATATGCAACTCAACAGCATATATTACTTTATTTTGTAAACACAGAGATGAACAGCTTAGCATTTCTTGTAAACTCATATTGAGCTCTTTATCAATATTTCTATTATCTTTATTCTATTATTTGTCATAAGCACGTCAAAAATTAAAGCAGCATTTGTGGACAGGGTCAACATTCTAGGGGGGCACAATAAGAAAAGCCATCCTTCAGAAAATATGCAAAAAAAAAAAAAAACATAATGATGCGATTTTAGATATATATTCAATGGATTATTTTTTTGAATTATAATAGTGTACTTCATTACAACATGTGAGTGAGTCACTTTTCTCTTCTTGTTGTATAACATATCAACACAGAAAATTTGATTAGACTCAAATTTGGAAAGCCACACAATTCTATTCCCCACTTATCCCATCGTTTAGTTTGAAGACCCCCCCCCCCCCCTGGATCTGCAGAGATGGGTGAGTGACAGAGGGGCTGGCTTCTCTGCAGGGTTGGTGTGTGTGTGTGTGTGTGTGTGTGTGTGTGTGTGTGTGTGTGTGTGTGTGTGTGTGTGTGTGTGTGTGTGTGTGTGTGTGTGTGAACCCTAGGGTCAGCAGGACCCCACACCCTTGACTCGACCCTCAGACACTCAGTCAGTAATCACCTGAACTGGACCTCAGTGTGAGAGCATACAGGCACAATGCAAGAGGTGTGTGTGTGTGTGTGTGCTTGTCTAGATGAGTGTGTGTGTGTGTGTGTGTGTGTGCTTGTCTAGATGAGTGTATGTGTGTGTGTGTGTTGTGTGTGTGTGTGTGTGGCTAGAATGAGGCCCTAAATAGCCTGGATGCTGCTGTACATCCATCTGTGTCTAGAAAAGCTAAAACATACTCTTAGAAAACATGTAGAGACAGTGTGTTTACTTATTCATTTCATCATAACATTGCACCTTGATCTTGCCTCTTGCTTTTTTATCCGTCTCATCCCCGTTTGTTTTCATATGGAGGCTCCGTGTTTGCACAGAATTGTGGGTCAGAATCGCCCAAATCCAAAAAAGGATGCTGTTTTCAACACTAACAATCTTGGCCGCATGAAGTAGGACATCCGGGTACTTCTAACCATCCCAAATCTGGCCAAAGAATCGGGACATCTCGAATATCTTTTTTCTACCATACTATATAGTAGAAAGTATGCGATTCGGAACACAGGGTTGTATTCAAGTCAAGTCAGTTTTATTTACAGGGCCTAATGTCAAAGCATATTCTTTACCTTTTAAATCTAAGCTGAGAGCATTTCAGACCACCTCTTTTACTTGTAGTTGTTTTTTATGATTTTTAATTTACTTGGGACTGTTTTTATTATTTTAATTGAAAACAGTTTTTTCTGATTTTATTTTGTTAACAGCTTTTTATTATTTTAATTTGTCTATATGTTGTGAGTGTATTATTGTGAGTGAACATGTAACTTGTTGCTGCCTCTTGGCCAGGACTCCCTTGAAAAAGAGGTTTTTAATCTCAATGGGACTTTCCTGGTTAAATAAAGGTTAAATAAAATAAATAAAAATTACCTCATGGGCCTTTAGTAACTTGTCCAACACACTCAGTCCTCAGACCGTTGGTTCAGGTAAGAGGAAAAAACTTGAGCAGCTGAGAGACGAACGGACAGTTTCATGACCCTGTCTGCCATAGTGACCACCCCCCAATGCTACACACACACACACACACACACACACACACACACACACACACACACACACACACACACACACACACACACACACACACACACTGTCTGTTTATGTGTTGGACGTAGCAGCTGTCAACAGTTTCTCGTAGCTCCACTCACACACACAGTGTTTGTGTTGTTGTTCGTACACACACACACACACACACACACAGCTCCATAGTTCAGTGAACACAGTTGGCAAAAGACGGTTAAGAAAGGTCAAATAATTGGCGCTCCGGTGGTAGTGGATAGAGCGTGTACCATATTGGCTCCGGCCTTCGTTGCAGTGGTCGCGGGTTCAAATCCGACCCGTGGACCTTTACTGCAGGTCATCCCCCCTCTCTCTCTCTCTCTCTCTCTCTCTCTCTCTCTCTCTCTTCTCTGTCTCCCCATTTCAACTCTGTACTATTTAGTAAAGCTTGGAAATGCCCAAAAATAAATCTTAAAAAAATGAAAAAGCTCAAATAATTCTACTTAACACCAAAGGCATCGTTTACATTATTAAAATATTTACAGAACATACGATCATTACAACAATCTTAAAAAAAAATTAGAATGACATTAACACTACTAATAATTATATCAACAATGTGCGTATTATATCTGTGTTTTCAGTTTCTGATTTAAATATGGAGTCAGCCTTTTCTGGAGAACGCTTGTCGTCAAAATCAAGAAAGCTTCCTGAAAAGTTACTGTTTCACTGTTGTTGTTGTTTACAGCAGCAGGGCCCACAGTTTGGTTTACAAACATATTCTAGTCTTAACGTTTGGTTCCAGGTTCCTCAAGATAATTTAGTTTTGATTTATGATGATGATGAATTACATGTAGAGAAAATATGTTTAGTAAACTAACTGCAGGCTCTGTGAATGTAAACAAATGCCCCTCCTCTCACTCACACACACACACACACACACACACACACACACACACACACACACACGCCTCTCACGTGTAAAGTGTAAAGAATGTGTTTCTTCTTCATGGCTGTAAATAGTCGTTGTTTTGAAGCTTCATCATTCATCATTGTTTCATTTCTGCCCCGTAGCGCTGACCCCCCCCCCCCCCCCACACACACACACACACACCACACACACACACACACACACACACACACACACACACACACACACACACACACACACAGCCAAGGCCTCCGTTTACAGTGTCTATATCAGGCCCTTTAATGAGGACCGGGGCATTCCAGGGGGATTCTGGGTAATCGCTGCGTCTGGCACAAAATGGAGTCCGGGTGGGGACGTCCCAACATGCGTCAGCGCCAAACTAGGATTCACCATAGCACAGAACTTTGGGCTCCCTATTCTCCCCACTGCCATCGGTGTATGAGTGTGTGTGTGTGTGTGTGTGTGTGTGTGTGTGTGTGTGTGTGTGTGTGTGTGTGTGTGTGTGTGTGTGTGTGTGTGTGTGTGTGTGTGTGTGTGTGTGTGTGTGTGTGTGTGTGTTGTGAGAATAAGAAATGTTAAGCGCTTTGGGGCTGAGAAAATCGGCTAAAAAGCACTATATACAGTAAGTCAAGTCCATTTACCTTCACCGATTTCACACATTTTTTTTTAATAGGTGGAGTCAGTGATTCTGGAGAGTGTTTGTTATCAAAAACACTTTTTGTCAGAATCATTGAATATCTCCTCACGATCCGCAAGTCTAACTAGTGTGTGTGTGTGTGTGCTGGAAAAAAAAATCAGTGTTGACAGCCTAGGCTCTGTAAACTGGCATGTTTATGTCTAAAGTGGGACCCCTTTGTTTACATTCCCATTTACAGAGCCTTGTCTGTGTGTAGCATTACAGTTTTTTTCTTCCTAAAAATTTAAAATAAAATAAATGTTGCTTATTTCAGGCTTTTTGTGCTGCCCCCTGATTTTTGCCCTGGATAGTCAGTTCTGCCCCACCACACACACACACACACACACACACCACACACACACAATGTCCTTCAAACGGCCCTTCTCTGTTCATCCTGTGAAGTTTAAAACCTTTAAAAGTGGCACACGGCTCATGAAAGCAGTAGCAGCTCTGTGTCGGGGTTATTGTCCCGTAACAAGGCCTGACTGTGGTGTCAGGTCCAGGCAGTGAAACGGGGCACCAGACAGAGAGAGAGAGAGAGAGAGAGAGAGAGAGAGAGACAGACAGACAGACAGACACACAGACACACAGACAGACAGACACACACACACAGAGACAGACAGACAGACAGACACATGCACGCGCACACATACACAGACAGAGAGACAGAGAGACAGAAAGACAGACAGACACACACACACACACACACACACACACACAGACAGACACATGCACGCGCACACACACACAGACAGAAAGACAGACAGACAGACGCAATCCAGTGCGCATTGATTGTGGGTCAAAATCGCCATAATAGCATGCTGACTTCGACACTAAAAATCTTGGCCGGATGTAGTAGGGCATTTTTTTAGGCATGCTGCATCAGACCACACTAAATAGCAGAAAGTATGGGGATTGGAACGCAGGGTTTATTTAGCTTTGTCTCTGTCCACCCTCCATTAAGGGTAATGGGGCGAGTTGTGAGCTGAAGAGTGTGTGTGTGCGTGTGTGTGTCTAGCAGTGTGTGTGTGTGTGTGTGTGTCTAGCAGTGTGTGTGTGTGTGTGTTTGTGATGTGTGTGTGTCTAGCAGTGTGTGCGTGCGTGTGTCTAGCAGTGTGTGTGTGTGTGTGTGCGAGTGCAAGTTCTGTATGTGTGTGTGTGTGTGTGATGTGTGTGATGTGTGTGTGTGTCTAGCAGTGTGTGTGTGTGTGTGTATGTGTGTGCATGTCTAGCAGTGTGTGTGCGTGTGTGTGTGTGTATGTGTGTGCATGTCTAGCAGTGTGTGTGTGTGTGTGTGTGTGTGTGTGTGTGGGGCGAGTGCAAGTTCTGTGTGCGTGTGTGTGTGTGTGAGTGTGTGTGTGTGTGTGTGTATGACGGTTTGTAATGATTCCTGACACACAGCTGTCGGTCTGAGGTCTGGAGAGAAGAGAGTCCTGCTGATGTGAAGGACAGCTGTGACCCTGCTACCACTCACCGATCATCAGAAGACCCAATATATGAGACCCAAAAACAAGTTAGGGCTTGTCTACACGTATATACGGATAGTTAAAAAGAAAAATGTATATAGGGGAGAGTGGGGTATAGTCGTGCCAGTGGGGAAGTTGTGCCACCCCTTGTTTCTGGAAAAAACCATAGAAGAAATATTATTTTTTTAAATACGAATTTGTTTTTCTTGAATTCTAGATTCTATACATATATACATCATAATCAAAGATTCAAAATGAAAACATAAAACAAAGAACAAGCAATGCAATAAGCAAATAAACAAGAATATACATTAAAAAAGACAGAAAAATGAATAAAAAGAGGGGGGTAAGTCAGTTCCTAACTATTCCTAAATGTTTGAGAAACTCATTCATTTAAAAGGTGCAGTGTGTAATATGACATCATCAAGAAAGTTCTACAAAGTTCTAGAATGCAACGATGACATTCCAAATATGACACTTTCAAGATGGCGGCACTAGGCCTTGGTCCAAAATATGCAGAAATATGGACATATATGAGACCCTTTCTAAGGGAGAAAAAAAAAAATTCAAAACAAATTTTTTCAGCTATTATGCACTAAATTAAATGTACTTATGGATATTATAATTACTTTCTACAAAATCTGCTAGGAAATAAAACCCAAAATTCTACACACTGCAGCTTTAACAGAGTAAACATCAGACCATGAGCAGCACCTTGGATTCACTGTGTCAGACGATGTGCTTAGTTGAGCAGCTGTTTGGTCTAAGACATAAAGACATGAGGCCCACGGAGAGAGAGATGGACATTTATAATGGGTGTGTGTGTGTGTGTGTGTGTGTGTGTGTGTGTGTGTGTGTGTGTGTGTGTGTGTGTGTGTGTGTGTGTGTGTGTGTGTGTGTGTGTTCGTGTGATGAGAGATAGGTATTCAAAATGAGAGGCAGACATCACAAGTGGTGTGTGTACATGCGAGTCTACTTTTACTAACAGTTGTGCGGCTCTATTCATGTGTGATGTTTAGTTTAGTTTAGTTTATTTCCACATACAATTGATAAAACATGTAGTTGAAAAAAAAAAATTAAAATACATGTGTGGATGTGGCAGAAACCTGTACAGGCTTATATGAAGCCACACCCAAAATACATTTACATATTCATTTTAAAAGAGCAGCACACAAGCACGCACACACACACGCACACACACACAAAACATATGTATAAATGAAAGAAAAAAATTAAAAAAGAATGCAAAACAATCAAAGAAATTCAGAACAAAACCCAAGACAATAATAAAAAAAGAAATAAAAAAGATAGAAAAATAAATCAGTTTAAATCAGATAGAACAATGTGTTTTATTCAAAGCCACATTATGTCTGTCCTGGGAGAGGGACCCCTTCACACACCTTTTTAGCGAGGAAATTGTCATGAGCCGTCTCCATGGGTCACCTGACAAGAAAATGGTCCGAGACAAAGTAATTCAAAAAATTTAAAAAATTTAATGAAAAAACCCAATACATTTCTATGAGAAATTATCAAATTCACAATTTCAAAGAAAGAGAATTGCAAAGAACGACCCGAGCCGGAATTTATTTTAGATTTAGT
>CM047513.1:2136547-2139047 GCA_026122265.1 Ammodytes dubius | reverse complement strand
AAGATTGTTGGATTGATGGCTCAGTGTTTTGGCCGAGGTGTTTTGTTTGGGACGGAGTGTAACTATGAGATCGCTGTGTGAAACTAAAGCTGCTGTTAAAGTGTGTGTGTGTGTGTGTGTGTGTGTGTGTGTGTGTGTGTGTGTGTGTGTGTGTGTGTGTGTGTGTGTGTGTGTGTGTGTGTGTGTGTGTGTGTGTGTGTGTGTGTGTGTGTGTGTGTGTGTGTGTGTGTGTGTGTGTGTGTGTGTCATGGTTGTATTTTTACTGTGAGTGCGTGTTTTAATTTTTACTTGCTTGATCATGTTTATTTCTGTATATCTGATTATATTGTTGTGTGAGTGTTTTAAGCTGTGTGTGTTGTGTGTGTGTGTGGCTCGTGCCGTCCTCCTAGTAATCCTCTTTAAAATCGTCCCAACTGTTTCTGGGTCACAAAAATAACTTACACATTTTAAATTTGTGTGGTGAACTTGTTGTGTTTAAATGTGCTATCTTGTGTGTCTAAGAGTGTGTAAATGTAACACTCAGGTAGCTGTAAACACACACACACACACCCTGGTTGTCCTAATGTTGTGATGAGCAGCCCTCACAGACTAATGAGAGTCACATTACACTAAGGGTTTGTGAGTATCTCTCATGTCAGTTTGTGTGTGTGTGTGTGTGTGTGTGTGTGTGTGTGTGTGTGTGTGTGTGTGTGTGTGTGTGTGTGTGTGTGTGTGTGTGTGTGTGTGTGTGTGTGTGTGTGTGTGTGTGTGTGTGTGTGTGCGTGCCTCTGCCTGTGTGTGTGTGTGTGTGTGTGTGTGGTCAGTCAGTGCCTGTCTGTCTCTCTGTGTGGTCCGTCACCCTTTAACCTCCGGTCTGAGTCAACACTCTGCCGCTGCTACTCAGGAGAGACATCCAACTTTTACTCAAGTAAAAGTCTTTCATTCCACATTTTTATTTGTATTTAACCTTTATTCATACTGTAGGGCTGGTGTGTGTGTGTGTGTGTGTGTGTCTGTGTCTGTGTCTGTGTGTGTGTGTGTGTCATGGTTGTATTTTTATTGTGAGTGCGTGTTTTAATTTTTACTTGTTTGATCATGTTTATTTCTGTAGATCTGATTATTTTGTTGTGTGTGTGTGTGTGTGTGTGTGTGTGTGTGTGTGTGTGTGTGTGTGTGTGTGCGTGTTTATGTTTATATGTGTGTGTGTGTGTGTGCGTGTGTGTGACCCTCATTTAAAATGATGTTGAGTCAAACAAATGCAAAGCAAAAACAACAATACAAACACAATATACAATGCAAATACATCAAATACACAATAAGCTGATATAGACAAATGTTCTTCCCTTAATGTGTCTCCCTCAATATTAAAATGAGACCTACACACACACACACACACACACACACACACACACAAATTGACGTTGTAATTGTATGGGGGGGGGGGGGGGGGGGCGACCCTTGGACCCTTGGACCCTCAATTTTCACATATGTCCCCCTCAATCCCCTCAATCTTAAAACAAAACCTACATCCATGTATCAACGTAGCTAGTTGGAGCCAGTGTTGAGGTGGTCTCCCTTACAGTCTGGCCCCAAGAAGTGTGTGTGTGTGTGTGCGTGTGTGTGTGTGTGTGTGTGTCTTTCTGTGCATGTGTGTATGTGTGTGTCTCTTTCTGTGCATGTGTGTATGTGTGTGTCTCTTTCTGTGCATGTGTGTGTGTCTCTTTCTGTGCGCGCGTGCGTGTGTGTGTCTCTTTCTGCGCGTGTGTGTGTCTCTTTCTGTGCTCGTCTTTCTGTGCATGTGTGTGTGTGTGTGTGTGTGTGCGTGTGTGTGTGCATGTGTGTGTGTGTGTGTGTGTGTGTGCGTGTGTGTGCGTGTGTGTGTCCTGCCCTGTGGGACGTCACCAAGACCTCAGCTAAGATCACAGCACCTCACTGTTTACCTTCAAGCACCGTACGTTTGAATCCAGCTGAGATCCACAACCTCCATGACAGGCACCCCCAGCAGCTGAAAACTAACCCCAGACTGAGGCACCGATCCTGGGCATCATAACGACGTCTGTGCCCCCCTCTAGCCTGGTGGTCCAACACACAACACACTTTGTTACATTCTTGTTTTTGTGCAAATGGTGAAGTATCTGTCGAACATCAACGCCTCTGCTGAAGGGCCATTTGATGAGAGGGACACTGACACACAGACAGACAGAAAGACACAGACAGAGAGACACATAGACAGACAGACAGACAGACAGACAGACACAGACAGACAGACAGACATACAGACAGACAGACAGACAGACAGACAGACAGACAGACAGAAAGACAGCCACACACACAGGTCAAACATTCAGTCCTAAATATTGTGTGCAGAGTGAGTGACAGGAGTAGAAACTGTCTCACTGCCTCTGAATTGCTGCAATAAGAACTGTTCACACACACACACACGCACACACACACACCTCAGAACCTCGCACACACACACACACACACACCTCAGAACCTCGCGCACACACACACACACACA
>CM047513.1:2121547-2124047 GCA_026122265.1 Ammodytes dubius | reverse complement strand
CTACACTAATGAAGCTTTCAGTTAAATCTTTCATCTGTTCAAAGTGAAGACTCATCTGTCTCCATCACTGAGACGCGTTCGCTTCCACACAAGTAGCTTTATATATCATACTCTGATGATGTTTAGTCTGTGTGTGTGTGTGTGTGGTGTCTCTCTGTCTGTCTGTGTGTGTGTGTGTGTGTGTGTGTGTGTGTGTGTGGGAGATTGTGTGTGTGTGAGAGAAAGAGAGAGTATGTGTGTCTCTCTGTCTGTCTGTCTGTGTGTGTGTGTCTCTCTCTGCCTCTGTGTGTGTATGTGTCCGTGTGCTTACGTCTGTGTGTGTCTGTCTCTGCCTCTGCCTCTGTGTGTGTTGTGTGTGTGTGTGTGTGTGTGTGTGTGTGTGTGTGTGTGTGTGTGTGTGTGTGTGTGTGTGTGTGTGTGTGTGTGTGTGTGTGTGTGTGTGTGTGTGTGTGTGTGTGTGTGTGTGTGTGTGTGTGTGTGTGTGTGTGTGTGTGTGTGTGTGTGTGTGTGTGTGTGTGTGTGTGTGTCTCTCTGTCTGTCTGTGTGTGTGTGTGTGTCTCTCTCTGTCTCTGTATGTGTGTGTGTCCGTGTGCTTACGTCTGTGTCTGTCTGTGTGTGTGGTGTGTGTCTGTGTGCTTACGTCTGTGTGTGTCTGTCTCTATGTGTGCGTGTGTGTGTGTCTTTCTCTCTGTCTCTGTATGTGTGTGTGTCTGTCTCCGTGTGTGTGTGTGTGTCTGTCTCTCTGTCTGTGTGTGTGTGTGTGTGTGTGTGTGTGTGTGTGTGTGTGTGTGTGTGTGTGTGTGTGTGTGTGTGTGTGTGTGTGTGTGTGTGTGTGTGTGTGTGTGTGATAGACCTTAAGTTACAGGTTACATCCTGTGGCCTCCTTTGTGAAACAGCTGTAATTCCCCCAATTATCACACTGTCAAAGGATCAATCAATCTTTCAAAAGTCTTAGACATGGGGGTGTCATTTTAAAGCCATAATGCGTGACTTTTTCCATATAAATGAATGTTGGTTACATACAAGCCATCACCTAAACGAGTTGACACAAAGTTGATTGAGCCTATTATCAGCTCCACAAAACTCTCTCTGTTTTTCTCGGTATGGCAGCGTTTACAAACAGTTTTCAACACTAAAAATCTCGGCCGGATCTAGTAGACATCCGATTATTTTTAAGCATGCTAAATCTAAAAAGAATTAGGTGTGCCAATTGTTTGCATACTGCATGCTAACTATATTCTTTTTATGGTCAGCTGTAGTATGTAGAATAGAAAAAGGAAAGAGGAGGAGATTTGGAACGCAGGGTCAGTCACCAACTTTTATGAGGTGTGTGTGTGTCTGTCTGTGTGTCTGTCTGTCTGTGTGTCTGTCTGTCTGTGTGTCTGTCTGTCTGTGTGTCTGTCTGTCTGTCTGTCTGTCTGTCTCTCTGTCTGTCTGTCTGTCTGTCTGTCTGTCTGTCTGTCTGTCTCTCTGTCTGTCTGTCTGTCTCTCTGTCTGTCTGTCTGTCTGTCTGTGAGATAGAGACCCACATTTCGGAGGCCAAAGGGTCAGGGTTTATATATGACAGATATTCGTAGGTCACTTTACAGTTCACTGATGCTATGAAGAACCCGCCAATTAACCAAAGTGTAAATTCCTTCTCAAAGCATTTTGTGGCCTCAGGACGTCTCTCTTCACCCACAGAGATATTTATAAGGAGGTATGTGGCCCAAGGGTTAGATGGTGCCCCCATAGTTTACATATACAGCGCCGAAAAAAAAATTAAGAGACCACTCCAAATGTTCAGTGTCTCTCGTTTTTACTATTTATAGGCAAATGTTTAGAGTAGAATGAACATTTTGATTTTATAATGTAAACTACTGACAACATTTCTGCCAAATTCACAATAAAAATATTGTCATTTAGAGCATTTTCAATAAGTTATGTAGAGATGAAGATTTAGGAATATCCAGACTGGTCTCTTAATTTTTTTCCGGGGTTGTAGATGGATAGATGGATGGGTGGATAGATAGATAGATAGATAGATAGATAGATAGATAGATAGATAGATAGATAGATAGATAGATAGATAGATAGATAGATGGATGGATGGATGGATGGATGGATGGATAGATAGAAAGAAAGCAAGCACAAAGCTATTTTTAAGGTGGAATCTGGTCCGTGGCTTAGCGTTTAGCCGGGGCCCCATAGTTCAAACACACACACACACACACACACACACACACACACACACACACACACACAGAGGCACTGGAGACTTCAGGACTTATTTTAGGGAACGCCCGGTTATCCCCTTATCCTGTTTCAGTCGAGCACCCAAAACTCACTTCCGTTTTGTGGTTGATATAAATATACAGGCTGGAAATTCGGGCGACTGTGGCTCAGTTGGTAGAGCGGGTCGGCCAATGATCAAAGGGTTGGAGGTTCGATCCCCGCCCTGCCACCTGTGTCATAGTTGTTGTGTCCTTGGGCAAGACACTTCACCCACCTTGCCTCGTGT
>CM047513.1:2109047-2111547 GCA_026122265.1 Ammodytes dubius | reverse complement strand
AAACAATCCAGTGTTAATACACATCCAAGGCTCTGTAAACTGGCATATTTGTTTGTGTAAATACCAGTTTACAGAGCCTAGGCTGTGTATTTTTACCAGATCTATTTTCAGCGAACACACAGCACATGGGGATATTTTCACAAAAAGTGTTTTGATTTAACGTTAACATTTGGACCAACAGCAAAGTTAAGGCCTGTGTTTGTATGTAAGCTAAGACTACTTTTACACACACACACACACACACACACACACACACACACACACACACACACACACACACACACACACACACACACACACAGAGAAACACAGAGAATTATATTTCCTTGTTGTTGAAGCTATATGAAGTATTTTCTTTCTGCCACAGAGGGACTGAAGGAATGGTGTTTACTGCATGGAGCCAACTGGACTGCACTGCTCTCACACACACACACACACACACACACACACACACACACACACACACACACACACACACACACACACATAGACACACATACACACATAGACACACATAGACACACATACACACACACATACACACACACACACACGTACACACTGAACCACACATACGCACATTGCTAACACACACTCACTGCTCTCAAAACACGCATACACACACACACACACGTACACCACACACACACACACACACACACACACACACACACACACACACACACACACACACACACACACACACCCACTCCCCTGATTGGGCGTTCGTGTAGTCACGGAGACAACAGCTGTCTCTGGGATGAAGAAGCTACTTTGAGGGTGCCAGCCAGTCTGCAGCGCTGCAACTGGAGAGTCCCACATGGCCTTCAGCACACACATACACACACATACACACACACACACACACACACACACACACACACACACACACACACACACACACACTGGTACGCAGACACACACACACACACACACACACACACACACTGGTACGCAGACACACACAGGCACACACATGCACAGCTAAACACACACACACACATGCACAGCTAGCACACACAACAACACTGGTAAGCAGACACACACACACAAGCATATAGAAACACACACAGCTAGCACACGCACGCACAAACACTCACACACACATATACACACAATGCTAACATACATACTCATATAAAAACACACATACACACACTGGCACGCAGATACACACCCACATAGAAACACATAGACACACACATATAGACACACACACACCCACATAGAAACACATAGACACACACACATTGACACATATATGTTCAACCACACACACACACACACACACACACACACATGCTCACCGACACACACACACCCACATAGAAACATATAGACACACACACACACACAAACACACACCACACACACACACACACACACACACACACCGTACAGCAGGCTTAGCGCCCTCTAGAGACGACAGGTTTTCCTATGAACAGAACACTGTGTCCGTCCTTCAGCTAAAGACTGAAGGCCTCATTCAAAACAGTAATATAACGGCATTTAAAGCTGCAGTGTGTAGAATTTTGGGTTTTATTTCCTAGCAAATTTTGTAGAAAGTAATTATAATATCCATAAGTATATTTAATTTAGTGCATAATAGCTGAATTTTTTTATTTTTTATTATTTTTTCCCTCAGAAAGGGTCTCATATATGTCCATATTTCTGCATATTTTGGACCAAGGCCTAGTGCCGCCATCTTGAAAGTGTCATAGTTGGAATGTCATCAGGTGCATTGTTTAAAATTTAGAATTGTTCTTGTCCTTGAAGGCCACTGTAGCTTCTGTTATTATTCAAAAGGGTTGGGGTTACCCAGGGAGCGTTGCATTCTAGAACTTTGTAGAACTTTCTTGATGATATCATATTACACACTGCACCTTTAAAGGTGCAGTGTGTAATATGACATAACCCCACCCCTTTAGAATAATAACAGAATAACAGAATAATATGCAGAAATATGGACATATATGAGACCCTTTCTAAGGGAAAAAAATAATAATTCTAAAAAAAAATTCAGCTATTATGCACTAAATTAAATGTACTTGTGGATATTATAATTACTTTCTACAAAATCTGCTAGGAAATAAAACCCAAAATTCTACACACTGCACCTTTAAGATCAGATTAAACATAATATATCTATTATTTATGCTACTTGTGTAAGAAATTGAAGTCATGCTTATTGTTTACAGAAGACAAAGATCATCTGTGTGATTTGTCCAGGCAAATACTGAAAGCAAAACTACTGCAAACAGACCATGAAATTCTCTCTCTCTCTCTCTCTCTCTCTCTCTCTCTCTCTCTCTCTCTCTCTCTCTCTCTCTCTCTCTCTCTCTCTCTCGCTCGCTCGCTTTTTTTGGGTCTACTGCTTTAGAATCTCAAAGGAGACCAAGATGACATGCTCAAAGGTAATTAGAGCGAAATGCAAGGGTTAAGGTTGTGCAAGTTTTCGATCATAGCCTACTTTGTGTGCTGCCAAATTAATTTTTGTGCT
>CM047513.1:2089047-2104047 GCA_026122265.1 Ammodytes dubius | reverse complement strand
CTTACATGTCTTATTTTTTAGGGGATTGTATTTTTACAGAGGGGGGGTGGGGGTTCCTGGGTCGTGACTACCCCAGCATGGCACGCTGCGGTTGGGATGGTCTTTTAGGGGTGTGTGTGTGTGTGTGTGTGTGTGTGTGTGTGTGTGTGTTTGTGTGTGTGTGTGTGTGTGTGTGTGTGTCTGTCTGTCTGTCTGTCTGTCTGTCTATCTATCTGTGTTTTTGTGTATGTGTGTCTGCCTGTGTGCGCCTGTCTGTGTGTCTATCTGTCTGTGTGTCTATCTGTCTGTGTGTGTGTGTGTGTGTGTGTGTGTGTGTGTGTGTGTGTGTGTGTGTGTGTGTGTGTGTGTGTGTGTGTGTGTGTGTGTGTGTGTGTGTGTGTCTGTCTGTGTGTGTGTCTGTGTGTGTGTGTGTGTGTAATGGCCAGTGTTTATAGCTCACATGTTTTGTTTTTTCTTTTCTTTTTTGGAGGGAGGGGAGCGGGGGGGTCTCTTGGGTCATGACTACCCCAGCATGGCACGCTGCGGTTGGGATGGTTTCGCAGCCGCTTGCCCCGCGAGGAATTATCAAAGAGAGAGAGACACACACACACACAGCCACACACACACTCACACACACACAGCCACACACACACACACACACACATACACACACACACACACACACACACACACACACACACACACACACACACACACTCTTTGCCCCGCGAGGGATTATCAAACCACGCCCGGAAAAGACGTGTGAAATTGTGACGGGCACGAAAATAAAATGACAAAGTTTTTTGCGAGGGCTTTGCGTGGAGAAGCGTGTTAGCTGTTGGCACGCACACCGCCGTGTAAGATGATATTTAAGTGTGTGTGTGTGTGTGTGTGTGTGTGTGTGTGTGTGTGTGTGTGTGTGTGTTTGTTCTTTTACAGGTGTATTTGTGAGGACCAGTTTTAGCTTTTTACCATTGGAGTAAGGATATTTTGGGAAAAGTGAGGACATTTTGTCCAGTTCTCACTTTGGGACAGCCCTTTAAAGGGCTGTTTGAGGGTTAACACTAGGTTTTAAGGACAGGCCTTTAAAGGGCTGTTTGAGGTTTAACACTAGGTTTTAAGGACAGGCCTTTAAAGGGCTGTTTGAGGGTTAACACTAGGTTTTAAGGACAGGCCTTTAAAGGGCTGTTTGAGGGTTACCACTAGGTTTTAAGGTTCAGGTATGAATTAGGTTTATGTTAGGGTTAGTGTAAGGGTTGGGGTTAGGCATTTAGTTTGGATGGTTAGGGTTAGGGTAAGGGGCTAGGGAATGCATTGTGGCAATGAATGTCCTCACAACGATATTTGTAGAAGAATGTGTGTGTGTGTGTGTGTGTGTGTGTGTGTGTGTGTGTGTGTGTGTGTGTGTGTGTGTGTGTGTGTGTGTGTGTGTGTGTGTGTGTGTGTGTGTGTGTGTGTGTGTGTGTGTGTGTGTGTGTGTGTGTGTGTGTGTGTGTGTGTGTGTGTGTGCGTTTATGCATGTGTGTGTGTGGTGTGTGTGTGTGTGTGTGTGTGTGTGTGCATGTGCGTTGCAGTTGTGTTTTTGCGTGTGCCAGCTCAGTGTGCTGCTGTGATGTGGACCGATAGCAGGTGTTATGGATGTGAAACTAGATCGTTTCAACACACCGCAGCTGAACGCTTTAACACACACACACACACACACACACACACACACACACACACACACACACACACACACACACACACAGACACACACACACACACACAGACACACACACACACAGCTGTACGCTTTAATTGATTAGACTGAGTTTTATGACAGTCAGCCCTCAGGCATGTATAACCGCGGGCAGCAATCAGACGGTAGCGCACGATACACACACACACACACACACACACACACACACACACACACACTTCACTCACAAAGAATTCAGTGTAAAATTTAAACTTAAAAATGAAAATGATGAAGAATTAGTATGAGTGATGAGTAAGCGTAACTCATAGGATGTTAAAGGGTTCAAGGAAAGGTTATACATATTTAAAGCTAAAGTGCGTAACTTTTTCATATAAATTAATGTAGGTGACATTTCAAGCCATCGCCCAAAACGAGTTGACACAAAGTTGATTAAGCCTATTATCAGCTCCACAAAACTCTCTCTGTATTTCTCAGTATGGCAGCGTTTACAAACTGGTGTCCCCACCCCCCACCCCCCCTGACACTGGTGCAGGAGCTCAGAAAAATCCCCAAGAAGAGCCCAAGAAATGTTTCAGTTGTTGATTCTACTGCTAAGAAAAAAACCTGGACGTACAGCAGAAGGTATAAAATCCATGTGCCATCACTGAAGGCTTTACCTCATGTAGATGGCGATGTACCGACAGTGTTGTTGTAATTATTCAGAATTCCTCATGGGGGGGTGACAGAAGTTACGCACTATAGCTTTAGACTTAAAAATTAAAATGATGAAGCATGAGTCAGATTGAATGAATGAGTAAAGTCTGAATGAGTAAAATGTAACTCATCGGATGGTAAAGGGTTCAAGGAAATGTCAGTCTAGATTTTTTTCTTTTAATCTCTCCATAACTTATTGGAAATGCTCTTGTGTCCAAAATGTGCTTTAGAAATAAACTTGCCTTGCCTTGCCTTGCCTTGCCTTGCCTTGCCTTGCCTTGCCTTGCCTTGCCTTGCCTTGCCTTGCCTTGCCTTGCCTTGCCTTGCCTTGCCTTGCCTTGCCTTGCCTTGCCTTGCCTTGCCTTGCCTTAATGACAAAAAATGTATTGGAATTTGGTAGAAATGTTGTCAGTAGTTTATATTATAAAACCAAAATGTTCATTCTACTCAAACATATGCCTCTAAACAGTCAAACGAGAGACACTGAACATTTGGAGTGGTCTCTTTATTTTTTCCGTATCTTGAATTTAATTGAAAATCTTAAAGTTTTAGGTTCATGAAAGTAACAAAAAAAATCTGGTGTTTATACATAGCCTAGGCTCTGTAAACTGATATGTAGAGAAAGGCTGTAAACTAAGGGGTCAACGTTAATAGCAACATGCCCATTTACAGAGCCTATGTTGTGTATTAACAGAGGATATTTTTCAGCGCACACACAGTACAGACAGGTAGCGGATCATGAGGAGATATTCACTGATTTTGACAACAAGCGTTCTCCAGAATTAGAGTATACTTCAATGTTTCGACGCACCTCACATACACAATGGATGGTTAAGTAGGCAGTATGTAGTATATACTGTAGATATTGAGTATGTAGGAGGGAGGACGTTAGTATGGCTTTCCGAAAACAGCCACACGCACGCACACACACAGTATTAGCATACTAAATCTGACCACATGTACTAAATCTGACCACATCCTAAATCTTTTTTCTACAATACTAAATAGCAGAAAGCCCGCACCCACGCACGCACGCACTCACTCACTCACTCACTCACCCACTCACTCACTCACTCACTCACTCACTCACTCACTCACTCACACAGCATCACCTCCCCCCCCCACACACACACACACACACATTGAGCCAATTAGCCTCTGTTCGTTGGTCAGATGTGTTGTGTGTCTTCAGCTGGACGTGTCAACAGGTTTGTTGTGATCAGGGGATGAGACGACTTGGTCCAAAGCTTAAAGGATCTGAGAAGAATGTAAATGCAGCTCTGCTTTGGTCTGGAGGGTCAGTGAGGACAAGAGGGTGTGTGTGTGTGTGTGTGGGTGGGGGGTGTGGGGTGTGTGTGTGTGTGTGCCTGTGTGTGTGGTTGAACGTCTATGTGTGTGTGTGTGTGTGTGAGAGGAGGGGGGTGATGGTGTGTGTGTGTGTGTGTGTGGTGTGTGTGTGTGTGTGTGTGTGTGTGTGTGTGTGTGTGTGTGTGTGTGTGTGTGTGTGTGTGTGTGTGTGTGTGTGGTTGAACGTCTATGTGTGTGTGTGTGTGTGGTGTGTGTGTGTGTGTGTGTGTGTGTGTGTGTGTGTGTGTGTGTGGGTCTAAGGTTACAGACAGAGGAAATGACCAACGTCAAGGGTAAAGTCTTTGCAGGTTTAGTAAACACAGCGCGAAGATGTTGAAGGTTTTATGAATGAAAGTGCAGTGAAAACTTTAACGTTTGGTCCAGAAGATCAATGCTCCTTTATTATATAATGCTGAGGTGAATTCAACCTGACAATAATGTTCTTAATGATTATCTTCCCTTAAAGGTGCAGTGTGTAATATGACATCATCAAGAAAGTTCTACAAAGTTCTAGAATGCAACACTCCCTGGGTAACCCCACCCCTTTCGAATAATAACAGAAGCTACAGTGGCCTTCAAGGACAAGAACAATTCTAAATTTTAAACAATGCACCTGATGACATTCCAACTATGACACTTTCAAGATGGCGGCACTAGGCCTTGGTCCAAAATATGCAGAAATATGGACATATATGAGACCCTTTCTAAGGAAAAAATAATAATTCTAAAAAGAAAAATCAGCTATTATGCACTAAATGAAATGCACTTATGGATATTATAATTCTTTTCTGCAAAAACTACTAGGAAATAAAACCCATAATTCTACACACTGCAGGTTTAATAATGCACTCTCATTACAAATAAACTGAAAGATAGCCAATCATCAGTCGTATTTAAAAATGTAAACGTCTTCCAGTTACCAGCTCAAAAAGTAACATTTCTTAGACCAAGTTTAGTTGAGGATCACCGTTTTAAAGATGTATTTACGGGAGCTCCGGTGGTGTAGTGGATAGAGCGCGTACCATATTGGCTCCGGCCTTCAATGCAGTGGTCGCGGGTTCGAATCCGACCTGTGGACCTTTACTGCAGGTCATCCCCCCTCTCTCTCTCTCTCTCTCTCTCTCTCTCTCTCTCTCTCTCTCTCTCTCTCTCTCTCTCTCTCTCTCTCTGTCTCCCCATTTGAACTCTGTACTGTCTAATAAAGCTTGAAAATGACAAAAAAATGTATCTTTAAAAAAAAAATAAGTATTTACTCCACACCTATGCACATAAGTTGTACATCACTTAAATAAATTGGATAATAAGGAATAATTGTAACCTTTTAGTTGTAGGGCGGGTGTTTCCATTTTAACCTGTAATTTTCATTTAATTTAAATGTTATTCATTTGCTTTTAAATGTTTTATTCATTCGCTTTTCTGATGTGTTTTATGTATTATAATCTTGCCCCTGTAAAGCACTTCTTTGAGTGGCCCTGTGTCTGAATTGTGCTATATAAATAAACTTGCCTTGCCTTGCCTTGGAGATTAAGTTCCGTTTATAAAAAAAATATTGTAAACTGTAATTTTTTTTAAATAACTAGTGTATTTTCTCTCATTGAACCACTTGTCTAGTGTGTAGCATTGCGGCTATCTCTACAAGCTGCTAATACTCAACTAATATAACCTGTCAGCCACTCTACAGCCTTATTGCCCTTTCCCTCTGAGACCATCTGTAGTGTCTCAAACTCTCTTGTTCCTCTGACTCCAACCAGCTGCTGTGTGTGTGTGTGTGTGTGTGTGTGTGTGTGTGTGTGTGTGTGTGTGTGTGTGTCTGCTGCTGCTAGAGCCTGTGAAACACAACCTGGCCACAGACAGACACACAGACAGGCAAAGTTGTTTTGCGTTCCGTGTGCGTTTGACTTGGAGTATGGTTCATTATGGGATGGCTTCAACCAGCGATCCAGTGGTGGTTCTAGGGGGGGGGGGGGGCCTTAAATATTACTTGCCCCCCAGATCTGATCTGATTTCAGTTAAGTTATCTTTATTTGTCAGGCACATTGAAATTTGTCTTTTCGTATATCCCCTCTCAAGTTACCACACTTCGGAGGGGGTCAGAGCGCAGGGTCAGCCGCAGTACAGTGCCCCTGGAGCAGTTTGGGGTTAAGTGTCTTGCTCAAGGACACAATGGTAGAGATGGTGGGCACCGTAGACACAATACCATCCTCTGCTAGTTTTACAACTAACACCCTCCTGTCCGGTGCCGGGGATCGAACCAGCGACCTCATGGTTACTGGTCGGCCACCTTACCTCTAGGCCATCCTACCACCCATTTAATCCGTTTAAAGTTATTGTACTCTTACAACCACTTTCAAGCTGTTTTTTTAAGGTTAAAAAGTTACACATTGTTGCTTTAATTTCTGATATAGTCGATCAGTTCCTGGTAGAAATATTTACTGGAGATATTTACTTTTTAATCGCAGCTCTTCGAGAACAATGGACGTTGTCATCTTGATCTAACCCTTGGATCTGTTACAGCAGTGTGTGTGTGTGTGTGTGTGTGTTGTGTGTGTGTGTGTGTGTGTGTGTGTGTGTGTGTGTGTGTGTGTGTGTGTGTGTCTGTCTGTCTGTCTGTCTGTCTGTCTGTCTGTCTGTCTGTCTGTCTGTCTGTCTGTCTGTCTGTCTGTCTGTCTGTCTGTCTGTCTGTCTGTCTGTCTGTCTGTCTGTCTGTCTGTCTGTCTGTCTGTCTGTCTGTCTGTCTGTCTGTTATTCCAGCAGTGCCACTGTATAGCGATCATGGCATCCTTACAAAAACCTAACCCTCCTCTTCTCATTATCGCAGTGCAGATGTTCAGGGCCGTATCAGGTGACCACACATCTAATTTATATCAAAACTCTGTGTGTGTGTGTGTGTGTGTGTGTGTGTGTGTGTGTGTGTGTGTGTGTGTGTGTGTGTGTGTGTGTGTGTGTGTGTGTGTGTGTGTCTGTGTGTGTGTGTGGTGTGTGTGTGTGTGTGTGGGACAGAAGGGGGGAAAGCCTAAAGCCCCTCTAAGAGCTCCGGTTACGGCCGGTTATAATCCCCCTGGACCCCGACTTCTGACAGCCACTTTCAGCGTGACACAAGCGCTGTCTTCACTTCAAAGGAGGCAGAGCAAAGCAGGGAGAAAATGAAGAAGAAAAAACAGGGAAAGAAAGAATGAATGAATGGCCCCAGTTGCCACCTATGAAGAGAGAGAGAGAGAGAGAGAGAGAGAGAGAAAGAGAGAGAGAGAGACACACACACACACACACACACACACATATACAGACTTAGAGACACACACGCATGCACACATAGAGAGAGAGAGAGAGACACACACACACACATGCATATAGAGACATACACACACAAGCACGCACTTACATACACTCACACACACATAGAGAGAGAGAGAGAGAGAGACACACACAAACACTTACACACACAGACACACACATATGCATGCACAGAGAGACACACACACATACGCACACACGTAAAGACATGCACACACACTCAAGCACGCACTTACATACATAGAGACACAAGCATGCACATAGCGAGAGAAACACCCGCACACACACACACACACACACACACACAGACTACTACAGAACCCCCGTGTGCTGCCAGTTTCAACAGCTTTCCGACCCATTTGAAAATTTGAAAGTAAATCGAATTAATTAATCACGCTTTTGCTCTCTTATCTTTTATCTTTCCAAAAAAGTTTTTCGTGGAAGGAGGGCCAACCATTTTTTTTTTTTCTTGTTTTTTTGGCTGGTACGAACAAAAGCGAATATAATCTCTAGTCTCATCCACAAACAGAGCTTTTTTTAATATGGAAAGGCGATCCGTGGCGGTGGTATTATAACGCAGCTGAGACGGGGAATTGAAAGCTTAGCTAGAGGATGTGTTGGTAATGACTCTAAGGCCTCTTAATCCCACCCATCTGGACAGCGCTATTGTTTGATATTTATGGTTGATGATCATCCACTAATAGGAGTGTTGTTTTCTTATGGGTGTGTGTGTGGGTGGGGGGAGGTGTGTGTGTGTGTGTGTGTGTGTGTGTAAAGGGGGGGGGGGGGCATGGGAAGAACCTCCACATTTGTTTTGTTTTCATTTTGTTTTGGGGTTCGAACCAGAGATCAGTTACCGTGTCTGGTCTTTGTCTAGGCTTTTTTATTTTTTCACTCTGTGTGTGTGTGTGTGTGTGTGTGTGTGTGTGTGTGTGTGTGTGGGGGGGGGGGGGGGTGTGTGTGTGTGTGTGTGTGTGTGTGTGTGTGTGTGTGTGTGTGTGTGTGTGTGTGTGTGTGTGTGTGTGTGTGTGTGTGTGTGGTGTGTGTGTGTGTGTGTGTGTGTGTGGTGTGTGTGGTGTGTTTGGTGCACGCGCGCTCTCTGGAAAAAATGAAGAGACCAGTCTGGATTTTTCTTTAATCTTTATCTCTCCATAACTAATTGAAAATGCTCTAAATGACAAAAAAATGTATTGTGAATTTGGTAGAAATGTTGTCAGTAGTTTATATTATAAAACCAAAATGTTCATTCTACTCAAACATATGCCTATAAATAGTAAAACGAGAGACACTGAACATTTGGAGTGGTCTCTTAATTTTTTTGTGTGCGGAACAATTAAGATAAATAAATAATAATAACAATAATATATTTACATGAGTACTTTCAGATACACATGCATAGGCTTACTTACATACCTACATCAGTACATACATCAAACGACACATAATAAAGCATCTGATACAGTCCCCTCCATAAGTATTGGAACAGTGAGGCCAATTCCTTTATTTTTGCTGTAGACTGGAAACATTTGGGTTTGACACCAAAAGATGAATATGAGACAATAGATCAACATCTCAGCTTTCATTTCCAGGTATTCACATCTGGATCTGATACACAACTGAGAAGATATAATTATTTGTAAAGGAACAAGAACTTTGCTTGCAATAACTGCATCAAGCCTATGACCCATTGACATCACCAAACTTTTTGCATTCTTCTTTTGTGATGCTTTTGATCTATTGTCTCATATTCATATTTTGGTGTCAAACCCAAATGTTTCCAGTCTACAGCAAAAATAAAGGAATTGGCCTCACTGTTCCAATACTTATGGAGGGGACCGTATGTCTGAGTGTCCCTGAACACACCATCAGGAATAGCACTCGAACACCACTGTATTAAAAACCCTGTATGATGATTATAGCACATTGACATGAACCCAGTGACATAGGGGGGCTGGGGGGGGGGTCTTAAAATAAAGAGGTTTCAATTGTGGATGTGCATGTTATTTATTCCATGATATATCACAGTTGAAATGCTGTACAGGTCTTAAAAATACATTTTCAGCATGTTTTTAAGCATAAAATGTCTCATAAATCAGACAATTAACAACAAATGAACAAATCCTTCTGTAGTAACCTTTAGAATAGTGCTAAGAATGATTATGGAAAGTTGTGTTGATGTAAGCGCTTTAGAAGTTGAGATTTTTGGTTCAGAGTATTGAGAAAAAAAAACTAATGTAGAGATAATGTTAAAGATGGTTGTATAGGAGAAATATGCAGACGCAAACAGACAAGGTTTAGTCAAATAAACACCTCAATGTACATGTTGGACCTTTGATTTATACTAGTATGAAGGAAGACATGTTATGGAATGGAAGCAAACTAGAGACAAATCTCAAAATTTGACCAGTGCTTGAAAAACCAATGTTTTTGCCGACAATGTCTCTCCATATTATTTGAGGACCCTCTTATGAAATGTAGTATCTTGAAAGGGGAGATGAGATGAAGCCATTGACTAATAAAGTAACTTAAAGGCCTACTTCACCGGTTGGAATATGAAGGTGTATTGAACTCTGAGATCCTATGAAGTATAAATGGTCTCACTGTCTAACCCTACATTTTTCTTACTGTGACATCACAGTAGGTGAAGCGGCAAACCCTATGTTTGCCCTTCTGGTTCCTTTAGGCAGAGAAAGTCTGACACACGTCCTTTGGTTAAGCACGCACGGAGAGATGTTTAGTTTGATGTTGAGTGTGATTTATTTTAAACAATAACTCCGGTTGACTTTCCAATAAAAAACATAAAAGGCTCCAAAAAATGCCCTTGATTTGCGGCCAAAACAGGGTTCTTAATATATACAAAAAACAATACTTTTCTATGTGAAATAATATGTTAAACGCTCGAGAGCTCGCTATCAAAAAACTGTAGGCTCTCTGCCTTGCCAACCTGAATGACAGGCATACTCCTTCCTTAAATGAGGTAGCACCCCTCACTCCCCAGGTGACACCAATATGGCAATCACCACCAAGTGCCTCAATAAACATATGAATGAACATTAGATTAACATCTCACACACTTACTAATTCATAAATCATAATTTGCCATAAACTAAAAATGTATTTACTTAAAATATATTAAACACAAAAATCTTTAAATGGCTCCAACATACCGGCCCCTAATTGTGATGTTACCACAAACAATTACTTAAATTAACTATATGGAGCCAGGTAAGTGCAAATATTAAATCAGTAAATTCTTCCAAAATATGTCAAGTAGCTTTACACTAACACATCACACCCAGCTTAAATATCAAAATTAACTACGACACAATTTACATAATCCCCTCTTGAATTCCCCCCAAAGTTCATGTTGCATGAATGTCTCTTCGGCAGGGATAACCAGTCCAGTGAACGCGGAGTTCATGTATGCAAGGAAGGTGTGTGCAGGGCCATTTGTAGAGGGGCATGTATGTGTGTATGTGTGTATGCACAGTGGCATTCTTCATGTCATTAAGCTCAGTTTTCAGCTTCCAAAAGCAAGCAGAGCTTATCGATGGGCCTTTGCAGGGTGTTCGTCTTTGTTCGGACCAGAACACTTCGGACGAGACCTTTGGGCCCGGGAAAAGTCTTTACTACACGGCCAAGGGGCCATGAGTTCCTTGGTGCAGTTTCATCTACGATGACCACCACATCGTTGATGTTGAAGTTTCTTCTGGTGTTAGTCCACTTTTGGCGTTGCTGCATGAGTGGCAGATATTCCTTTATCCACCTCTGCCAGAACAGATCCGCGATGTCTTGGACTTGTTTCCATCTCTTCTTCTTTTTCTTCTTCTTTGTCCAATTCTTTCTCAGCCTTCTTGTCGTTTTCTGTCTTTTCTTCACTTCCATTTCCCAAACTTTTCTTTTCTTTCTCTTCCTCTCGCCGACGTCTGACATCTCCGCGTCCTCATCTTCCTTCTCTGCCATGGCGTCGTACACCTGAACTCTCATCTCATCTCTACTCTTCTCGTCAATGTTTTCTGTGCCGTCAACGTTGGAGTCCTTGAGCTTTTCTTCATCCTCCTCTTCCTCTGGTACTCCTTCCAGAGCATTACCCAGGACTAAGTTCTCCATCCGTGCCAAATCCCGCAGCGCTTTACCGCACTCGTCCGCCGTGTCTCCATACTGTTCTGCTAGCATGCCGCCGGCGTCCTGCAGGGTGCTCACTGCCTCCACCACCTTGGCTCTGTGACTTTCAGGCACTGTTGTGGGTACCTCTTGGCTGTTGCTTACCCATTTGGTAAGTGTAAACCCTCCTTGGGCACATGCTTCCATAAGGTCCTTTGTTAGCTTGAGTGCTTGACTGGTTGAGGCCACGGACTTGAGACAGTCATTGACATAAAAGCTGTTCTTGATAGTATTGAATACTTCCTTACTGTATTGATCCGAGTGGTCTCTTCCAGTTTGTTTTAAGGCAAAGTTAGCAATACTGGGTGAAGATACTGTGCCGAAGAGATGCACCTTCATCCGGTACACTTCCAGTGGTTTGCTGATGTCTCCCTCAGGCCACCACAGAAACCTGAGGAAGTCCTGGTGATCTCTCTCCTGACGGAACCGGAGCAGCACGCCCAGTAGTGAGTTGGTTAGATCTGGGCCCTGGAGCAGTTCTGAGTTCAGAGATTTACCTTGGTAGGTTGAGGAACAGTCGAATACCACCCTCAGCTTCTTCTTTCTTTATGGTAAACCCCATGATGAGGAATATACCAAACTTGGCCGTCGTTTCTCTGTACTTGCTCTTGGGGTACCTTCTCTGCGTAGCCTTTCTGCAGCACATTTTCCATGAAGAGCTTGTATTCTTCCGCATAGGTAAAGTCTCTCTTGAATTTCCCAGCCAGGTTCAATGTCCGCTGCAGTGCCACGTTGTAATTATTTGGCATGACTAGCTCTTTTTCTCGAAACGGCAGGGGCAAGATGTAATGTCCACTTTCAAACGCTTTGTAACTTTGGGCCAGCTCCATAAATCTCCTGTCCTCACATGACATCTCTTTCTTCTCCTCAGATTCCTTTTCTGGGAACTCTTGGTTGTACTGCCTGAGTAGCAGGTCCTTCAGATTATCCATTGAAATGCGATTGACTGTCATTGATGCTCTCTGTTTATCCATTGCAGATGAAGACTTGAGGGGCCCATTCACCACCCATCCGAGAAGTGTCTTCACTGCGTATGGTCCATTACTCTGGCTGTTAATTATCTGCCAGGGTTCCATCGCTTTAGGAACATTCATTCCTATCAACATTTCAATGTCAGCAGCATCAATCTCTTCCATTTGAATTCCACAGAGGTAAGGCCATTTTCTGAGTTCTGATTGGGTGAGTAGGTTTTCCTTTGAAACAGGGATTTTAACTTGTGTGTAAACTTCAGGTAGGTCAATAAATTCATTTCCATCTAGGTTGCCAACTTCCAGTCCTGTGATCTCATAACTGCTCACATTGTTTTCCTGTCCCATCGTCCGCAGCAGAATGTCAGTTTTGCGTCCGGTTACATTCAGTTGGTTCATAAGCTTTTCAGTGCAAAATGTGGCCGAGCTTCCCGGATCAAGGAAAGCGTAAGTTTGAATGCACTTACTTCCTTTTGCAGCTTTAACTTGAACTGGAACAATAGCGAGAGCACATTCTTTACCGGCCCCTGTTGCATCATCAGCCGACACTTGTACACTGTTTATTGATGTCTGCTTTGGTGCTGGGGAATTGCGGTTTAGCAGGGGTTCCTTATCTGAGGTTCTTGTGTCAATATGTAGCAGGGTTGGATGTTTCCGCTGACATGTTTGGCAGTCTAGTTTTGTCTTGCAGTCTTTGCTCATGTGACCCTTCTTTAAGCAACCAAAGCAATATCCATTTATTTTCAAACATTCCACCTTTTCGTTGTGTGGCTGCGATTTAAATTTGAAGCAGTCCAGTAGTGTATGCTTGCCTTCACAGAAACAGCAGACAGCTGAATTAGCAGCATTAAAGTTGGTGTGTTGTTGCCCTTTAAATGCATACTGTCTGTTGTCTTGTTCTCCAGGTGCTGCCACAGCTGTCACAAATGTACTTCTGCTTTTGAGTGTCCTTATTTCAGTGCTCCTGTTATTTGGGGATATTCTTTGAGCAGGAGTTGGGTCTTTAATATCACCAAATGCTGGGTGCAGTAAGATGTTAGCTTGATTTTCAATAAATTCAACAAGATGTATGAATTTTGCCCGCATCTTTCTTTTCTGAAATTCCTCATATGCTCTTGACCGCCACCTCTCTCTAAGCTTGTAGGGAAGCTTGGATACAATGAGCTTTAAGGTGGATGTCACATCCAGCTCATCCATGTACTCCAAGTCCTGCATGGCATTGTGGCATTCCCTCAAGTATAGAGAATATGCCTGAAGTGCATTCCCATCCTCCGCTTTAATAGCTGTCCAGTTTAGCGCTTTATTCAGATAAGCATTTGCAATCTTCATTTCATCACCAAAATGTTTTGCCAACAGTTGCATTGCTTCTGAATATCCTCTTTGTGCATCCATGTGCATGCAGCTACGAACAAGGTCTCTGGCCTGACCTGCTGTAAACTGTTCAAGAAAGTAGAGCCTATCCTGGGAACTACTTGTCTTGTCCTCTATTAAGTACTTGAATGCATGCATGAAAGGTTGGTATGATAGTGGATCACCTTTAAACACTGGCACTTCCCTTTTAGGCAATAGAGACAGATTTTGTTGCATTATCATGAGCTCAGTGATATCCCTTTGACTTTTTACCATTGTGCTGATGTTTTCATGAGTGATATGACTGGTTGCAGGGTTTTCCAGGTGTGGGGTTGGAGCCCTTGTTGTCACTTGAGAGCTATTATGAATGTCACCAACCGTTCTCTGTAGTGGAGTTTTAGGCACAGCACCCAATTGAATGAATTCCAAAGCAGTGTCTATAAATGTGTGTTCCACATTTTCCTGTTTGCTTGTTTCCTCAAAATATTCATTCATAGCATCACCATCAGACTCTGTTACATTTGGGTTTAGGAGCACTTTTATTTTTGCATCTGCTGCTGCAATTTCTCCATCCAGTTCCACTTTTTCCATTTTTGATTTGATTATAGTTTCCTGCAACTGCAATGAATGTTGCTGCAACTGCAATGAATGTTTTTCCTTTAACGCCGCAGATCTTGCCTCCAGAGCTGCTTTCTCAGCTGAAGCCAGCCGAGCAGCAGAAGAAGTACTTGATGCAGTTGTTCTCCTTGAAATATTGGATATGCTGTCCAGTGGGTCAACCCTTAACTGTGCACTCTGTTCAGTCATTGTCCCGGTTTTATTGTAGTTTGATTTATTGATTTCCTTTTATTAGATCGCTTCCTTATTTATTTTGCTCCGTTCGCTTTTCCCTCCGCTTCCGCGGGATGCGCGTTCACACAGAGCTTCCTTTTGTCACTTTTTTTTTGTTTAGCGATCTGGCTCATAGTTCATATCAAACAGACAGTTAGAACGGGGCTTTAAACGCGGATCTCATCCGCACATCCATATTCACAAGCGCTTTTATTGTGCACGGCTCATCAGTGGGATTGTTTACTCACGCGTATCCAAACGGAGCTGCGCGCGCCCGTCTTCCTGGTTCATTTGTCCTCTACAAAAGTTTGCCAGACTCGTGTAGTTTTTTGACTGTGAAGCGGCAAACCCTATGTTTGCCCTTCTGGTTCCTTTAGGCAGAGAAAGTCTGACACACGTCCTTTGGTTAAGCACGCACGGAGAGATGTTTAGTTTGATGTTGAGTGTGATTTATTTTAAACAATAACTCCGGTTGACTTTCCAATAAAAAACATAAAAGGCTCCAAAAAATGCCCTTGATTTGCGGCCAAAACAGGGTTCTTAATATATACAAAAAACAATACTTTTCTATGTGAAATAATATGTTAAACGCTCGAGAGCTCGCTATCAAAAAACTGTAGGCTCTCTGCCTTGCCAACCTGAATGACAGGCATACTCCTTCCTTAAATGAGGTAGCAC
>CM047513.1:2054047-2069047 GCA_026122265.1 Ammodytes dubius | reverse complement strand
GCCGACCCGCTCTACTACCTGAGCCACAGTCGCCCCAAAACATTGTTTTGTACTCAATCACCCATTTACCATGAATTTCATATTGTGTTGTGGTACACTGTTGTGTGCTTTCTTGGTGTCTATGTGTAATGTAATAGGGTGTGTAATGTAATTGCAGTTCACAGTTTCTCCACCAGAGATCGCTGTCTGATCTGTTTTCATTGTATCAGCCTCACAGATGTAAGTGAGGACTTTGAACACAAGAGGGAACTGTTCACTTATAAGTTGGGAGAGTTTTTTCTCTTCACACAAGGCAAGGCAAGTTTATTTCTATAGCACAATTCAGACACAAGGCCATTCAAAGTGCTTTACAGGGGCATTACATTAAAGAAAATACATCAAGATTAGACAGTAGAAATCGCATATTTAGAGATCGCATAAACAAATACAGGCAAACAAATTACCAAAGCGAATAAAAAAAATTTAATAAAATAAATAAAATGCAGGTGAATACGTTTAAAAATGCTAAAGTAACTGGTCTGTCTCAGTTTACCCCCAGCTGGTTCACTTTACCCCCTTTATTTTTCTGGTCTGTCTCAGTTTACCCCACAGCTGGGGTAAAGTGAGCCACATGACAACTTTTTTTTAAAACAATCATATTTTCACTGCCCTTTGTCTTGAAAAAATTCTGCTAATGCCCATTTCTAGGAAACATCCTGAATTAATGGGAACTGTGTAAATTTGAGTGATAAATAATTTTAGCTCGCTTAGAGGGGAGCAAATGTAAAAAGTGGCTCAGATTACCCTGTTATCCCCTACCCCAGCTTTAACTGCCACTGAGGGTGTGTGTGTGTGTGTGTGTGTGTGTGTGTGTGTGTGTGTGTGTGTGTGTGTGTGTGTGTGTGTGTGTGTGTGTGTGTGTGTGTGTGTGTGTGTGTGTGTGTAGCAATTGCATTTTTAGAGATTGCAAACACAGAACAAATAGATGCAGACAAATTACCAAAGCGAATAAAAATAAAAATACATAAAACGGTGAATAGGTTAAAAATGCTAAAGTACAGATATCATGAAACCGTGGCCATTTTGATTGACTTTTTATAAATAATTTTTTTTTAAATGGTTCAATAAATATGCGATTTTTTCCAAATTGAAATAATAATGTCTACAGTTGCCTCTCTCACACACACACACACACACACACACCTCATTTAAAGGTGCTACGAGGAACTGTCAGTGTGTCTCCTCACGATCAGGTGTTACAGCTGGGGTGGAGGATTTGGGGAGAAAACGGCAGTTGGGATAGAGATTCAAATCCAAATACCTCAACCACTCCACTAGTTCTCTTTGGTCCCTCCCCTATGGTCCCTCCCTGACACGCTCTACACCAACAAAGTCGTGCCAAAGTGAATGGACAGTCCCAACAGCCAATAAGAACAGAGAATCGGAGCCTCGCTCTGATTGGTCAAAGTGTACAGCTCATGTACACTTTGACCAATCAGAAATCACCAGAATACCCCAGCTTTAACTGCCACTGAAGGTAAGGGTGTGTGTGTGTGTGTGTGTGTGTGTGTGTGTGTGTGTGTGTGTGTGTGTGTGTGTGTGTGTGTGTGTGTGTGTGTGTGTGTGTGTGTGTGTGTGTGTGTGTGTGTGTGTGTGTTGTGTGTGTGTGTGTGTGTGTGTGTGTGTGTGTGTGTGTGTGTGTGTGTGTGTGTGTGTGTGTGTGTGTGTGTGTGTGTGTGTGTGTGTGTGTGTGTGTGTGTGTGTGTGTTTCAACCCTAAACTGAACCTGAGTTCCTTCTCTGCTCTGATTGGTTCTTTCTCCTGAAATCACTTCTAATCCTCTTAGATAAAACTGAGCCATCATCCTATCAGCTGCCTCTATCTCCCTCCCCCCTCCACACACACACACCTCTCTCTCTCTCCCTCTCTCTCTCTCCCTCTATCTCTCTCTCTCTCCTTCCCTCTCTCTCTCCCTCTCCCCTTCCCTCTTTCTCTTTCTCTCTCTCTCTCTCCCCCCTCCTCTCTCTCTCTCCCTCCCTCTCCTCTCTCTCTCCCTCCCTCTCTCTCTCTCAACAGTTTTAAACCCAAGTAGATTACTGTGTAAATTGGGTGACAGTGGACCACAAGCTCCCGGCGAAATCTGCTTGCTCCATGCCCAGCTAAGTGTCTCCAAGCTGGGATAAATTAACCCACTTATGGACTGACCCTGGTTCTCAAGACGAACAACACAACTTGGAATAAAACCTGCAAAGAACCGTAGAAAAACTGGGACCAGATCTTTCAATACCTGGATTATTCGCATGAGAAAATACTCACGTTATTTTTTCTACCAATGGACTCTTTAAAAAGGATACATTTTTGCATTTAAAATCAAGAATTTATCATATTTTTTAACCAAAATTAAATTTTTTGGCTACATAATTTTGTCCTGGACGAATTTTCTGCCACAAAAAATCTTCTAGAAGTTCTTTTAAAGCGTTGAAAAGATGCCATGTGTATATTCCAATATGACGGAGAGAGCTAAGGGTCAAATTTCAATCCGATCGCTCTAGCCACTATGAGAAAACCCTTCCCTATACACACTCACAGAGCCGAGAGATTTTGAGTTTGTGAGACGTTTTGTGTAGATTTGAATCGATGGGGAGACTGGGAGGAAGGATGGTTGGGACTAGAACCTTACTGGGAACTGTGGGATTGTTGTGTTTGTGGATCACAGCAGCTCAGGCACAAATGAAGATCCCCCCGGAGACGTGAGTAGAAAAACTTTATTTCTCAATTTCTCAACACTGACTTAGTAACCTTTTCATACAGTAAAAATGAATGTCGGTTACATTCAAGCCATCGCCGACACAAAGGTGATTAAGCCTATTATCAGCTCCACAAAACTCTCTCTGTATTTCTCTGTATGGCAGCGTTTACATACGGGTGTCCCCCCCCCCCCCCCCCCCCCGACACTGGTGCAGGAGCTCAGAAAAATCCCCAAGAAGAGTCCAAGAAATGTTTCAGTTGTTGATTCTACTGCTAACAAAAAAAACTGGAGGGTTTAAAATCCATATGCCATCACTGAAGGCTTTACCTCATGTAGATGGCGATGCACCGACAGTGTTGTTGTAATTACTCAGAATTCCTTATGGGGGGCGACAGAAGTTACACAATACAGCTTTAATGCTAACTGCCTTATCCCAGTTGTAAGTAGCTTTGTATCTCAGCTCCATATAGCATCTCCCTTCAAAGGCTGTCATGTAAATGTACAAATATCTTCTAAAAGGTGCAGTCAGTGATTCTGGAGAACGCTTGTTGTCAAAATAACTTTTGGTCCAAATCAGTGAATATCTCCTCATGATCCACTACCTATCCGTATCGTGTGTACGCTGAAAAAAAAATCCAGTGTTAATACATACCCTAGGCTCTGTAAACGGGCATGTTGCTATAGCTATGATGGGTCCCCTTTGTTTACATACAAGTTTACAGAGTCTAGGCTGGGTATTAACACCCCAAGAAAATCAGTGCAAACACAGTAAGGACATTTGTTTGTTCATAAAGCAGCACAATATTTAGAGAAAAACTGAAGGTGGTTCTACCTAGTATAGGCTCAGGTGGTAGAGCGGGTCGGCTGATGATCAAAGGGTTGGAGGTTCGATCCCCGCCCTGCCACCTGTGTCATAGTTGTTGTGTCCTTGGGCAAGACACTTCACCCACCTTGCCTCGTGTGAATGTCGATAGTTAGCCTGCTATCGTTGTGTGAATGTGTGTGTGAATGGTAACGTGGGAAAGGAAAACAGGTCTCCCTTGCAAAAGAGTCTTCGGTCTCAATGGGATTTACCTGTAGAAATAAAGGTTAAAAAAAAAAAATTAAAAAAAAATTAAAAATCCCCCTTGAGCAAGGCATAGCACTGGTCAGCTCCCATACAGTATAAAACAGTATTGGAGTGATTGGACTATTCAATTAGATTCAAATCACTTTATTCGTCCCTGAGGGGCGATTTAAAGGGGCAGTGTGTAATATGACATCATCAAGAAAGTTCTACAAAGTTCTAGAATGCAACGCTCCTGGGTAACCCCAACCCTTTCGAATAATAACAGAAGCTACAGTGGCCTTCAAGGACAAGAACAATTCTAAATTTTAAACAATGCACCTGATGACATTCCAAACAACATTGATGCCTCCATAAGATTTACCCTCTCAATGTACAAAATGTAATATTAATATTTGTAATTCTCCGCTCAGGAGGATAATTCATATTATTAACAGAGGTGATTTTACACCAATGAGGACATATTTATGAATGAGGATATTGATTTGAGCTAATTAATTACTTAAAATGTTACACAGTGTCCCTTTAATATTTGTAATTCTCCGCTCAGGAAGACAATTCAGATTATTGGCAGAGGTGATTTTACACCAATGAGGACATATTTATGAAAGAGGATATTGATTTTAGCTAATACATTACTTAAAATGTTACACAGTGTCCCTTTAAAGGGGTCACATGACAGCATAGCTTAAAAAACACAAGACACAATTAACAAACATAAGCAGCGCACACACTGAACAATCAACAACACACACATCACACTCACACACACACATTACACAATCAAGCAGCACACACATTTGCAACAACAATATTCAACACACACACACACACACACACACAACACACACACACACACACAACACACACACAATTAAATGAATCCTCGAACACAACACCATAAACTCAGTTTTCCCTCTGGACTTCCCTCTGTTTAGTCCAGCTGATGTTACTACTGCTTTAAGGTGTGTGTGTGTGTGTGTGTGTGTGTGTGTGTGTGTGTGTGTGTGTGTGTGTGTGTGTGTGTGTGTGTGTGTGTGTGTGTGTGTGTGTGTGTGTGTGGTGTGTGTGTGTGTGTGTGTGTGTGTGTGGTGTGTGTGTGTGTGTGTGTGTGTGTGTGTGTGTGTGTGTGTGTGTGTGTGTGTGTGTGTGTGTGTGTGTGTGTGTGTGTGTGTGTGTGTGTGTGTGTGTGTGTGTGTGTCTACTGCTTTAACATATCAGCTGGGTACTTTAAAATGAAACAGTACATACTATACATTCTGCACTGTATCTAAACCCCAGGGGTAGATTTTTTTGGCACCAAGAACTTAAAGAGTGCAACACTTAAGCATATGATAATTTATACAATACAGATATTGTACAGTGCGTAACTTCTGTCGCCCCCCAAGAGGAATTCTGAGTAATTACAACAACACTGTCGGTGCATCTACATGAGCGAAAGCCTCCAGTGATGGCACATGGATTTTATTCCTTCTGCTGTACGTCCAGGTTTTTTTTTCTTAGCAGTAGAATCAACAACTGAAACATTTCTTGGGCTCTTCTTGAGGATTTTTCTGAGCTCCTGCACCAGTGTCAGGGGGGGGGGGACACCAGTTTTTAAACGCTGCCATACTGAGAAATACAGAGAGAGTTTTGTGGAGCTGATAATAGGCTTAATCGACTTTGTGTCAATTTGTTTGGGCGATGTAACTGACATTCATTAATATGAAAAAGTTACACACTATAGTTTGAAGGAATTAAGGATCTTGCTTAAAGACACTCGCTGGAAAAGCCCGCACCCCAGGAATCGTACCCTCGTACAGTTCATTTATATGAAAAAGTTACGCACTATAGCTTTAAATGGCGCTTCCCAAAATTCAAGTCAAGGTGGTTTTCCTCTTGTGGTATTTGCTGTTAGCAGTTTTCATGAGGAGCAGCTTTAGCATTCAGTAAGCTACCTGCAACACACACACACACACACACACACACACACACACACACACACACAGTGAGACACACACACACACACACACACACACAGTGAGACACACACACACACACACACACACACACACACAAACTCTCCCTCAATCTGTGTGTCCACCTGGTCATCAGCCTGTTGACCTATGACTTCGACCCACATTCACCATCAGAACGTCATGTCACCTGTTACTAACACACACACACACACACACACACACACACACACACACACACACACACACACACACACACACACACACACATACATACACACACACCACACACACACACACACCTACACACACACACACACACACACACACACACACACACACACACTGTCCAGGTTACAGAAACATTTGACTTCAATCTCTGACAGATCGGCCCTCGTAGGATCAATGGGTCGTTTAATCTTCATGGAGGATTTATTTTTGATTTTTGTTGGTAAATTATAATATTTACTTTTTTTTAATCCGCTTTTGAAGACATAACCGCAAACAAACATTAATTTAGTGTGTATAGAATAGAGACAATTCAATGTTAAAGCTGGGGTATAGGATTTCTGATTTGTCAAAGTTAACATGAGCTGTACACTTTGACCAATCAGAGGGAGGCTCCGATTCTCTGTTCTTATTGGCTGTTGTTGGGACTGTCCATTCACTTTGGCACGACTGTGTTGGTGTAGAGCGTGTCAGGGAGGGACCATAGGGGAGGGACCAAAGAGAACAAGTGGAGCGGTTGAGGTATTTGGATTCAAATCTCTATCCCAACTGCCATTTTCTCCCCAAATCCTCCACCCCAGCTTTAATACAATAATACATGTAACAGCAAACGAGACCATCAGTGCAAAGAATGTTTTTTTTATATAGTTTTTCTTGATGCCTTTGTCATGGGTATACGCTCACCCAGGAACAACAGCTGGCGTAGTAAAAACACTACCGCTTTTGTCCAAAGGGGGGCGCTAGTATGAACACACACTGAAAGTTCCTCAGAGCACCTTTAAAAAACAAAAACAAAACATGATGAGATGAGGAGAGGCACAACAGGTGGAAAAAACAATCATTGTCACATCCTCAGATAAGTGTTAATATTATGCGTGTGTGTGTGTGTGTGTGTGTGTGTGTGTGTGTGTGGGGTGTTGTGTGTGTGTGTTGTGTGTGTGTGTGTTGTGTGTGTGTGTGTGTGTGTGTTGTGTGTGTGTGTGTGTTGTGTTGTGTGTGTGTGTGTGTGTGTGTGTTGTGTGTGTGTGTGTGTGTGTGTGTGTGTGTGTGTGTGTGTGTGTGTGTGTGTGTGTGTGTGTGTGTGTGTGTGTGTGTGTGTGTGTGTGTGTGGTGTGTGTGTGTGTGTCTGTGTTTTTTGTGTGTGTGTCGTGGTGTGTGTGTTGTTGTTGTGTTGTGTTTTGTGTGTTTTGTGTCTGTGTGTGTTGTCTGTCTGTCTGATGTGTGTGTTGTTGTGTGTGTGTCTGTCTGTCTGTCTGTCTGTGTCTGTGTTGTCTGTCTGTTGTGTGTGTGCTGCTGTTGTCTGTTGATGTGTGTGTTGTCTGTCTGTCTGTGTGTGTTGTGTGTGTGTGTGTGTGTTGTGTGTCTGTGTGTCTGTGGTCTGTGTGTGTGTGTGTGTGTGTTGTGTTTTAAACTGACACCTGCAGCTTTCTGCTCTGACCCAGATTAGACTCAGATTATATAAATCTCTTCCATCGCTGTCAAATTTAAACGGCTGCAGTGTCACCATGGCAACACACACACACACACACACACACACACACACACACAAACAAACACACACAAACATAGACAGACACACAGACAGACACACACACACACACACACACACACACACACACACATGAACACACACACACACACACACACACACACATTGGCATCGTAGCGTGTTTTTTGTTTTGTTTGTTTGTTTTTAGTGATAGAACTAAAAGAGAATTGGCAGACTTGGTAGAAATGGAATACTATGTTCATCAGTATGTCTTAATTAGTGTATACTCGCTTGTCTTTAATGATCTTAGAATGAGCCTTTTATATCTACATAGGAGCGGGGCGCTGAGGCCGCCATGTTGCACCGCCATGTTTCTACAGCAGCACAGAACAGACAAACTTAACGGCCTCACATGTTTTTATATATAGTGGGCGTCCTGGGGAAATGCACCTGTTGGAAGACCAAGAAGAAGAAGAACTATAGAATAAATAACTAAATACATCTTCACCTCATCACTTGATATTGTGGAAATACTTGAGGCAGTGGTGGATGATGCCTTCTTTAGTAACTATAGCTTCTTGTCCTTGAAGGCCACCGTAGCTTCTGTAAATTCTCTACATGTAATTCTTAGTATTCAATAATTCTATCATCATAAATCCAAACTAAATTATTTTGAGGAACGTGTACCCAAACTTTAAGACTAGAATATGTTCATAAACCAAACTGTGGGCCCTGCTGCTGTAAACAACAACAACAGTGAAACAGTAACATTTCAGGAATTACTGATCTGCTGATACGTTATGAACCGTCCAGAGCCCTTAGGTCGTCTGGGACAGGTCTGCTTACAGTCCCCAGAGTTAGGACTAAACAAGGAGAAGCAGCTTTTAGTTTTTATGCACCAAATCTCTGGAACAAACTCCCAGAGAACTTGAGGTCTGCTGCAACTCTCAGCTCTTTTAAATCGAGTCTGAAGACTTTTTTGTTTCCATTTTAACCTGTAATTTTCATTTTATTTAAATGTTATTCATTCGCTTTTAAATGTTTTATTCATTCACTTTTCTGATGTGTGTTGGGTATTTTAATCTTGCCCCTGTAAAGCACTTTGAGTGGCCTTGTGTCTGAATTGTGCTATATAAATAAACTTGCCTTGCCTTGCCTTGCCTTGCCTTGCCTTGCCTTGCCTTGCCTTGCCTTGGCCTTGCCTTGCCTTGCCTTGCCTTGCCTTGCCTTGCCTTGCCTTGCCTTGCCTTGCCTTGCCTTGCCTTGCCTTGCCTTGCCTTGCCTTCAAACAGTGTTCCAGGGATCAATATTTCCTGTGAGGAGAGTTTGTTTATTCAGTTATGAGAATATATACCTTAGAAAATGTTTCACTTCTCTGACACAAGTTACACACTGCAGCTTTAAGGGTTGTAGAATAAGTCTGTAACTAACAAACACACACACACACACACACACACACACACACACACACACACACACATATTTATGTATATTTATGTGTCTGTTTGTTTCAGAGTGCAGGGGTGGGCGTCTGTCTTCTCCGTTCAACTCAGAGAATTCACCACCAAATACTCCGGATCACAGCTGCTGCAGAAGGTAAAATCACTTCACACACTTCAGAAATGGCCTTTACATTTTCTTTTAGTTGTTTCCTACCTTTCCCAGAATGCAACTTGGCAGACTAAAAACCATAGCTAGTAAATAATATGGATGTAGCATCAGTTATTCACACGGCATCCAATAATCCTGGTTTGTGTGTGTGTCGCCATTTTCTGATATTTTTACTCCGCCTCACGTTGGGGGTTATAAAAACTAAAGAATAAAAACTAGCGTGGTCCAAAAAAATTCACCCCCTATGCCTTTAAGTTTTTTAAGTCTTTCCTGGTGTTAAAAATAGTTTGTTTTGATGGATTTTGCTTGAATACTAAAACAGGAAGAGAGTTAGTTTAGGATTAGACACACACACACACACATACACACACACACACGCACACACACACACACACACACACACACACACAATTTAGAGTTGATATACGAAGCCTTTAGAGGATATGATGTCATAATATTTTGTACTGATGATAGAAAAAAAAAAACACAAAACCCGCAGCTGAACTGGTCATGAACTGGCAGCAGGGAGCGAATATAAAGTGTGTGTGTGTGTGTGTGTGTGTGTGTGTGTGTGTGTGTGTGTGTGTGTGTGTGTGTGTGTGTGTGTGTGTGTGTGTGTGTGTGTGTGTGTGTGTGTGTGTGTGTGTGTGTGTGTGTGTGTGTGTGTGTGTGTGTTTGTCTGACAGCCTCTATGTAAGTCAGCATGTTTATTTGTGTTTACCCAACACACACACACACACACACACAGAAACACACACAACCACACACACACACACACACACACACACACACACACAGAAACACACACAACCACACACACACACACACACACACACACACACACACACACACACACACACACACACACACACAACCACACACACACACACACACACACACACACACACACACTCACACACACACACACTCAGGGATCACGGTAATGCCCAGATTGACGGCCTCTCTCTCCCTCTTTAGCGCGAGGCAGCGCCAGGATTTGTGTTTCTGATTTTAGACTTTCATCCATTTATCTGTCAGATTTAGATCCATCACATCGCCGGCCGTCTGCAGCCCGTGTGTGTGTGTGTGTGTGTGTGTGTGTGTGTGTGTGTGTGTGTGTGTGTGTGTGTGTGTGTGTGTGTGTGTGTGTGTGTGTGTGTGTGTGTGTGTGTGTGTTTGTCTGACCTCGTAAACAAAACCTCCTACATTCGCTTTTCTAATGTCTATTCAATACTTGTATGTATTTCATGCCCCTGTAAAGCACTTTGAATGGCCTTGTGTCTGCATTGTGCTGTAGAAATAAACTTGCCCTGCCTTACTGCTGTAGATAGTACAGACAAACACAGAAATACATCTGAAAAGAAAGTAAATTGATGTTTTTTTTTTCTTAAAGGTATTTTTTTGGCATTTTTATGCTTTATTGATAGTGTAGAGACAGAGTTGAAATGGGGCAGAGAGGGGAGTGACATGCAGAGAACGACCGCGGGCTAGAATCGAACCCGGGTCCGCTGCTGGCCGAGGCCCATGGGGGGACGCCCTACCAACTGAGCTAAGGGCGCCCCCGTAAATTGATCTTTTTAATAGAAACACTGCAGGCAAACACAGTTGTTTCAAGCACTTCTCAATTTTGAGATTGTGTCTTCAGAACTTTAAATTTTCTCGAAACATGCACACACATACACACACACACACACACACACACACACACACACACACACACACACACACACACACACACACACATACAATAAAATAAGTACACAAGCAATTTAAAAACAGGTGTAGCAATAACGACAACACATAATAAAAGAGCAGAGACTTACTCTTGATGGTGCTATGAGGTACTTTTAAAGCCTAGGATCTGTAAACTCTAATGTAAACAAAGGGGTACGTTATCAAAAAGGGGCCCAAAGTACCGTAGCTATAGCAACATGCCAGTTTACAGAGCCTAGGCTGTGTATTAATTAACACTGGGTTATTTTTCAGCTCGAACACTCAGGTAGTGGATCATGTTGAGAAGTTAAACATAGCCTAAATTAATGGATATACTGTAGGTTCGGATATAGGACAACATCCTCTTAGGTAACTGTATATTTTGGCTCAACCCTGGTGTGTGTGTGTGTGTGTGTGTGTGTGTGTGTGTGTGTGTGTGTGTGTGTGTGTGTGTGGTGTGTGTGTGTGTGTGTGTGTGTGTGTGTGTGTGTGTGTGTGTGTGGTGTGTGTGTGTGTGTGCGTGCGTGCGTGCGTGCGTGCGTGCGTGCGTGCGTGCGTGCGTGCTGCGTGCGTGCGTGCGTGTGTGTGTTTCCCTTACTAAGTAGGTTTGCTTAGAGAAATTGGGAATTAGTGAAAGACTTAATGTTGTGATTAAGGGTGTAAGTAACCGCACTGGGACGTCCCATTACTGACTATCAGCTAAACCACATCCCAGTGTCTTCAACCAGAGAAAGTTAGTGACCTGATTCTCTTGGAGATTTACTGTAGAAAACAAACAAAAACCCTCACATACACACACACACACACACACACACACACACACACACACTTGTACTGAGACACACACACACACACACACACACACACACACACACACACACACACACACACACACACACACTTACTCTCTCTGTCTCTCTCTGTGTGTGTCTCTCTCTCTCTCACACACACACACAGTCACCCACACACACACGGGTACAGTCAAACACACACTCATAATCACACACACACACACACACACACACACACACACACACACACACACACACACACACACACACACACACACACAACATCTTCGCATCACCAATTTAATCCAAGAGGGAGTCTCCCAATCTGTGTATTATCTCTTCAAAACAAACCAATCTGCCAACAGCATTTTATTTTAAATCTCTGGAATATATCCTAAAGTAAAGCAGATCAATTCTAGATTACTGCCATCGGCATCCAAAACCATTTAGAAAATAACTTCTTAGTGTGTGTGTGTGTGTGTGTGTGTGTGTGTGTGTGTGTGTGTGTGTGTGTGTGTGTGTGTGTGTGTGTGTGTGTGTGTGTGTGTGTGTGTGTGTGTGTGTGTGTGTGTGTGTGTGTGTGTGTGTGTGTGTCTGTGTGTGTGTGTGTGTGTGTGTGTCTGTGTGTGTGTGTGTGTACTGCCATTGGCCTCCAAAACAATTTAGAAAAAATCACTTGTTTTTGCCAACAAAGAAAGGGGACTTTAGGTCATGATTCTAAGAGCCATTGCTTCAGAAATTATGGTTGCGTTCCGAATCGCATACTTTCTACTATATAGTATGTAGAAAAAAGATTCAGGATGTCCCGATTCTTGTGGCCAGATTTAGGATGGTTAGAAGTACCCGGATGTCCTACTTCATGCGGCCAAGATTGTTAGTGTTGAAAACTGCATCCTATTTGGGGCGATTCTGACCCACAATCCAGTGCGCACGGGAAGTGACGTAACATCGACGAAGCCTCCATATGAAAACAAACGGGGATGCGACGGATATAAAAGCAAGAGGCAAGATCAAGGCGCAATGTTATGATGAAATAAGAGAGTAAAGTATGTCCCAATAGTATGCCTACTGCATCCTAACTAGATTCTTTTTATCGTCGGATGTAGTATGTAGAATAGAAAAAAGAAAAAGTATGCGATTCGGAACGCAACCTATATTCTGCTAAAGGAGCAGTAAGTGAAATGGTCCTCTTAGCTAACTTCCTGTCAGTGACTGCAGTTAGCAATCCCCTTCCTCGATTTTTACCTGCTCCGCCATTGTAGGCGCATAAACATTCACCCATCTGTCGCTCTTTGCGCGTGCACCGGCAGTGAGACGGGTGCCGGTTTGTAGCGTTCTCTCTTCTGATTGGATATCAGGTTGTGTGGCCTTTTATTGTGGACAGTCTAAGGCACACCTGTGCACTAATCATGATGTCAGATCAGCATCTTGATGTGGCACACCTGTGAGGTGGGATGGATTATCTCAGCAAAGCAGAAGTGCTCACTATCACACATTTAGACAGATTTGTGAACAATGTTTGAGAGAAATGGTACAATTGTGTATCTGGAATGAATTTTAGATCTTTAAGTCCATCTCATGAAAAATGGGAGCAAAAACAAAAGTGTTGCGTTTATATTTTTGTTGAGTGTAGTTGTTCTTAATGCCTTTGTCATGGGTATATATACGCTCACCCAGGAACAACAGCTGGCGTGGTAAAAACAGTACCGCTTTTGTGCAAAGGGGGGCACTAGAATTAACACAAACAAACAATACATTCACCATGTGCTTATGTATTCTGTGTGTCCCTATAGAAACTGAAGGATGTGGAGTCCATCATAAAGATAGTGGAGCTGGACGGACGGGAACTGGTCAAAGATTTCTCAGATGAAATCGAGCTGATGTTGGGAAGCAAGATGAAGTCAGTGACGGTGAGGACACTGACGCAGTTTTTTTTTTTTTTTTAGATGTTTTTTTGGCATTTTAATGCTTTATTGATAGTGTAGAGACAGAGGTGAAATGGGGCAGAGAGGGGAGTGACATGCAGAGAACGACCGCGGGCTGGAATCGAACCAGGGTCCTTGCTCTCTTTAACAGCAAAAAAAAAAAAAAAAAAAAAGTCAAAAGTGAAAAGTGAAATTTTCCTATGGGGGACTAATAATTTTGTCCTTAACTGTATATAAAATGTAATTTCGACGTTCAAATCAATTCAAATCACTTTATTCGTCCGCGAGGGGCAATTTAAAGGGGGGCACATGACAGTATAGCTTAAAAAAACACAAGACACAATCAACAAACATAAGCAGCACACACACACTAAATAATCAACAACACTTAATAGCACTGTGTATAACTCATGAATACTTTTGGATATACTATAAATGTTTCTGTTTGTCTAATAAGTGCTTTTGTGTGAATGTTTCTCATGTGTTTAGAGGTTAGCCGAGTCTGCAGAAGATGCCGATCTATATCACGACTACAACGCTTCCTTACAGGTTGGTGCTCTGATGTTTAATTAACCAGATGATTTTATTTTATTTTTTATTTTTTTTAAGATTTTTTTAGGGCATTTTCAAGCTTTATTAGACAGTACAGAGTTGAAATGGGGAGACAGAGAGAGAGAGAGACCTGCAGTAAAGGTCCACGGGTCGGATTTGAACCCGCTCAAAGCTTGAAAATGCCCAAAAAATAATCTTTAAAAAAAGAAAGAAAGAAAGTAAGAAATCCTCACTGGGGGCGACATAAGTTACGCACTATAGCTTTAACAGTTTCTGGTCACTAAAAAATACTCTAAAGGCCAGGCTCTTAATGTGAAAGCCTGTCCACTTTTCCGTCCCCTGTAGTTTGACTACTATAACTCCCTAACGTCCTCCCTCTGGCAGCATCTGAAGTCTTCCTGCATCCACACTATTCGCACTTTACTTAGTATTACCATGTAATCACCTGGTCAATGATCAAATTCCTTCGTGATTTTCTCTACTTATGACATCTATTGCAGCATGTCCGTCCTGGGAGAGGGATCCCTTACTCTGTCGACTCTCCCTGAGATTTCTTAAAAAAAAATGTATTCCCGGTAAAGGGGTTTTTACTGGGAGTTTTTTCTCAGCCGAGCTAAGGGTGTAAGGGCAGGGTGTCATTGTATAATATTGTATGGAATGTAAAGCCCACTGAGACAAATGTATTTGTGATTTTGGGCTATACAAATAAAACTGATTTGATTTCCCTCCTACATACTCAACACAGCCTGTATACCTGTATTTTATATACAGGTATACATATATCTATGCTGTATACCCAATGTTTACTGTCCCCTCCAGTTTGACTACTATAACTCGATGATGCTTAACTTCAAATTCAAATTCAAATTGACAAATTTTCAAAATCAGTATGAGTAGGACGTTAGTAGGGCTTTTAGTATGAGTAGGACGTTAGTATGGCTT
>CM047513.1:2024047-2031547 GCA_026122265.1 Ammodytes dubius | reverse complement strand
AATAACTAACAATAGCAATAGCCTCCAATGTTATGTTCTTTAGTTTCATTAGATTTATCCAGGCCCCTTCAATCACAACTTTTAAAAAACACCTCAAGACCCATATTTACTCGCTGGCTTTCGACCCAGTGTGAGACTTTTGATATTATTTTATTGTACCTTATTTTTATTATTTTAGATTTTTTTTTTTTTTTTACCTTAGCTTTATTCATTTTTTTATCTATTTTTATTGTACCTTATTTACTTATTTTTATTGTACCTTATTTTAGGCCTGTACAGCACTTTGTCTCTGCTCTGGTTTGATGAAAGCGCTTTATAAATAAAGTTGGATTGGATTGGATATCCTAAAGGTAAAATCTTTTCTCAACAGGAACAAAGTTCATCGTAGCGACGACAGCGGTGACGGTGTCTTCTCAAGGCAAGACAGCCATGGCCGGAGGTGAGTCAAACTGTGTGTGTGTGTGTGTGTGTGTGTGTGTGTGTGTGTGTGTGTGTGTGTGTGTGTGTGTGTGTGTGTGTGTGTGTGTGTGTGTGTGTGTGTGTGTGTGTGTGTGTGTGTGTGTGTGTGTGTGTGTGTGTGTGTGTGTGTGGTGTGCGTGTGCGTGTGCGTGTGCGTGCGTGCGTGGTGTGTGTGTGTGTGTGTGTGTGTGTGTGGCCGTTTTCTTTCTCGAATATTTGTCAAAAATCAACCATTCTCATGATCAGATGCTGTTGTAACAGTGGTACAGACACACACACAAACACACACACACACACCACAGACACACACACACACACCTACACACACACCTACACACACACACACACACACACACACACACACACACACACACACACACACACACACAACCACAACACACACACACACACACACACACACACACACACACACACACACACACACACACACACACACACGCATTGTCTTGTTCTGTTGGTGTCAAGTCTTGGAGTTTTTAAGAAGTAACAGTGCTGTAAAGAGTACCTGTATATTTTGATATATTGTATATCCTACAATATAGAATAAACTCTTCATATGTTTAGTTGCTTAAGTTGGGGGGGGGGGCTGTGGTGAAGTGTGTAGGGCGGTTCGGTCGTCCACTGGGTTACAGGGTCGGTGGTTGGATCCCCCGTCTCCCCGCCACATGTCCAAGTGTCCCTGAGCAAAGAGACACTGAACCCTAAATGTCTCCTGATAGTTAGCTTGCACCCTGCGTGGTAGCTGCTGCTGCTGCTATCGGTGCATGAATGTGTGTGTGAATGGTAACGTGGGAATGGGAACAGGTCTCCCTTGAAAAAGAGTCTTCGGTCTCAATGGGATTTACCTGTAGAAATAAAGGTTAAAAAAATAAATAAGGAACAGCCACACTTTAGATAAATATAGTTTATTATCTTTGAACATGATTAACAGTCCTTGAGTTTGAATTAGAGACTCTGTGTGTGTGTGTGTGTGTGTGTGTGTGTGTGTGTGTGTGTGTGTGTGTGTGTGTGTGTGTGTGTGTGTGTGTGTGTGTGTGTGTGTGTGTGTGTGTGTGTGTGTGTGTGTGTGTGTGTGTGTGTGTGTGTGTGTGTGTGTGTGTGTGTGTGTGTGTGTGTGTGTGTGTGTGTGTACATGGAAGTTATGGCATATCTGATTTCTCACATTTTCAGTCAGTATAATTTTTAAGCTATATTGGGAATAATTGTTGTTTTAAAGGTGCTACGAGGAACTTTTAAATATTTCTGAAACAGTCTCATTTTTCCTCTGATGATCATAAATTACATGTAACAGCAAACGAGACCATCAGTGCAAAGAATGCTATTTTTATATAGTTTTTCTTAATGCCTTCGTCATGGGTATACGCTCACCCAGGAACAACAGCTGGCGTAGTAAAAACACTACCGCTTTTGTCCAAAGGGGGGCTGAAAGTTCCTCGGAGCACATTTAACAGAGCTTGAGTGTGTGTGTGTGTGTGTGCGTGTTTGTGTGTGTGTGTGTGTGTGTGTGTGTGTGTGTGTGTGTGTGTTGTGTGTGTGTGTGTGTGTGTGTGTGTGTGTGTGTGTGTGTGTGTGTGTGTGTGTGTGTGTGTGTGTGTGTGTGTGTGTGTGTGTGTGTGTGTGTGTGTGTGTGGTGTGTGTGTGTGTGTGTTCAATTGAAAGTTGTTGTAGTTCCAGTCTTGTCCACTGGGTGTCAGTATCTCTCTAGTATTGTTTCAATGCAGTTTATTTTGGTGATAAAACTCCAGTTTGTAAACGCTGCCATACTGAGAAATACAGAGAGAGTTTTGTGGAGCTGATAGGCTTTATCGACTTTGTGTCAACTAGTTTGGGCGATGGCTTGAATGTAACGGGCATTCATTTATAGGAAAAGTACGCACTATAGCTTTAATTTGTCTGTTGAATTCAACAGGGAAGAGTAGTACAAGTAATTATTTCTACAAAGTGGGTGTTAACTTAAACATAAAATACATATAAATGAGAAAAACAATTGGAGAAATGTCACATTTTACAAAAATCACAGTCATTTTCTACTTGTACTTAAAGGAATACTTCACCCATACGGAACCGCCTTTCTATCATTATAACATCGCTATTATAATATAATGAATGAGGTTTTTCTTCCCTCAGTCTTCCCTCAGTCTTCCCTTGGCCCAGCTGTCCTGTTAATCCTAACCCTACATTTTTACTAGTGTGATGTCACCCTAGTAAAATGTAGGGTTAGACAGTGAGACCATAAAACACTCTTTCTGCCTTTTCTCAGGCTAGGATGAACCGATTTCTAAAATGTTTGCACATTTATACTACATAGGATCTCAGAGTTCAATACACCTTCATATTTCCACCGGTGAAGTAGGTTTTTAAGGGAGCTTGTGCTAAGTTGTCGGGCTCAGATATACACGGACAGACAGTTGAACAAAAAAATACTTTTACATTTATATTTGTAAATAACAAACAAAAACACATATTATGGAAACATGTCAAGGTGCAGAAATGCCAAAAAGCAGCTTCGAAAAGGAGTTTTAAAAACCTAGTAACACTTCACATTAAAGGAGCTACGAGGAACTTTTAAAGGAATACTTCACCCATACGGAACCAGCATTCTATCATTATAAAATAATTATTATAATATAATGAATGAGGTTTTTCTTCCCTCAATCTTCCCTTAGTCTTCCCTTGGCCCAGCTGTCCTGTTAATCCTAACCCTTACTGTGATGTCACAAGAAGGAAACTGTAGGGTTAGACAGTGAGACCATAAAACACTCTTTCTGCCTTTTCTCAGGCTAAGATGATCCGATTTAAAAAAAAATTGCACATTTATACTAAATAGGATCTCAGAGTTCAATACACCTTCATGTTCCAACCGGTGAAGTGGGCCTTTAAATATTTCTGAAACAGTCTAATTTTTCTTCTGATGATCATGAATTACAGATAACAGCAAACGAGACCATCAGTGCAAAGAATGGTATTTTTACATAGTTTTTCTTAATGCCTTTGTCATGGGTGTACGCTCACCCAGGAACAACAGCTGGCGTATTAAAAACACTACCGCTTTTGTCCAAAGGGGACGCTAGAATTAACAAAAGCTGAAAGTTCCTCGGAGCACCTTTTAAGGTACATAAAATTGTAGGTAGTTACTAAGGAGCGAATGAGTAACTACTATATAGCTCTTGAAAAAATGAAGAGACCACTCCAAATGTTCTGTGTCTCTCGTTTTACTCTTTACAGGCATATGTTTGAGTAGAATGAACATTTTGGTTTTATACTATAAACTACTAACAACATTTCTACCAAATTCACAATGAAAATATTGTCATTTTTAGCATTTTCAATAAGTAATGTAGAGATGAAGATTGAAGAAAAATCCAGACTGGTCTCTTAATTTTTTTCCAGGGCTGTATAGTTATCGTTATAGCTACCATACCTCATATTTCACTACAGTACAATTTTTATGTTCCTTTTTATTGTAAAGTGTTATTAAAAACACATATTATGGGATGTAAAGGTGCAGAAGTGCCAAAGAGGAGGAGTTTTAAAAAATACTGTCTAAGAGATGCAGCAGCAAAGGGAATTCCAATTCACAGAGCATCCATACATTAACAGACAGACTGCAGCAGTATCCACACACACACCGATTCTAATCCACCTCTTTCTCTGTATGTCTGTCTCTCTCTCTCTCTCTGTCTGTCTGTCTGTCTCTCTCTCTCTCTCTGTCTGTCTGTCTGTCTCTCTCTCTCTCTCTCTCTCTCTCTCTCTCTCTCTCTCTCTTTCTCTCTCTCTCTCTCTGTCCCATCTAGAGATATCCAGCACAGTTACAGAGCTACGGGCATTCTCTCTCTCTCTCTCTCTCTCTCTCTCTCTCTCTCTCTCTCTCTCTCTCTCTCTCTCTCTCTCTCTCTCTCTCTCTCTCTCTCTCTCTCTCTGTCTCTGTCTCTCTCTTTCTCTATCCCTCTCTCTCGCTCTCTCCCTCCCTCCCTCCCTCTCTCTCCCTCCCTCCCTCCCTCTCTCTCTCCCCTCCTCTCTCTCTCTCTCTCTCTCTCTCTCTCTCTCTCTCTCTCTACCTATCTATCTCTCTCTTTCGCTCTCTCTCTATCTCTAGCTGTCTCTACCGCTCTCTTTCTCTATCCCTCTCTCTCTCTCTACCTCCCTCTCCCTCCCTTCCTCCCTCCCTCCCTCTCTCCCTCTCTCTCTCTCTCTCTCTCTCTCTGAGTCTAGTTGGAGACACAAAATTGCGAGAGAAAATGCAATTTGGCAACCGTTTTCACTTGTTCAAACATGTTTGTGAATGCTTACATGTCGCCTGATGTTCTTAAGACGATTGCCAACCCCTTCTCAAAGTTATCTCCCATTTCTCGCACATTCTGACTCAAGGAAACTAAATTGCGAAGGCTTAAGGCCAGGACACACCAGCCCGAAAATCGCCGTCGTAGAGTCGATAGGGGGTCGGGAGACGAATCTGTTTGGTGTGTGCCGTAACGTCGGCCGACGTAGAGGTCGTCGGGCTTGTTTTGAGCCTGTCGCCGCCGATTGAACATGTTCAATCGGCGGCGACAGGCTGGCCGACCGTCTTTCATTTAGAGCAATTTGATTGGTGGAGGGCTAGCGAATCAGTGAAGCCCGGAAGTGAGGCGGGTAGCACAAACAGCTAACAACAGCTAGCCATCGTTTTAATGTGTTTGTTCGTTTCGTTTTGAGAGTACTCACATGCATCAACCCTTGTTGACTGCTCGACACCATGCTCGACACTCTCTGCTAAAAATTGTGCTCTTATGGTCCATAAATATAAATACGTATTTCTATCTATGTTTATGCTCTAGAGAGTTGTCCCATCATTTCCGGCTTTCGTATTTTTTCGGGCCACAATACAGATTAGCGCCGCCTGCTGTTATGGAGACATTACGTCCCGCGCAAGCAACAGAGCGTACGGAAAGTCAGCAGTCAGTTTGGTGTGTTCTCTGGCCGCGACGGGAAGCCTGGAGCTTCCTGAAACGGCCGACCCCATTTTTTGCGTAGTCGGAACAAGTAGAAACAAGTCGGACTGGTGTGTCCTGGCCTTTAGAGACAGCTTGGATACACCCTGACGACTCTGAGACTATTTGGAGAGAACGAGGCTGGAATGAAAAGTAGAACAAGTCGATGTTTCAAAGCTTAAACTAAACCAAACATGGAGAGAGTTTTGGGGTGCCCTTAGCTCAGTTGGTAGGGGCCGCCCCCCCCCCCCCCCCCCCCATGGGCCTCGGCCAGCAGCAGACCCGGGCTCAATTCAAGCCCGCGGTCGTTCTCTGCATGTCACTCCCCTCTCTGCCCCATTTCAACTCTGTCTCTACACTGTCAATAAAGCATAAAAATACAAAAAAAATACAAAAAAAAAAAAAAAAAAAAAAACATGGAGAGAGTTTTCAGGAATTAGTTTTCAAGGGGCAAGATGTTATTGTCCTTTCAGTGAAGTTAGTAATGTCCTGCTATCTGCTATCTGGAGACCATAGGAAAATCATACAGAGATTATGATACAGTATAGAGAAAAACAGCTGAACAGTGACTGACTGATGAAGTTGGATCGGACTTCAATAACGTAGTTCCTAAACTGCTTTACGATTGGTCAGAATTTTGAGGAAAAACTACAGAAAGGAACTGCAGGAAGTGGATCACATAATTTTTTTTTTTTTTTTTTTAACCTTTATTTCTACATGTAAATCCCATTGAGTCCGAAGACTCTTTTGCAAGGGAGACCTGTTTTCCTTTCCCATGTTACCATTCACACACACATTCATACACCGATAGCCGGCTAACTATCGACATTATAATGCATAGGTGTGTGCTTGCTTGCTTGCTTGCTTGCTTGCTTTCGGTGCCTTAGTAGGATTGCTGTGTTTTCACCTGAACAAACAAACTTCAGCAAAAGCAAATGCAAACAATCCAACTGAACACAAAACAGTCATGTGTGAAATCGCCCCTAAAAGCCTTCTCCGAATATCCTGCAATGTCACTCGCACTGCCGCAAACTCTCCTTGTTAAAACCCTTGTCAAACCATCCCAATAAAATCAATAAAAATCCTTTTGGTGGTTGTGAAATCAAAAGCTGCTAATTCGATACCCGTGCACCAATCCACAGCCCTCTTTCGGGGGTATCTCCTCGGGCGAAATTGGATTCGACATTGTCCCGTCCTCTGGGTCTGTGTCATCCCTAATTTCGGCCATCAACGGCTGCCCGCGTCTGTTCATTTCCCGTTGATACCTTGCCATTAACGTAGCGTACACGCAGCCGTACGTCGCAGCCACCACCATCATAACACACACCGTGCCGCAAATCACCCCCGCGACGATTTGCGTGCCGTGGGCCCTGCGAACGCTAGCGGGTCGGTAGCGCGCGCGGACACACTCGTCGTTGCCGCTGATTCTTCCAGGAGGACAGGGGGGACGGGTGGCGTATCCGACCCCAGATTGGTGCTCCTTAGTGGGGCCGTGGAGGCAGTGTGTGAACATCTCCGCGGGGATAGTGCGGATGTCACGGCCTTTCAGATCCACGGGCACACTGCAGCGCATAGCGTCAACCTGGCCGTCTAGAATAGAGAGACAGAGAGGGAAGGAAAGAGTGAGATACTGAACAAATTCAAAATCACATTACAAAGTATATCGGTCTAATTTCTAGTTCAAATATCTCAGCGGTGCTCATGGTGTAGTGGTTAAATCGTTCTGTATTGTAATGCTTTCAGACCACACTGGAGCAATTCACTCTGTACTTCAAACGCAGTGAAATGGAAGCATCTAATCTCTTCTCTGCATGAAGTCTGTCTGTCTGTCTGTCTGTCTGTCTGTCTGTCTGTCTGTCTGTCTGTCTGTCTGTCTGTCTGTCTGTCTGTCTGTGTACATCTGTCTGTCTGTCTGTCTGTGTACATCTGTCCGTCTGTCCGTCTGTCCGTCTGTTTGTCTGTCTGTCTGTCCGTCCGTCTGTCTGTCTATCTGTCTGTCTGTCCGTCTGTCTGTCTGTCTGTCTGTCTGTCTGTCTGTCTGTCTGTCTGTCTG
>CM047513.1:2011547-2016547 GCA_026122265.1 Ammodytes dubius | reverse complement strand
TACAGAGCCTAGGCTGTGTATTAACACCAGGTGTGTGTGTGTGTGTGTGTGTGTGTGTGTGTGTGTGTGTGTGTGTGTGTGTGTGTGTGTGTGTGTGTGTGTGTGTGTGTGTGTGTGTGTGTGTGTGTGTGTGTGTGCGTGCGTGCGTGTGTGCGTGTGTGTGTGAAAAATATTGCCTCAAAAGACATACTTTTTTTAATATGTTTTTCATGTTTTTTTTAGACAGTCCAGGACTTAAAAGTGCTCCGAGGAACTTTCAGTGTGTGTTCATTCTAGCGCCCCCTTTGGACAAAAGCGGTAGTGTTTTTACCACGCCAGCTGTTGTTCCTGGGTGAGCTTATATACCCATGACAAAGGCATTAAGAAAAACTATATAAAAATAGCATTCTTTTTGCACTGATGGTCTCGTTTGCTGTAAACATGTAATTTATGATCATCAGAGGAAAAATTAGACTGTTTCAGAAATATTTAAAAGTTCCTCGTAGCACCTTTAAAATAGCTGCCATCTGGCCTCAAGGTCAATTTTTCAAATCCTTTTTATTTATTTACATCTATTTTTTTTTTTAGGCGACTGTGGCTCAGTTGATAGAGCGGGTCGGCCGATGATCAAAGGGTTGGAGGTTCGATCCCCGCCCTGCCACCTGTGTCATAGTTGTTGTGTCCTTGGGCAAGACCCTTCACCCACCTTGCCTCGTGTGAATGTCGATAGTTAGCCTGCTGCTATGTGTGTATGAATGTGTGAATGGTAACGTGGGAAAGGAAAACAGCTCTCCTTTGAAAAAAAAAAATTCAAAAAGCCTATTTCTTCTATTTGTTATATTGACGAGTGTTAGATTATAATCTCCATTTTAAAATCCTGCTTTTAAGATTTTCGTCATAGAAGTATTTTGAACGTTGTGATGCTTCGTGCTTTATCTGCAGCGTATCGCTCCGGTGATCCGGGATGTCCCACTGGTTGTTAATGTCCTCTGACAGTCACACACACACACACACACACACACATTCTTATACTTCTATCTTTGTGAGGCAATTCATTGACATAATGCATTCCCTAGCCCCTTACCCTAACCCTAACCATACAAACTAAATGCCTATCCCCAACCCTTACACTAACCCTAACATAAACCTAATTCATACCTGAACCTTAAAACCTAGTGTTAACCCTCAAACAGCCCTTTAAAGGCCTGTCCTTAAACCCTAGTGTTAACCCTCAAACAGCCCTTTAAAGGCCTGTCCTTAAAACCTAGTGTTAACCCTCAAACAGCCCTTTAAAGGCCTGTCCTTAAAACCTAGTGTTAACCCTCAAACAGCTCCTTTAAAGGCCTGTCCCAAAGTGAGAACCGGACAAAATGTCCTCACTTCAAAGGTTAAGAGCTAAAACTGGTCCTCAAAAAGATTCCTGTACAAGTAAAACACACACACACACACACACACACACACACACACACACACACACAGACACACACACACACACACACACACACACACACACACACACACACACACACACACACACACACACACAGACACACACACACACACACACACACACACACACACACACACACACACACACACACACACACACACACACACACACACACACGTCCTCCCTCCTGTGGCTGCACTTTTCCTTCAAACAGTAAGCTGCTGGTCGAAAGCACAAATACACTGCAGCATCCACACTGCACGAGTAAACATTGAGCACACACACACACACACACACACACACACACACACACACACACTCACACACACACACACACACACACACACACACACACACACAACAACACACACACACACACACACACACACACACACACACACACACACACACACACACACACACACACACACACACACACACACACACACACACACACTCCTACATGCTTTCAGACTCTTTCTTTCTGTCTATTTAAAGAACAGAACATGGCTAAGTGTATGTGCACAGCCAAAACATTCAGTGCCATGTGTGAGCATCTCCCTCCAAACCCATCTGCTTTAAAGGAATACTTCACCCATACGGAACCGGCGTTCTATCATTATAAAATCACTATTATAATATAATGAATGAGGTTTTTCTTCCCTCAGTCTTCCCTCAGTCTTCCCTTGGCCCAGCTGTCCTGTTAATCCTAACCCTACATGTTTACTAGTGTGATGTCATACTAGTAAAAATATAGGGTTAGACAGTGAGACCATAAAACACTCTTTCTGCCTTTGCTCAGGCTAGGATGAACCGATTTCGAAACTTTTTGCACATTTATAGGGGAGAACGAGGTAATTTGTCACACGGGTTGGTTGTCACAATCGTTATATCTCGGAACCAGAAGGCGCTGTCTGTGAAATTTTGGTATTTTGGTATCTAGAATTGGGATCAGAGGTCACCTACATAGTCTTCCTTGGAGTTAGACTGCTGCATTTGAGGTGAGAGGACTGTTTGTGTTTTTCATGTCAAATTGAAAATATTTAGCTCCTCAGTATTTTTCTTCTAGGCTTTTACACAATGGGTTCATAACAACACACTTGTTACCGTGTTGCCACAGTTACTTTGAAAAAGTAATCCGATTACTGATTACTCGTTACTCCTTGAAATAGTAACTTAGTTACTTTACTGATTACTTGATGTTAAAAGTAACTAAATTAGATTACAAGTTACTTTAAACGTTACTTTACAGGTTTTGAAACCCATATATCTCAGTTTAAAACATGTACACATTAAGAATCATTGAAAATATATAAAATAAAGCTTGTAGGCTAGTAGCTGTTTTCAAAATAATAAAAATTATGGTTTAAAAAATTTAATAAAAAAAAACTTTTTCTCCCCATGAAAATAAATGCATTCCTCCAAAGTGCAAAGACAGTAGCAGTGTCTTTAAACTTAACGTGCTTGGCCCTTCACTCTCATGCATTAATTTGACTTTTCTCTGCGATGTCTCATGTGTTGATAGACTGGGTGTGTGCGGCCACCGGTCGCCACGTGACTATAAGTTTCCAAGTTTTAAACACTATCTCTTCAACGTCACCGTACCCGAATCCTAAATATCCCCATAGCAGACGCTATATTTCATGGGGGGGGGACGTTTGTGTTGCGCCACAGTTCAGCTTAAACTCGGCCGTAATGCTGCTGCACACACACACACACACACACACACACACACACACACACACACACACACACACACGCACACACGCACACACACACTGCATGTCAGAGACGAGGGGCGCTACCAAAAAGACGAGAGGAGCGGTTGGAGCAGTTGGAGCGTTTAGAGACACATGCGCGCATATTTATTTACATGATATCGCAATCGCAGTCATTTGTGCAGTTATGTAAAATGTTTCACTAAGGAAAATGACAGAAAAAGTAACGCAGAGTGACTTTGATGAGTAACTTTAATCTGATTACTGGTTTGGAGATAGTAACGCGTTAGATTACTCGTTACTGAAAAAAGAGGTCCGATGCCGGTAACGCGTTACTAAGTGTTACCGGCATCACTGCTTGTTACCCATACAAAGTGTGAAGGGTAAACTATAGTTTAGATTGTGGTTAGCAAGCTAATTAGTTGTCAGATGGTTGTTGGCCTTGATGCTAGCAAGAAATTCAAGTTGGGGTTGGTCGTCACATTTTTTGGGGGGTTGGTTGTCACATGTTATCTCAAGGCTGCAGCCAGAAAAGGAACCCAATAACAAAAGAAAATGTCAAGCTGTATCCTCACTGACACCCCAGAGAAGGAAAGAATAGAGAAGGAAAAGGCAGCTAGCATGCAAAAGAAAAAAGGGCAACAAAATCAAAACAACCCAGTGCATCCCAAACTAGACCAGCTGCCAAGGATACAGTAAGTTGTGTAGGCCTATTTGTCAACTTGACAATGCAATTAAACTTTCAAATTTAGCTCTACTTTCTTTCTTTTTAAGATTATTCCCATTAAGATAACATGGTGACAAACAACCCCATAGTGTTTGACAACCGACCTCTTGATGGGGTTGGTTGTCACAATGTGTAAGGGTGTCTTTGATGATTAATTTCTTATTTATTACAATAAGATAGAAAAAGTGAGGGGTACACTTTTCAAGCCAACACCTTAAGCTTCAATTTAATGTAGGAATGAATATTGAAAAATGTTTAGGTGATGAGCAATTCTCACTAGAGTAAAAAGTGTGCCTACTTACCCCGTTCTCCCCTACTACATAGGATCTCAGAGTTCAATACACCGTCATATTTCCACCGGTGATGCAATAACAAACTCAACTCTTATGGTTTTATTCCAGAGAAAATATAGAATAAAAATAAATAAAAATAACTCAAAATACCTTTGAAGTAGGCTAGAAAAAACTGCAGGTGAGTTAACATGAAACTTTGCCAGTTGATTACTGACATTTAAACTATTGCCTTTTGTATTTAAAGGAATACTTCACCCATACGGAACCAGCGTTCTATCATTATAAAATCACTATTATAATATAATGAATTAGGTTTTTCTTCCCTCAGTCTTCCCTCAGTCTTCCCTTGGCCCAGCTGTCCTGATAATCCTAGCCCTTACTGTGATGTCACAGTAAGGAAAATGTAGGGTTAGACAGTGAGACCATAAAACACCTTTTCTGCCTTTTCTCAGGCTAGGATGAACAAATTTCAATTTTTTTTGCACACTTATACTAAATAGGATATCAGAGTTCAATACACCTTCATATTCCAACCGGTGAAGTAGATCTTTTTTTAATTTGTCATTATCCAACTAATTCTGGGTCCATTTGCATTCCCGTTAAAAATCAAATACCTAGATGTTGGATTACGCCAGAGTTAAAATATGTATTTAATTTTTTACAACATACGAGTGTCCAAGGATTTTACAGAACAGGTTTCACAGCCTTTTTTACATGTTTTGGGCTCAAATAAACACCTGAATGTACATGTTGGACCTTTGATTTATACCAGTATGAAAGAAGACATGTTATGGAAGATAAATAGACAGAAATCTCAAAATTGACCAGTGCTT
>CM047513.1:1939047-1994047 GCA_026122265.1 Ammodytes dubius | reverse complement strand
ACACACGCACACACTCACTCACTCACTCACACACACACACACACACACACACACACACACACACACACACACACACACACACACACACACACACTCACACGTACACACAGACAGGTAACATGTCTGTCTCTTGCAGGATGTTTGTGGTGCAGCAGATTCCAGACAGTAACCTGGTCCTGGTGGTGACTCAGGCCGACTGTGACTGTTCCCGCCAGTATGGACCGATTCTACTGGAGCCCAAAGAGATCAAATATATCCTTCACTTTACTGGCACATTACACCACCGCCATCTGCTGGATGGAGTGGGTTACTGCAGCAATTTTTGTGATAATTTTTTTTTCTCCAATGTTGGCATTTTTTCCATATAGTTAGCAGATCACAATGGATAAAGAAAATATGCAAATACAAGCATTCATGTTCACGGTCCTATGTAATATTCTAGTAAATTATATTTTCCTAGTTTTTCTTTGTATTTCATGAACTAATTTCTTGCTTATCTGCTTTGTGTTGAGAAATACCTTTTGAAAACTTTCTATTGTTTTGTCAAAAAAACATTTTTAAACTATCTTGTTTATAGTTTTATGTTTATCAAAGTCCCATTTTGATGAGATTTAGTGTCAGTCTTAAACTCATGCATAGCCACACAGACAGACAGACCCACACACACAGAGTGACAAGAGATCAAATACATCCTTCACTTTACTGGCACATTACACCACTGCCATCTGCTGGATGGAGTGGGGTACTGCAGCATATTTATTTATAACATACATAAGTACATGTTCATGAGTTGTAAGCCATAATCAAAACTTAAAAAATTATAATAATGTTTCTCTGAATGTGTGTAACACTATGTGTTTTTGAGATCGGTAAGTTATGTTTTTTCCTTATTTCCTTTTTTGTTTTTTTGAAAAGTTTAATCAATTTAATTCTGAGTGGCTTAAAAACTCCATTTAACTTTCCTTATGAATTCTGAAAAGTAAATCCAAATTTTTCCTAGTTTTTTTGCCAAAGGATTATGAAAAGAAAAAGAAAAATGTTTCCAGACCCTCTCCCAGTTTTCTTTAACAGTCAGTGAACATAACGCCACGGTGAAATGCAACAGGATGAAATCGCAGAAGATTCGACGTCGTCCGCAGTCGTGCCACGCCTACCACCCAAAGGTGTGTGTGTGTGTGTGTGTGTGTGTGGTGTGTGTGTGTGTTGTGTGTGTGTGTGTGTGTGTTGTGTGTGTGTGTGTGTGTGTGTGTGTGTGTGTGTGGTGAGTGTGTGAGTGTGTGAGAGAGTGAGTGAGTGAGTGAGTGAGTGAGTGAGTGAGTGAGTGAGTGAGTGAGTGAGTGAGTGAGTGAGTGAGTGAGTGAGTGAGTGAGTGAGTGAGTGAGTGAGTGAGTGAGTGTGTGTTAGCATGTGTGCGTGTGCGAGCTTACTAGGGCTCATGGACACTGAGTTTCTTCACTCATGACAGAGAATTAGTTTGCATGACTGTTATTGTTTGAAATTTTAACTTTGTAGAACTCAACATTTTGAATTTGAAAATGTATGGGCTTACATTTTAAAACTAAATTAATCTCACAACCTTTGACAAGGCTCGGAGGGGTAGAAATAAGTATTTTACCCTGCGTTCCGAATCGCATACTCTTTATTTTTTCTATTCTACATACTACATCCGACGATAAAAAGAATCTAGTTAGGATGCAGTAGGCATACTATTGGGACATACTTTTACTCTCTTATTTCATCATAACATTGCGCATTGATCTTGCCTCTTGCTTTTATATCCGTCACATCCCCGTTTGTTTTCATATGGAGGCTTCGTCGATGTGACGTCACTTCACGTGCGCACCGGATTGCGGGTCAGAATCGCCCAAATAGGATGCAGTTTTCAACACTAACAATCTTGGCCGGATGAAGTAGGACATCCGGGTACTTCTAACCATCCTAAATCTGGCCACAAGAATCGGGACATCCTAAATCTTTTTTCTACCATACTATATATTAGAAAGTATGAGATTCGGAACGCAGGGTTAGTTTTTAAGAAATGACCAACACTAATATGTTTTTATAAATTCTCCAACAGGAAAGTACTAAGGACTGCGGGGGAGCGTCTTCCATCTACCTGTCTCTCTCTCTCTTCTCGGCTTCGCTGCTCGTCAGCCATTGGACGTAAAAGAAAAAGAACGGACCAATCAACCAATCAGGACGCTCCGTGGGATTTCAAACCAGGAAGTAGAATCAAAACAACATCATGTGACACAAGAAAGATTTTTTTCCGGCTCACACTGCAGTGGATATTTCAACTTTCAACTTTAATTTTTTTTTTTTTTTTACATAAACTGAATCTAGAGACACTTTTGTTCTTGGGATAAACTGAAAAGATATCAAGATTTTTTGGGAATTTCCACGTGAACACTGGAGAAGAAAAATAAATCGAGGTCTGGATTGCAATGGCCCTGAAGTGTGAACTGTGCAACTAGTTTGACAAACATTGAAACTACAAGAGAAGTTTGTAGCGTTTTTGTAGCATTTTGATACAGAAATATTGTGTACGAGTTGAGTTTTATATTTAAAATAATTTGTAATTACAATTTCCAATGTCAGAAGTCAAAAGAAAATACAGTGGCCAAATGTTAAAGCTACGGTGCGTAACTTCTGTTGCCCCCCCCCCTCCCCCCCCCCATGAGGAATTCTGAGTAATCACAACAACACTGTCGGTGCATGTACATGAGGTAAAGCCTTCAGTGATGGCGCATGGATTTTATAACCTTCTGCTGTACGTCCAGGTTTTTTTCTTAGCAGTAGAATCAACAACTGAAACATTTCTTGGGCTCTTCTTGGGGATTTTTCTGAGCTCCTGCACCAGTGTCTGGAGGGGGTGGGGGGAGAAGGGGGGGACACCAGTTAATAAACTTTGTGTCAACTCATTTGGCGATGGATTGAATGTCACATACATTAATTGATATGAAAAAGTTACGCACTATAACTTTAAAGGGCCACAAATCTGTACAGTTATTCATTGGAGTTTTTTTTTGTTATTGTTTGACTGAATGAAGTACTGCTAATTGATCTACTTTTTCAGGTTTATTTTTGTGTGATTGATTTGTCAAAAATAAATGTCATGAGAGAAAAAGTTTTAGATTTTGAAGGTGCTACGAGGAACTTTTAAATATTTCAGAAAATTTTTCCTCTGATGATCATGAATTACATGTAACAGCAAACGAGACCCATCAGTGCAAAGAATGCTATTTTTATATAGTTTTTCTTAATGCCTTTGTCATGGGTATGATACGCTCACCCTGGAACTATAGCTGCCGTGGTAAAAACACTACCACTTTTGTCCAAAGGGGGGCGCAAGACAAAACAAAAAAGTTCCTCGCAGCACCTTTAACACGTTTTTGATTAATTTTCTGCAAATGTAAGAAATAATTCCTCTTTATGTTTTTTTTCAAAGATATTTTTTTTTGGCATTTTTATGCTTTATTGATAGTGAAGAGACAGAGTTGAAATGGGGCAGAGAGGGGAGCGACATGCAGAGAACGACCGCGGGCTGGAATCAAACCCGGGTCCACTGCTGGCCGAGGCCCATGGAGGGGACGCCTTACCAACTGAGCTAAGGGCGCCCCCTCTCTTTATGTTTTCTAAGGAAATAATCCAGTTAAATTTGTTTTGTTACATTTTAGGTCAAAATAAGTCCAAGGGTCTGATAGGCTTAATCAACTCTGTGTCAACACATTTTGGTGGCGATGGCTTGAATGTAACCGACATTCATTTTGTATGGAAAAGTTACGCACTATAGCTTTAAATTGTTATTTTATCTAAAGGTCAAATAAAAAAAACTTTTGTAATATTTTTTTTTTTTTCGTCCAAAGTTCTGTTTAAAAAAATCTGTGCAACGTGTGTGTGGTTATGAATAAAACTCCAGCTTTTGTGAATTCCTAAAAACTGGATTTATTTATTTATTTTATTATTATTTCCCAGTTGGAACATTTAATATACATTAACACATTCTAAAAACATATTATGCTTTTAATGTTTGACCGATGTTAATAATTGGAGTAAGTTTCAGGGCGTCAGACTTTCCTTGTTGGAGATAGCAACCCTAGCCCAACCCTAGCCCTACAGAAAATGATTGGAAATGGACTGGCTTGCTGTGAAAATCATCCCCCCCCCCCCTCAAAATTGATTTATCTTCATCCGAGAATCAAAACCTTTGGTGGGTATATTTGTATGACTGATATTAATAAGTGGAGTAAGTTTCAGGTGCTTCGGACTTTCCTTGTGGGAGATAGCAACCCTAGCCCAACCCTAACCCTACAGAAAATGAATGGAATTCAATGTAAATAGCCCCAAAATGGACTGGCTTGCTGTGAAAATCACACCCCTTGAAAATTGATTTCTCTTAATCTGAGAATCAAATCCTTTGGTGGGTATATTTGCATGACTGATGTTAATAAGTGGAGTAAGTTTTAGGGGCGTCAGACTTTCCTTGTGGGAGATAGCAACCCTAGCCCACCCTAACCCTACAGAAAATGAATGGAATTCAATGTAAATAGCACCAAAATGGACAAAACTATCTGTAAATGCGCACTGTCACACACACAGACACACACACACGCGACCACACGCACACACGCACGCACGCACACACACACACACACACACAGACACACACCTTACAAGTATTTTTACAGCATCAAGGCGTTTGTATAAAAGAAATACACAACTTTAATTGATAACCTTCTGCAGTTTACAACATAACATTATAACTTCACACATTTATTCAGAATATATTGAAAGTTCTTGAGACGATGGTCGCGTCAGTCCCGGAGTTAAAAAAAACTCCCTTTGTGATGTAATAAATAAAAAGAAAAAAAATCTGTTTACACACGATACACGAATATTAAAAACAGTCTGTGGTTTGTTGGGTGGTTGGTTGGTTGGTATGCGGTTGTAAGGCCAGTTGGTGTGTTTTTCGGCTCGGGAGGTAGGGAGGAAGACAAACTGAAAAATGACTCAAATCTGAAAAAAAAATCTTGATTTAATCAGTTTTAAACTTAAAAGGTGCTCCGAGGAACTTTCAGTTTGTGTTAATTCTAGCGCCCCCCTTTTGGACAAAAGTGGTAGTGTTTTTTTACTACGCCAGCTGTTGTTCCTGGGTGAGCGTATACAGTACACCCATGACAAAGGCATTAAGAAACACTATATGAAAATAGCATTCTTTGCACTGATGGTCTCCGTTGCTGTTACATGTCATTTATGATCATAAGAGGAAAAATGAGACTTTTTCAGAAATTTAAAAAAGTTCCTCGTAGCACCTTTAAATTACTTAATTAATTTATCAACTTAAATCTACTCTATTCGGTCCCTACCTTATTCTCTATGGCTGAGTATTAGGGCCATTTTTTAAAGGAGAAAAATAAATGAAATTAAGAGAATATATTTGTAATTTTATACATTTTAATTTTTATAAGCGTATATTTATTAACATAATTTTTCTTGTTAAATCAAGACTTTATTCTCTTAAATTTACACATTTTATTCTTGTTAAATTACGATTTATTTATTGGTATGGTCTCCAAATTTTTTTCCCCTGAAGGTAGCCCTAAATCTCTGTCATATTTTACTTTTTCCATAAACTTCTTTAACTTTAAAAACAGACTAGAACCAGATACTTATCCATACACACACATCCAGGGTGGTCGGGTGAAACTATTCTCTTATTTTGTGTATCCTTTCCAACTATTGACAGTGGAAACACAGGTACAGGTGAAACTCGAAAAATTAGAATATCGTGCAAAAGTTCATTTATTTCAGTAATTCAACTTTAAAGGTGAAAATAATATCTTATACAGACTCATTAAATGCAAAGTGAGATATGTGAAGCCTTTATTTGTTATACTTTCTAGAGGGCCGACATTTCTGTATTTAAAATGCTTTTTTTATTGATTTTATGAAATATTCTAATATTCTGAGATTTTGAATTTGGGGTTTTTATAAACTGTAAGCCATAATAATCACAATTATAACAAATAAAGGCTTGAAATATCTCACTTTGCATGTAATGAGTCTATATAATATATTAGTTTCACCTTTTAAATTGAATTACTGAAATAAATGAACTTTTGCACGATATAATTTTTCGAGTTTCACCTGTAAATGTGTACCGTACTAAACTGCTCAGTCAACCGTGTATATTTTCTACATGGCCTTCCTTTGCGTTGTCTACATGGCTTGCTGTGTATGTCCATGTCCTGTGATATAGGTAAGGCTGGGTTCGCTTATCTTTGTACCCTTCCAATCTTAATACGTTTATATTTGTCTTTGTATTATTTTAACCAGTTCAATAAATTGTCAAAAAAAAAAAAAATAAAAAAAAAAAAATTGACAGTGAATCGAACCGAACCGCATTTTTCTACACTTCCTTCCATTGTGTGTCTACATGGCTTGCTGTCTGTCTTGTGGCTTGTCCCCCTCCCCCTCCCCCTCCCCCTCCCCCTCCCCCTCCACTGCCTTCTCTGTGTTCCAGTCTTTCAGGCCCTCCGGTAGGCTGGTGTCCTCCTCAAAGCTGCCCGTCCCCTCAACAAAGTCCTCGTAGGTGGACTTCTCCTCAAACGGTCTGGGGCCCAGGAGCTCCAACATGTCTGCCTTCACCAAGACCTCCTTCTCCAGCAGACGCTTACCCACCTGGAGGGGGACACAGGGCAGAATGGATGTAAACAGATAGATAGGGAGGGGGAGGGGGAGACAGGGCAGAATGGATGTTAACAGACATTTTTATTTATCATGTGTTGTTACCATACTTAAGATTATCGTTGAGTAGGAAAAGTAACCTATCGATCCATACACAAAATCACAAAAGTAAATTCTCATCCGGGCATTTCTCACCTACACAAACTCTCATACATTACACAACCACAACATACTCAAATTGACGTCAGAATTAGGACGTCAATTTGAAACTAGCCCGAATGCCATTTTTCAGGCTTCGAATATTCGTTGGTTTTTCCGAGCGAATATTCGTTCCAGAAAAACACACCATCAAAAACAACATTAAAAAAAAAAAAAAAAAAAAAAAAAAAAAAAAAAACGTTAATAATCCCTATATACTCCCTGGAACCGATTTTGACAGTATCTGCATATTTTGTTGAAGATTTACGCGCTCGGAGGTGAAGTAAGTACCTGGGGCGAGGCACAACATGTTGCCAAAGACAGAAACAAATGGAGACACACTGTATCGGCCTTATTTCCCATGGGGGAAGAAGAGGCATAAGTAAGTAAGTAAGGTGAAGTAATGGATGCGCTATGACACTTAGTGATGTAATATCCTCCTAAATGAGCAATACTACTACTACAATATTACTAAGTTTTATATCCAAATATACAATTATTTGATGACATTATATTGCAGTACTAGCTTCTTGCAAAAAAAAATGTTGAAAAAAAAAAAAAAAAAAAACGAAGCTCCGAATACTAATTTTCCGAACGAGTATTCGAATATTCGAATAATTCGGGCCAGCCCCATTTGAAACCCCCAGACTCACCAGGTCCACCAGGTCTCTCTTGTCCTGTATGAGCTCCATGGTTCTCTGGTAGGCTCTGTCCACCAGCAGCCTCACCTCCCTGTCTATGAGCTCAGCCGTGGCCTCGCTGTAAGGCTTCTCCATCACCATCTCCCCCTGCTTAGGCAGGTCGAAGGACACCTGCCCCACCGCGTCACTCATCCCAAACTGCACCACCTGGGAGGGAGGGAGGGAGGGAGGGGGGGGATACAATATTTATTTAGACTATTATTATTTATTTATTTAAAAGTAACCCTAAACTCGCCCTTAGTTTAAATTGAATGAGTGAGTGAGTGAGTGAGTGAGTGAGTGAGTGTGTGTGTGTATGTGTGTTGTCTATACCCGAGCATATGAGAAATGTGTGAGTGAGTGAGCAGTCATACACATTCACACGAGGCAAGGTGGGTGAAGTGTCTTGCCCAAGGACACAACAACCATGACACAGGTGGCAAAGCGGGGATCGAACCGCCAACCCTTGGATCATTGGCCAACCCGCTTAACCACCTGAGCCACGGTCGCCACTTCGTATGCATATCTACCTGAGCGTATGCAGACTGCGTGACTTTCTTCAGGTCGTCTTGAGCGCCGGTTGTGATTCGACCAAAGAAAGTATGTTCAGCCACCCTTCCTCCCAGCATCATACACATGCGGTCAAACAGCTGCTCCTTGCTGTAGAGATACTGCTCTCTGGGCAGGTACTGGGCATAGCCTAGACCCTTACCACGGGGGATTATGGATACCTGAGGGGAGGGAGGGAGGGAGGGAGGGAGAGAGAGAGGGGAGAGAGAGAGAGAGAAAGAGAGAGCGAGAGAGAGAGAGAGAGAGAGAGAGAGAAAGAGAGACAGAGAGAGAAAGAGAGAAAGAGAGAAAGAGAGAGAGAGAGACACAGAGAGAGAGAGAGAGACACAGAGAGAGAGAGAGAGAGAGAGAAAGAGAGACAGACAGATATTTAGGGACAATGGGCTTCTGTTCTGCGCTAGTCAATAAAATAAATTAATTAATTAAAATAAAATAAAATAAAATAAAATAAAATAAAATAAAATAAAATAAAATAAAATAAAATAAAATAAAATAAAATAAAATAAAATAAAATAAAATAAAATAAAATAAAATAAAATAAAATAAAATAAATAAAATAAAATAAAATAAAATAAAATAAAATAAAATATAATATAATTTAATTTAATTTAATTTAATTTAATTTAATTTAGTTAAAAAATAAATAAAAAGGCTGTTTAGAAAAATTTTGTAAGACAAATGTAAAAATATATTTGTTTTCATTTAAATAAAAAAAAAAATTCATAAATAATACACGTGAAATGCGCAATACAAAATTATACATAATAACACTTTTTTTTGTGTGTGTGTGTGTGAGTACCTTGAGCAGTGTGTCTGTCTGTGTGTGTTTGTCTGTGTGTCTGTCTGTCTGTGTGTCTGTCTGTCTGTCTGTCTGTCTGTCTGTCTGTCTGTCTGTCTGTCTGTCTGTCTGTCTGTCTGTCTGTCTGTCTGTCTGTCTACCTTGAGCAGTGTGTCTGTCTGTCTGTCTGTCTGTCTGTCTGTCTGTCTGTCTGTCTGTCTGTCTGTCTGTCTGTCTGTGTGTCTGTCTGTCTGTCTGTCTACCTTGAGCAGTGGGTCAGCGTGTTCCAGGAACCATCCCACTATAGCGTGTCCGGCCTCGTGATAGGCCACCGTCTTCTTCTCTGTAGGCTGAAGCACCTGGGTCTTCTTCTCCAGACCTGAGTGGGACGATAGCAGTCTTATTAAAGAGACACTGTGTAACATTTGATTGATTGATTTATTGATTGATTTAATTTTATTTCAGACATATCAAAAAAAAAAAAAATGAAAAGCATGAAAATACAGCAAAAAAATATGTTCAAATGATTTCACAAAAGAAATAAAAATAAACAAAAAAAATAAACAAATAACATATTGAATTGATATGCCTGAAAAGGAGTAGGAAGAAGTATAAACTTAGTAGTAATTAAGTAATTTATTAGGTAAAATCAATATCCTCATTCATAAATATGTCCTCATTGGTGTAAAATCACCTCTGCCAATAATCTGAATTATTCTCCTGAGCGGAGAATTACAAATATACATTTTGTACATTGAGAGGGTAAGTCTTATGGAGGCATCCATGTTTTTGGAATGTCATCAGGTGCATTGTTTAGAATTTAGAATTGTTCTTGTCCTTGAAGGCCAGGGAGCGTTGCATTCTAGAACTTTCTAGAACTTTCTTGATGATGTCATATTACACAGTGTCCCTTTAAAGGCCTACTTCACCGGTGGAAATATGAAGGTGAACTCTGAGATCCTATGTAGTATAAATGTGCAAACAATTTAGAAATCTATTTTCACCCAGCTGGACATTGGAGGCAATAACAGAAAGCACTGGGTGTCTGAAGGTCATTTAACAATAGTCAATGATTTGGTCAGCCCTAACATTGGAGAGGGGCCCCCCCTAATCAAATTCTGCTTAGGGCCCCTTGGGAAGTGTTTAATTTGCAAGGAAAGTGTTGCCGTGAAGAATGATTACAATTTACGAAGACACAATGAAACTAAACATCAGAGTAGCTACACGTCCTGATAAATGTGTTATTTTTGCAAAGTGGCCCGGCCCTTCGTAGATTTTTCTGTTTGTGGCCCTTAGTGAAAAAAGTTTGGACACCCCTGTCCTAGCCTGAGAAAAGGCAGAAAGAGTGTTTTATGGTCTCACTGTCTAACCCTTACATTTTACTAGTGTGACATCACTTCAGTTTAAAATGTAGGGTTAGGATTAACAGGACAGTTGGGCCAAGGGAAGACTGAGGGAAGAAAAACCTCATTCATTATATAATAATAGTGATTTTATAATGATGGAACGCCGGTTATTCCTTTACTATGATTATTTTGTGCAATTTTTGTATTGTCTAGCTATGTGCCTGTGTGTCTGTGTGTCTGTGTGTCTGTCTGTGTGTGTGTCTGTGTCTGTCTGTCTGTCTGTCTGTGTGTCTGTGTCTGTGTGTGTCTGTCTGTCTGTCTGTCTGTCTGTGTGTCTGTGTGTGTGTCTGTCTGTCTGTCTGTCTGTCTGTCTGTCTGTCTGTCTGTGTGTGTGTCTGTCTGTCTGTCTGTCTGTCTTACCTCCGATGACTCTGTCTATCGCCTGCTCAAAGTGTTTTGCGTTGACAGACTTCTCCAGGTATCGGGCGGCGATCAGAGCCGCCTCGTTGCACACGTTAGCGATGTCCGCTCCTGAGGCACACGGACAAGAAAACATGTTTATTACACACAGACATACATTTAATCTTAAAGGGGCAGTGTGTAGAATTTTGGGTTTTATTTCCTAGCAGATTTTGTAGAAAGTAATTATAATATCCATAAGTACATTTAATTTAGTGCATAATAGCTGAAAAAAAATTTTGAATATTTTTTTTTTCCATTAGAAAGGGTCTCATATATGTCCATATTTCTGCATATTTTGGACCAAGGCCTAGTGCCGCCATCTTGAAAGTGTCATAGTTGGAATGTCATCAGGTGCATTGTTTAGAATTTAGAATTGTTCTTGTCCTTGAAGGCCACTGTAGCTTCTGTTATTATTCAAAAGGGTTGGGGTTACCCAGGGAGCGTTGCATTCTAGAACTTTGTAGAACTTTCTTGATGATGTCATATTACACACTGCACCTTTAAAGACCTACTTCACCAGTGGAAATATGAAGGTGTATTGAACTCTGAGATCTATGTTGTATAAATACATCCTGTTGGAAACACTGGCTTGACTTCCATAATATTGATTTGCCATTAATTGTATGTACCTGTGGGGAAAAGTCAGTGTGCCTGACTGGATAGGTAGGAGTGGGGGGGCTTTAAGAGTCTGGCCCCAGGGGACCAATATCTCATAATCTGTCTATGGACCAACAGGATTCCACAATCTTTTTTCTTTTCGTGGGGAGCATGCACAAGAATTATTTATATAACAAAAAAATTAAAAAGTGGGGGGCCCCACACTAGGTCTTGAAACGAGCCCCCAGATTGTCAAGGCCGCCTCTGACTAAACTAAACATTTAAGATAATTTTTTTTTTGGCATCTTCAAGCTTTATTAGACAGTACAGAGTTGAAATGGGGAGACATAGAGAGACAGAGAGAGAGAGAGAGAGAGAGAGAGAGAGAGAGAGAGAGAGAGAGAGAGAGAGGGGGGGGGGGGGTGATGACCTGCAGTAAAGGTCCACGGGTCGGATTCGAACCCGCGACCACTGCAACGAAGGCCGGAGCCAATATGGTACGCGCTCTATCCACTACACCACCAGAGCGCCCCATAAACTAACATTTTAAATGTCCCTGCATGTCTCTTTAACAGTTTAATAAAATCTCTCCATAGTCAGTGTGAGCATTCAGCAGTAACTCACCAGTGAAGCCCGGGGTAGCGGCAGCCATCTTCCTGGCGATAGCGTCTTTGTCCATGGCCGGGTCCGTCTTGATCGGACGCAGGTGGACTTTAAAGATGGACGCTCGGCCTTTGATGTCTGGGGGACCTGAGGGGAGAGAATAAAATAAATCAGTCTCCTGTTTTAGGATGTAGAGCAATCAGAGAATCAACCTAAAACTCACAGGCCGGATGGTTGAAAAAAGCCTGTTCTGTTCTAACAAATGCCAAAAGAAGAAACCAGGAGCGCTCCGGTGGTGTAGTGGATAGAGCGTGTACCATATTGGCTCCGGCCTTTGTTGCAGTGATCGCGGGTTCAAATCTGACCCGTGGACCTTTACTGCAGGTCATCCTCTCTCTCTCTCTCTCTCTCTCTCTCCTCTCTCATCTCTCTCTCTCTCTCTACTCTCCTCTCTCTCTCTCTCTCTCTCTCTCTCTCTCTCATCTCCTCTCTCCTCTCTCTCTCTCTCTCTCTCTCTCTCTCACCCCTTTCCCCTCCCTCACTCTCCCCCCTTCCTCTCTCCTCTCTCCCCCCTTCCCTCTCTCCCCCCATTTCTATCTTATTTTTTTTTTTTAAAATTTTCCATACCCCCCCCCGACCTCCTTCCTTCACCCCACCCCCATTGGTTTTATTTTTAAAAATTTTTAATTCTATTTGTGACCTTTTTTAAACATATATTTATTGAATTCTTGAATTTGGCGACCTTGAGAGCTTTTAAAAAGGGGCCTCGAAATAAAATGATTTTAAATTTTTATATTTTTTCCCCCAAAATAAACGTTTTTTAAGGGGCTAGACATAAAATTTTAAAACAAACTGGCGTTTATTTAAAGGAAAAAAAAAAAAACATAAAAAGGGGGGGGGGGGAAGGGCAAGTTTTTATATACAAATTTTTAAAAAACTGCCATTAAAATGAAGAATTTTTTCTAAAAAAGGGTAGGCTGAAGTTTTAGCTTTTAATACCACATAACCATTTTTTAAAAAATTTTTAGTTTAGGTACAAAAAACAAAAAAAAATTAAAATTAAAAAAATATATGGGGCCCATAACACCCATGGATACACACAAACCACACACAAACACACACACAACACACACACACACACACCCCCAGCCACACACACCCACACACTCACCTTCCACCCACCCACACACACACACACACACCACAGCTTACCGCCCCCTCCTACCACATTATTGAGGTGTTCCCTGCTCACTCTGCCCCCAAAGTTCCCTCCCCCTCTTTTCCCCCCGCCCCCCGTCTATCTCGTCTATAAACGGGGGCAGAGCTTTTTTTTTTGGCCAAAAAGAAAAAAAAAATCAGCACCTACGAGAACCACAGACAGCCAAAAGACAGAGGGCGACGGACAGAGAGACAAACGGCGGGGACGCAAGGGAAAAAAGACGGACAGAGGGGCGACAGACAGACGGACAGACACACACACAAAAACACAGGAAGAGAGAGAGAGAGAGAAACAAACACACACACACACACACACACACACACGAACAGACACACACACAAATCATCAAATATATGTATAGCATCTTTTTCTTTTCTTTTTTTTTTTGCGTTTTCATGCTTTTATTGACAGTTGTGTAGAGACAGAGATGAAATGTGTCAGAGAGGGGAATGACATGCAGAGAACGACCCGGGCTGGATTCTAACCCGGGTCTGCTGTGAAGAGGACTGAGACTCCATGGGGTTCTCTGCATGTCATTCCCCTCTCTGACACATTTCATCTCCGTCTCTTCAAAACTATGTAATAAAACAAAGCTAAAAAATGCCAAAAGAAATTTAAAAAGATAAATTCAAAATGTTGCTCAAGGGGTGGTGTAGTGGATAGAGCGCGTACCATATTGGCTCCGGCCTTCGTTGCAGTGGTTGCGGGTTCAAATCCGACCCGTGGACCTTTACTGCAGGTCATCCCCCTCTCTCTCTCTCTCCTCTCTCTCTCTCTCTCTCTCCTCTCTCTCTCTCTCTCTCTCTCTCTCTTCTCTCTCTCTCTCTCTCTCTCTCTCTCTCTCTCTCTCTCTCTCTCTCTCTCCTCTCTCTCTCTCTCTCTCTCTCTCTCCTCTCTCTCTCTCTCTCTCTCTCTCTCTCTCCTCTCTCTCTCTCCTCTCTCTCTCTCTCTCTCTCTCTCTCTCTCTCTCTCTCTCTCTCTCTCTCTCTCTCTCTCTCTCTCTCTCTCTCTCTCTCTCCTCTCTCTCTCTCTCTCTCTCTCTCTCTCTCTCTCTCTTCTCTCTCTCAACTCTGTACTGTCTAATAAAGCTTGAAAACATAAAAAAAAAATATATATATATCGCTCAATCCACTCACCCTGGCCGGCCCGACTCCCACAAACATCTCGAGGAACTCTGAGCCGTTGACGGTGATGAAGGGGACGTTAGCCTCTCCGGCCGTAGCTTTAGCCAGGAGGGTCTTTCCTGTACCGGGGGGGCCAGACAGCACTGCTCCCTGGGAGGGGGGGGGGGGGACAACACAGTATGTTAACACGAGTCTGAAGACTTTTTTGTTTCCATTTTAACCTGCAATTTTCATTTTATTTGCTTCTTTTATTTGCTTTTAAATGTTTTTAAATCGAGTTTTAATTTTTAATTTAATTTTTTTATTTGCTTTTTTTATTCGCTTTTAAAGGTTTTATAATGTGTTTTATGTATTCTAATCTTGCCCCTGTAAAGCACTTTGAATGGCCTTGTGTCTGAATTGTGCTATATAAATAAACTTGCCTTGCCTTGCCTTGCCTATGTTATAGTTCATTGATATCTCTGACTTTTGAGACTGTTATGCACCAAAATAGTGTGCGTGTGCATGTGTATATGTGTGTGCGTGAGTGCGCTCGTGCAAACTCAACCCAAAAATCTTGTTTTCTTTGACAAATATTTCGAACAAAAAGTTAATCTATTAACAGAAGTTAGAAGTTCCCCCTTCCCACACCAAAAGTTTCTAAGACGAAGGTTTTTTAAATACATGTAATAATAAGTAATACCTAGCGTCTGCGTGTCTGTCTGTGTCTGTCTGTCTGTCTGTGTGTCTGTCTGTCTGTCTGTCTGTCTGTCTATCTGTCTGTCTGTCTGTCTGTCTGTCTGTCTGTCTGTCTGTCTGTCTCTTTACCTTAGGGATCTTTGCTCCCAGGTCTGAGTATTGTTGAGGATTCTTCAGGAAATTGACAAACTCCATGATCTCTAGTTTGGCCTCTTCACAGCCGGCAACGTCTTTGAACTTCACCTGAGAGGATTGAATAAGAAACTTTATTAGTCAACGCGTTTATACAATCAAACTTTATTAGTCTTTACATGTTATACGATAAAACTTGGGTTGCGTTCCGAATCGCATACTTTCTACTATATAGTACGTAGAAAGAAGATTTAGGATGTCCCGATTCTTGTGGCCAGGTTTAGGATGGTTAGAAGTACCGGATGTCCTACTTCATCCGGCCAAGATTGTTAGTGTTGAAAACTGCATCCTATTTGGGCAATTCTGACCCACAATCCAGTGCGCACGTGAAGTGACGTCACATCGACGAAGCCTCCATATGAAAACAAACGGGGATGCGACAGATATAAAAGCAAGAGGCAAGATCAAGGCGCAATGTTATGATGAAATAAGAGAGTAAAGTATGTCCCAATAGTATGCCTACTGCATCCTAACTAGATTCTTTTTATCGTCGGATGTAGTATGTAGAATAGAAAAAAGAAAGAGTATGAGATTCGGAACGCAACCAGGGTTTTTCCTGGCTCAGAATAGGCCTTTGGGGGTCGAGATCACGGACAACTTTTTTGGGGTCGCGAATACAACAGTAAAGACGAAACGTTTGTGAATGTTAAGAGCGGTGGTTGAGAAAGGGGAGTTTCAATGATCGTTTTATTACGATTAGATTAATTTGACCGAGGGAAGCGAAGCAGTAATATAAATTCAAATGCAATCAATCGCCCAGCCCTTTGGAGAGGTTCTAAATAACGTAATATATTCTCAAGTTTTATCATTTTGGCGCTGGTGATTTTTCTTTGGGGGAGGCATAACACCACTTTGGGGGGGCGCCGAAAATTTCTCTATGCAGGAAAAACCCTGGTGTTATACAATCAAACTTTATTAGTCTTTACATGTTGTACGGTAAAAACTTGATTTGAACTTCGTGGTAGCAGCATCTTTAAAAAAAAACACAATAAACAGTATGTATATTTTATATATATAATAAAAAATATTTAAATATGGGGGATAATTTAATTGTATATAAAAATATATAATAATTCATTTTTAAATGGGGGATAATTTTTTTTTTTTTTTTTTTTTTAATCTTTTTATATATATATTATTTAAAAAATAAACCTATTATCATATTGGTATTTTGTTAACTTGTACCGTAATTATTTTACAGTGAAAATGTCTGTGTGGAAATTATTGGATAAAACTGAAATATAACAATGAACATATTGTGGAAAAAAAATATATAAATAATAAATACTATAAAACAGTAAAAACAGGGTTAGATAGATAGATAGATAGATAGATAGATAGATAGACAGATAGACAGATAGACAGATAGACAGATAGACAGATAGACAGATAGATAGATAGATAGATAGATAGATAGATAGATAGATAGATAGATAGATAGATAGATAGATAGATAGATAGATAGATAGATAGATAGATAGATAGATAGATAGATAGATAGATAGATAGATAGATAGATAGATAATAGATAGATGGATAGATGGATAGATGGATGGATGGATGGATGGATGGATAGATAGATAGATAGATAGATAGATAGATAGATAGATAGATAGATAGATAGATAGATAGATAGATAGATAGATAGATAGATAGATGATAGATAGATAGATAGATAGATAGATAGATAGATAGATAGATAGATAGATAGATAGATAGATAGATAGATAGATAAAGTACACACATCGATGTTGTCCTTCATCATCTTGGCGGTTGATTCGCTCATGCTGAAGGGCCCGCCTTTCCCTCCCCCAGGGCCTCCTCCCATTGGTCCACGGCGCAGGGTGAAAAGCAGGAAGCCAATCAGAAGCAGCGTAGGCACCATGCTGATCATGAAGGAACTGCAGGGGACAGAGAATGGGGTTTATTAGTGTGTGTGTGTGTGTGTGGGTGGGGGGGAGGGGAGGGGAGTGAGTGAGTGAGTGAGTGAGTGAGTGAGTGAGTGAGTGAGTGAGTGAGTGAGTGAGTGAGTGAGTGAGTGAGTGAGTGAGTGTGATTGTGTGTGTGTTGACTATTGTCGACTACTGTAAGCAAAACAAATTGCCCCGTGAATACATTTAAGTTTACTCTACTCAAATCATGTTAAGTTAAGTTAAGTTAAGTTAAGTTATCTTTATTTGTCAGTTGTACACGAGGCACATTGAAATTTGTCTTTTCGCATATCCCCTCTCAAGTTACCACACTTCGGAGGGGGTCAGAGCGCAGGGTCAGCCGCAGTACAGCGCCCCTGGAGCAGTTTTGGGGTTAAGTGTCTTGGTCAAGGACACAATGGTAGAGATGGTGGGCACCGTAGACACAATACCAGCCTCTGCTAGTTTTACGACTCACACCCTCCTGTCCGGTGCCGGGGATCGAACCAGCCATGGTTACTGGTCGGCCACCTTACCTCTAGGCCATCCTACCACCCCATGTCCATAAGTATGTCTGTGTGCGTGTGTGTGTCGTCTGTCTATCTGTTTGTTTGTCTGTCTGTGTGTGTGTGCGTGCATGCGTGCGTGTGCGAGTTTTTGTCTGTTTCAGTGTCTGTCTGTCTGCCCGTCTGTCTGTCTGTCTGTCTGCCCGCCTGTCTGTCTGTCTCACCCATCACTCTCAGTACTGTAGACCACAGCCGGCCTGCGTGAAGACTCCATGCCCAGCTCCATGTGAGCAGCCTCCAGGTTTCTCTCAAATGTGTCAACGCTGCCGATGTTGAACCAAACGTAACTCTGTAGAGAAACACAGCAAGTAATGGTGTTACTCTGGGTTGCTCCGGTGGATAGAGCGCGTACCATATTGGCTCTGGCCTTCGTTGCAGTGGTCGCGGGTTAAAATCTGACCCGTGGACCTTTACTGCAGGTCACCCCCCCCCCCCCTCTCTCTCTCTCTCTCTCTCTCTCTCCCCATTTCAACTCTGTACTGTCTAATAAAGCGTGAAAATGCCCAGAATAATCTTAAAAAGAAAAAGTAATGGTGTTACTATCTCACCTCACAGTGTCTTTCAGTTAATGATACAAGCGTGAACATTGGCATGAGCAGTGTCCATGGGTCAAATGACAAGAAAATTATCTGAGACATTTGAAATTGTGAATTTGAAAATTTGTCATAGAAATGTTTTCGGTTTTTTAATTTTTTTCTTCATTTCATTGTCTCGGACCATTTTCTTGTCAAGTGACCCATGGAGACTGCTCATGCCAATTTCCACGCTTTTATCACAAATTGAAATATTGTAAAACTTATCTGCTCCACTGTCACACAAGGCAAAGGCAAGTTTATTTATATAGCCCAATTCAGACACAAGGCCATTCAAAGTGCTTTACAGGGGCATGAAATACATCAAGATAAGACATCAGAAATGTAGAATTTAGATGTAGAATGGCTGCGGTGAAAATGACGTGACTGACAATCTAGTTATTTTCTAAATAGAGAACACAGTATGTCATAGTGTTATTGTCTCAATCTATTCACACAAATGTACAGATATATAATTCAAGTTTATATATTATATTTGAGGTTTTTGTGTTTATTATATATTCATTATATATCTATCTAAGAGACATTTAAAGAGACAGATTTTAGTATTTGTTTAGTTTTTTTACTCACGGCATCAGTGTCGGCTCCCGGCACCAGAATCACTCTGACGTATTGTTTATTGACGACCTCTAACCGATCCACCTGCACACACACACAAAGAGACAAAGATACACATGTTTTACAAAAATGCATTTACATTTATTAAAGTATTTTTCTACTTAAAAAACATGCGTTTGTTTCTGAGAATGCAAATTAAGATTTAAAGGTGGAGTCAGCTTGTCTCAAAATGTACTTTTTTAATTTTTGAATACCTCCTTAAGATTCATACTGAAAAAAATATCCAGGCATGGCAATTTTGGCATTTTCTGCCAGTCTAAACCTCCCACTGTGTATTGTCCCCTCACCATTCCTCGTCCCACATATCGATGTATAAAGTCCTTCCAGCTGATTTCTTTGCCGTTGTCTCTGAAGTAATAGTAGAGCAGAGCTGAGCTGACCCCCGCCGCTCCGATCGCTAGGTAACGGAAATCCTTCTCATCCCACGGGAGATCACCCTGCAGAGAGCAATGGAGAAATGTTAGAAAGCAAGGAAACATTTCAAGACTTATTTCTCAACATTGTGATGGACACTTTTTTTTTTTTTTTTTTTTTTTTTTTTACAAATTCATATCAGTGATATATGATACACAGGTCATGTAAAAGGATATTATTTTACTAAATAATGATTTTAATTTTAATTAACATATAAATCTAAAAAAGCATGGAAGAATATATCAAAAATATAAAAAGAAACTTGACACAATGAGGAAGATTTTCTTAGGAGGGCACAAGGATTAAGATGTGTGTTTGTTTATTACAATTCATACTGATTTTATGATTCCATCACAGACAGACAGACAGACAGACAGACAGACAGACAGACAGACACACACACACAGACAGACAGACAGTGTGTCTTACCTTCTGCAATCTGCTCCACCAGTCTTTCCCTGCTCCCCCTCCTCCTCTCTTTCCTCCTTTTCCTCCTTTTCCATCTGAAACTCAAACACATTCAGTTTACACAAAGCAGCTTTTCGGCTTTTTACACAAATTATTATTATCTTTATTAGCTTTATCAGACACGCTCCACTGACATGCTCATGCTTTATGTCCCACAAGCCCGGTCTGAGCTGGGAAAGACAGCTTTTAGCTTCAGTGCCCCTGACTCCTGCAACAACTTACAGTAACAAATTAAACTACATACCTTCATATCCTTTAACCAATTTAAACAAACAATCTTAAATCTGCCAAACTCTACCTGTAACTGTTTTAATTAGGCTATATTGTACTTTCACCCATTTCATTTTAATTGCTGCCACTCTTCACCACTGTGTAAATGTTTCAATTGTTTTTCTCTTCACCTGTTGTTGTGTATTTGATGTTTTTGCATTGAACATTGTTTATGTATTGTTGTTTTTCCTTTGAATTTGTTTTGAACTCGACGTCATTGTAAATGAGGGTCACCCCTCAATTGGTCTCTCGGGATAAATAAAAGTTAAATGAAAATGAAAATGAAAATCTAGATATTGTTTCATCCCAAAGCCAGTGGACACATTTCAGAGAGGGGTGTGCGAAATTTACAAAGAATAATAATATCTCGATATCAGGGGGATTTTGTCAATAATGAGAATTGCCGATATTTTGCGTCCATAAAAAATGAGTAGAATAAAATGCAATACTTCTAAAATGAATTTTACTGGATTTTATCTTTTAAATAAAATATTAGATGTTGGGGGGGCGCTCCGGTGGCGTAGTGGATAGAGCGCGTACCATATTGGCTCCGGCCTTCGCTGCAGTGGTCGCGGGTTCAAATCCGACCCGTGGACCTTTTCTCTCTCTCTCTCTCTCTCTCTCTCTCTCTCTCTCTCTCTCTCTCTCTCTCTCTCTCTCTCTCTCTCTCTCTCTCTCTCTCTCTCTCTCTCTCTCTCTCTCTCTCTCTCTCTCTCTCTCTCTCTCTCTCTCTCTCTCTCTCTCTCTCTCTCTCTCTCTCTCTCTCTCTCTCTCTCTCTCTCTCTCTCTCTCTCTCTCTCTCTCTCTCTCTCTCTCTCTCTCTCTCTCTCTCTCTCTCTCTCTCTCTCTCAGCTTGAAAATGCCAAAAAAAAATATTAGATGTTAAAAATAATCTCCATCTTTGTTTCACCTTCTTGAGTGAGTGAGTGAGTGAGTGAGTGAGTGAGTGAGTGAGTGAGTGAGTGAGTGAGTGAGTGAGTGAGTGCGTGAGTGAGTGAGTGAGTGAGTGAGTGAGTGAGTGAGTGAGTGAGTGAGTGAGTGAGTGAGTGAGTGATGTGAGTGAGTGAGTGAGTGAGTGAGTGAGTGAGTGAGTGAGTGAGTGAGTGAGTGAGTGAGTGAGTGAGTGAGTGAGTGAGTGAGTGAGTGAGTGAGTGAGTGAGTATTTCTTACCTTTGGGTTCAGTGGAGTAGAGTCTTCTCTGAACAGACTGGAACCTGCGACTGGACAGGAAGTTAGACGGACTCCGAGAAATGTTCTGGAAAAAACACCACAGAAGAAGAAGAGTTAGTAAAACTGAACCACACGCACACGCACACGCACACACACACACACACACACACACACGCACACACACGCACGCACGCACGCACGCACGCACGCACGCACGCACACACCACACACACGCACACACGCACACGGCCCCTTACACACCAACAGTGTTTGTAATTTTAAGAATTTTTAAAGATTGATTCATTGAAGACATTTAAGATTGAAGACATTTTAATACCAATAAAAGGCCTTATTATTTTTATGTCAGTTTAACCTATTTAAAACAAAGTTAACAACACTTCAACATATATTTATTATTATATTTGGGTCAGCTGAAGTTATATGAGGCTTCAATTTGAGTTGGAAAGAAATCTAGAGGGTGAATTCTTGAGTTTCCATAAACAGTGTGTGGGCAGATTTAATTTGTCTGACTCCTGGTGCCTCTTATTAGCAGCGGATGGTTTAACATTTGAACTACATATTTTCCCAGAGCGATTTTCAGACGTTAAAGACCTACTTCACTGGTGGCAATATGAAGGTGTATTGAACTCTGAGATCCTATGTAGTATAAATGTGCAAACATTTTAGAAATCGGTTCATCCTCCTAGCCTGAGAAAAGGCAGAAAGAGTGTTTTATGGTCTCACTGTCTAACCCTACATTTTACCATGTGTGACATCACACAAGGTTAGGCTTAACAGGACAGCTGGGCCAAGGGAAGACTGAGGGAAGACTGAGGCCTCATTCATTATATAATAATAGCGATTTTATAATGATAGAACGTCGGTTCCGTATGGGTGAAGTAATCCCTTAAAGGTGCACTGTGTAATATGACATCATCAAGAAAGTTCTAGAAAGTTCTAGAATGCAACGCTCCCTGGGTAACCCCAACCCTTTAGAATAATAACAGAAGCTACAGTGGCCTTCAAGGACAAGAACAATTCTAGATTCTAAACAATGCACCTGATGACATTCCAAAAACATGGATGCCTCCATATGACTTTCCCTCTCAATGTACAAAATGTAATATTAATATTTGTAATTCTCCGCTCAGGAGGATAATTCAGATTATTGGCAGAGGTGATTTTACACCAATGAGGACATATTTATGAAGTTGGATATTGATTTTAGCTAATAAATTACTTAAAATGTTACACAGTGCCCCTTTAAAATAAACGTAAATACAGCTACGTATGATCCAATGTACATTATTATTACACCTGTATTAAAGGTAGGGTATGCGATTTTGACATCAGACATAAGAAGTAGTAACTGTATATTACTTAGGGCCAGCCAGGCCTATGTTAAAAAGAACAGAAAAAGTAATAGAAAATATTTGTTATATATATATATAATATTACCAACGTCTGTACGCTAGCTAACTGCGTAGTTAGGAACAACATATTCAAAAACAAAGTCACCTTTTATACTTGCAATAGATGCTTTTTATAATAATCAAGTTATTGGGTCTAAAACGCAAATTTGGAGGTACGTGTAGAAGCATTCGATCCATAAAGTGAATGATTTTGTATTGGGTTCGGGACAAAAACTCACAATTTCTTTTACAATCGATGCTTTTTGATACATTTGCTTAATGCCGAATTAGATAGTAGGTTATAATTAAGCAGAATGGGTCTTAAATGTAGTTATTAATCGTACCATATTTTTTTACTACCCAAATTAACTCTTAATTCAAGTATTTTGTAATGGGATTTGGTAAATAGTCAAGCTGTGCCCCTCAAAACAAAAACACCTTGGTTTCAATCTTACTTCCAACCCACGTGGAGACAAAATCAACGTCATTAAGTCACCAAAAGTACATTTCTTAGTCAATAAAAAACCTCCATGGACACTCACCGGGGCAGCGTAGCTTCTGTATCCGATTATGAGTCGCCTTACTGCGGTCAACGCTGATAGCCTCGCCCGGTGTCCTGGAGCCCGGCAGAAAGGCAACGAGACGGCCGATACAAGCCTCAATAACTGAGACATCCTACCCAACCTCCCTGTGCCCACTGTTTACTTATAAATAGACAATATTTTAATAGTTTAATCGCTTACAATCAACTCCATCGCGTGGAAGTGTTATTGAATAAGAACATCGGCATAGATGTCAACTAGCGGATGATGTAAAGAGCAGTGAGACTGTCTTTGAAAATGCCTGATTGAAAATACTTCAAAAATATCATTATTTATTGATTTTAAAGCATTTTTAAATCATAACATGACTATGTAGGCACGTTAAATGATATTGAGCTGGCAAAATAAACGCTACTGTATTTAAAATCGCTTTTAAAATTACTTTATTATATGTAGGCATCATGAAAGCCGCCACGGGGTCCTCATAGTACACCTTCGCTCTGATTGGCTAAGACAGTTCATGGCTTAGATATGTAAGAGCAAGCCAACAGCAGTGTTACCAAAACACTGCATGACCATGACTCTGCGTTCGTGTGTGTGTGTGTGTGTGTGTGTGTGTGTGTGTGTGTGTGTGTGTGTGTGTGTGTGTGTGTGTGTGTGTGTGTGTGTGTGTGTGTGTGTGTGTGTGTGTGTGTGTGTGTGTGTGTGTGTGTGATGATGACTTTGTAAGATCAAAATTCTGTCTAAACTTCTTTAGATTCATCATTGACCCTTGGTATTTTGTTAATTCAAAATTAAAATGAAATAAAATCGGTTCTTTATAATAAATGTATTAATTCTAATGGCAAAATGTAACGTTCATTGTTTTATTGATGTAAAATAAGTTGTAAAAAATAATAATAATAATTTTGTACTTTTCCTCAAAATGTAATTTCTAACTCCAGTAACAAAAAGGCTATCCACACATAATATAAGCTAAACCTGGCTATGTTGTGTTAATGATAGGCTGTGTGTGTCTTCTGTTTACTGTTTAGCAATTAAGAAGTGTTATTGTTTTTTTAAGACTTTCTGAGAAAAATATTCAACATACAGTAGATACAAAACAATGATGTGTTTTGTGAGTCAGACATTAAAACTTTAGACCATTTCATTAAAGATATTTTTGGCATTTTTATGCTTTATTGATAGTGTAGAGACAGAGTTGAAATGGGGCAGAGAGGGGAGTGACATGCAGAGAACGACCGCGGGCTGGAATCGAACCCGGGTCCGCTGCTGGCCGAGGCCCATGGGGGGGACGCCTTACCAACTGAGCTAAGGGCGCCCCCACCATTTAATTTTCTTGTTTGTAGTTGTTCTAGAACTAAGGGACAGTAGAAGGGCAACTGGGAACAACAGAAATACATGAGGAATGTTTATCTTTATTATGCACTTTGAAAATAGAGTCAAAAGTCAAGTAAATTGACAAGATGATATAGGCCTAATATTGGAAAAACATGTAACAGTTGGTGTGAAGGAAAAAAACAAGTAGGCTACATACATACAAGATCAGGAAAATGGAAAAAAATATACATTGTTTTTGTACTATAAATGACACAACAATATATGACTATACAGGTTAAACAATTACTTAATTGTAGATGTAGATGAAATGATGCAAGATATTGAAATACTCAAACTAGTCTAACAAAAAAAGCAAGTAATTTAAACTTAATTATTTATCTATTTATCGACTGTATCTACCTATCTGTCTGTCTGTCTGTCTATCTATCTATCTATCTATCTATCTATCTATCTATCCACCCATCTGTCCGTCCGTCCGTCCGTCTGTCCATCCTTTAACTGCCTCTGTATGTGCTGTAGGAGAAGCGACTCATCAGTAGAGGGATGTGGTATCTCTGCTCTGGTTCACTGATGTTAAACACCACCTGGACCACACACACACACACACACACACACACACACACACACACACACACACACACACACACACACACACAACACACGCACAGGCACACACACACACACACAAACACACACACAGAAAGACAAATATACACACACACATACAAACACACACACACATAAAGAAACATGCCAAGTCAGCAACACAAAAACAGACATATCTATAGAAGTTCCTTACAAATGTACAACATTTGTATCAGTCAAATGTTGCCAAAATTTGCATATTTATTAAAAAAATTCTGGAAACATTGTAATACAAAAAAATATTGTTTCAATGTCAGTAATCAACTGGCAAAGTTGCATAATGATATCTATAAATTAAAAGTTTAACCCCATTCACCTGCAGTATATACACAAAATCGTATGCATGTATTTGCATTTTGCGGTGGTTTATCGTAAACAAGTTATATGTACAGCTTCAAAATGCTATCAAGAGACCAAAAAACAATAAAGCAATTTATTGAAAACTGAACTGAAAAAACTCATCATCTGATCAAAAGTTTTAAGATCTCACCTATAAGAACTCCTTCTACCCATATGTAGAGGTAAGATATACAGCTCTGGAAAAAGGCCACTCCAAATGTTCAGTGTCTCTCGTTTTACTCTTTATAGGCATATGTTTGAGTAGAATGAACATTTTGGTTTTATTTAATATAAACTACTGACAACATTTCTACCAAATTCCAATACATTTTTTGTCATTTAGAGCATTTTCAATAAGTTATGTAGAGATTCAAGAAAAATTCAGACGGGTCTATACATTTTTTCCGGAGCTGTATATACTACAGGTGAATTGGGTTAAACTTTTTGAGTATTGATATCATATTTATATCTTACCTCTACATATGGATAGAAGGAGTTGTGACCGAGGTTCTCCCAGTAAGAGCCCGTCTCAAATCGTAGTTTGTACATGCCGGGGCAGAACGCTGCTCGGCTCACCAGGCCAGGGCAGCGGCCATCTGCATTTGTAGTCCTACGAAAATCATTTAAATGCTGAGTTTTGTAGTCCTAAAAAGAATTATTAACATTTTGAGTTTTAAAGTTTTCTTTAAAATTGCAACAAGGAACTTTTGAATATTATTGAAAAGATTTCGGTAAAGTTGGAAAGATTTTCAATAACTTATAAGAAAAACATTATTAAAATCCAAACGATGCATCTTTGCTATCATCATATGGCAGACAGACAGACAGACTGACAGAGACACACAAACGTACAGACAGATACAGACAGATACAGACAGACAATGGCCTCCAACCTCATTTAGACTGACAGCAGACGTCCTCTAAGCTCCACTAATAACATGTCTCTCTATGTGCAGCGGGCTGTGAGACGAGAGCACAGGGACCGTCTACAAAGGACAAAACTCTAATCCAAAACAACAATTTCCTTTGCTTAAATCTTACTGACTCACTCTTACCCAAAATAAAACAAAAGGGCCCAATGTAGCTATAGCAAAGTGCCCGTTTACAGAGCCTAGGCTGTGTATTAACACCAGATTCCACTGCTTTAAGTTTAAGTTTATTTATTTAAAAGGCACATTGCATATTAATAGACATTTACATGTAAATATACAGGATTGTAGCAACTGCTAATTTGCATCCCTTGTCCCTTGATTGGTCGACACCAATCACATAAAAAAACATACGCGTGTACTCATAAATAAAAATAGACTAAAAGGAAAAAAATAAATAAATAAATAATTAAATAAATAAAAATAAAAATAAAAATAAAAATAAAAATAAAAATAAAAATAAAAATAAAAATAAAAATAAAAATAAAAATAAAAATAAAAATAAAAATAAAAATAAAAATAAATAAATTTAAAAAACATGCAACCGACAGAACAAGTGAGTAAAAACAATTATTCAAATAATGTTAAAAAATAAATAAATAAAATAAATAAAAATCTATGATAGATTGTGTGAACAGTTTTGAGATTCTCACCCCGTGTTGAGCATGTTCCAGATCTTGAGCTGAGTGTCCAGCCGGTGCAGACTGACGGCCATCTTGGACGCGGGGATTCCGTCTCCTGTGTTCAGAACGTGAGTAGAGAGAGGGCTGGGCTCTGCTGCTGCTGACATGATCTACAATCAAGATCCAAGAAGTTTATCTGTCAAATTACTAAACACATTTACATACTACTCCTTTAAAGCAAAAAAAAAATGCATTCCTTAATCAATAAAACCTACATTAAACGAATATTTTGCCTCATATTTAAAGTGTAACTGAACCCTTTTACTTGTTTTTTGAGATATAAGATGATTTAAATCACTATGTTGTGAAGGAACACATATATGCTGGTGTTAATATTGAAAACAATTGCAATATGTTAAATATCGGGAATTTTAGAACTTTACTAAGATTTGAAAATAACTTTTTCCATCGGGTTCGAAAAATGACGTACATTGTGTCTTAATGTACGTCACACGTCGCCGCAAAGCCGGTCACGTCTGATAGACTACACTTCACTGCTGCCCCGCTGAGAAGTCGCGCTCTTTCCCAAAATAGTCGGAGGTGTGTGTTGCTGTCCGTTATCTTCAGATAGATTTAGGCCTATATAATATGAACATTAGTGTTTATATAAGAAATAATAATTATGACGTTGTAGAATAATATTTCATCAATACTATGATAAAATGACTATAGGCCTACGTAGTGAGGGAAGTAAGTTTACTACTGATAGGAGGCGGGCCCCTAGACGTTCCTTGGCTGGGTGTTCATGGAAAGTGGTTTTTGAAACAAGTATGATGTGCTTGGTTGTATACAGAGGCCGTTACCTTTTGCACTTCCCGACAACATATATTCTCAATAGGGGACAGACACACGCACTTCCCGCACGAACACCTATGTCGGGACAGAAATGAATTAGGGTTTCGCTCTTGATTTTTGCTCAACACGTATGTGCTACATACAAGTACAGCTCACTAACGCTAGCTACGTTACCATTCAGAGACGGCGCCCATTCTGTCCTGAACCATTACCTCCATATCGGATGCCGGTAGTACTAATACTGGGGCTGGAGGAGCCATCGGTTCGAATTGATAGGGCTCCGGACCACCCTCAGCTAAATACAATTCCCCCTGAGGGGATTCAGGAGGGGAGAAGTCCTCCACCTCATACGTGCTGCCGGTTGATTCTGATTCACTTTCCATTTTGATTTTGCTAACTAGCTTCACAGACGCCGCGCGCACCCCCCTTCCCTCCTCCCCTCCCGAATGTCTAGTCTCGCAAAGCCAGACCAAACTACAGCACGTAGTATGCCGAATGTCAGACCGTGACGTCCGATCTCGGAATGTTTTAAAAACAAAGGTTCTCAAACGGAATTTTAGAATCCATGGTCTGAAAGCATTTTTCAAAATCGTGCAGTAGCTCAAACAGGGGGTTCAGTTACCCTTTAATACATTTTTAGTTTAGTTTATTTAAATGTATTTGTTTATTTAGCAGGGACAATGCACAGCTCATTAGCAGTACCAGAGTTAGCTATAAACTCATTTTAAGCTAATCTGTAGTCCCTGGGCAGGAAACAGAGGACAACATCTCTGTCAAAAGGGAAACCTAGGGGGCGCCCTTAGCTCAGTTGGTAGGGCGTCTCCCCCCCCCCCCATGGGCCTCGGCCAGCAGCGGACCCGGGTTCGATTCCAGCCCGCGGTCGTTCTCTGCATGTCACTCCCCTCTCTGCCCCATTTCAACTGTCTCTACACTATCAATAAAGCATAAAAATGCAAAAAAAAAAAAAAAAAATCTTAAAAAGGAAACCTAGAAGTCATCGAATAAGACAGATAATGTATAGAAATACATTATCCCTTACATATATTTTCCATTGGCCCCCCATAGACCAGGGGCCCTAACTTAGCAAGGACATGATGGTGTGAGGAAATAAAACAAACAAATACTAGGCAAAGAACACAGACTAGGAAAACAAGATGTCCCCTATAAACAGAAAAGTATTATTTAAATTAGAATTTTATTAATTTAAATTATTTTGTTAAAAATACTTCAGGAATCTGTTTTATCTATTTGAAAGATTTCGTTTTTTGGTAAGACAATCAATGTTGCAGATACACAGTTAAACACACTATTCGCACTTTACTTTAGTATTACCATGTAATAAACTTTTTTTTCAGCTATTATGCACTAAATTAAATGTACTTATGGATATTATAATTACTTTTTACAAAATCTGCTAGGAAATAAAACCCAAAATTTTACACACTGCAGGTTTAAGTCCAACTTCTTCCACTGTCAACTCATTGGTAGTCTGTAAAAAAATATGATTTCAAAATAGCTCCCACAAAACCACTTTCAATACACTCATATGCTGGTTAACTTTGTAATTATCAATAAAAATCTAAATGCGTAAATATATCTCTAAGTTGTGCATGAGTTAGCAATGAGAGAGAAGCCTTACCTCCTGTGTGTGTGTGTGTGTGAATAGATCAAGTTTAATCAGGTCCCAAAAAACTCATCCAACCAGTTTTGTCGTTGCACACACACCCGCCTTCCCACAATGCATTGCACCCAGACCTGCAGTCAAAGGTTGCTCCGGCTTCACCGAATCATTAAAAGTAGTGTAAAGAGAGTGCAGTCAACAACATGTGACCCTGTGTGTGTGTGTGTGTGGTGTGTGTGTGTGTGTGTGTGTGTGTGTGTGTGTGTGTGTGTGTGTGTGTGTGTGTGTGTGTGTGTGTGTGTGTGTGTGTGTGTGTGTGTGTGTGTGTGAGTTGTGTTGTGAGAGGTGTTGTCTGTCTGTCTGTGTCTTGTGTGCGTGTGTGTTTGTGTGTGTGTGTGTGTGTGTGTTGTGTGTGTGTGTGTGTGTGTGTGTGTGTGTGTTGTGTGTGTGTTGTGTGTGTGTGTGTGTGTGTGTGTGTGTGTGTGGTGTGTTTGTGAGATTGTGTGTGTGTGTGTGTGTGTGTGTGTGTGTGTGTGTGTGTGTGTGTGTGTGTGTGTGTGTGTGTGTGTGTGTGTGTGTGTGTGTGTGTGTGTGTGTGTGTGTGTGTGTGTGTGTGTGTGTGTGTGTGTGTTTGTGTGTGTGGACCATAGACAGTACTGAGTGGATGAAGGCTCATTGAACTGTTTGAACATGATAAGGCTTTTACTGATTTAATTAAAACACTGATAACGTTGTAATTGAATTATATTTATACCACAGTCTGTGTGAATACTCTATTCTGATTGGCTGGAGTACATTCCATGGGTGTGGATTAACTTCTGATGTATGGACACCTATGGAACTGTTTACATTCTGTCCACTGCGTCGCCGGCTCGCCGCTGATTAAACTGTGTTGATAAGGGATTTGGGATTTATAAAGCCTAAAATATCCTGCCGTGCAATAGCCTCTGGACACCACAGGATGGCGCTCGAGTCGTAACACAAGAGCTGTAGTAACGATAGTAGTACAATAAAGTGGCTAAACTTAATGTCCTCTGGTTAAACGTCAATGGTTATCTCGTTAAAAAGGTGAGTAAGACCCCTGTTTAATTTGACAAAAGGTTTGTAACTGAGTTTACATGTGTTTAGCCACCAAAGACCGGCTTCACTGTCTATCTGGACATAGGCTACTGCTGTCAGTCACTGCCTCACGTAACTTCTGGCTGTAGCCCGTAATACACATGTTCGCCAGACACATTCTCCGTGAAATGCGTTATTTATTTTGGGGGAAATGCTTTGTTAGCTCGGTGGAACTGTTGTTAAACATGTTGGGTGATTACATTTACTGTTTGTACAGCGTGCGCAATGTTTTTTGACTTTGTATATTGCTAGCATAACAGTAGGTCTGTGGCTAACAGCTGCCGCAGTCTCCCGTTGCTCGTATTATCCCCGGTCCGACTTCCCAGTACAATTTGAACGCACCGTTAAAGCCAAATTATGTCGTTGCCAGGTCGTATCCTTGGTTGTTCCTATTGACTGGAGTACTGAACTACGTTTTCATTACATAAGAACCTTATGGGTTTGCAATGGGTATTCCAGTTATTATACGAGGTCTCGGGCGTTGCTGTGGAAACAAGTTGTTATTCGTTCGAAACAAATCTAGTTTCGTTCAAAAAAAATCTAATTTGATCGCAAAAAGGCATGAATATATAACTGATTGGTCTAATTATTATTTGTATTAGTAGGTGACTATGGTATAAGCGGGTTAATGCCCTTCGAGGTGTCCAGGTATCAGGGATTAATGGACTTCGTGAAGGCAACTGTCCTCCGCTGCGCGTCGGACAGTTCTCGCCTCCACGGTGTCCATTAACTCCTGATACCTGGACACCTCGTCGGGCATTAACCCTTACTTATACCATAGTCTGTGTGAATACTCTATTCTGATTGGCTGGAGTACATTCCATGGGTGTGGATTAACCTCTGATGTATGGACACCTATGGAACTGTTTACATTCTGTCCACTGCGTCGCCGGCTCGCCGCTGATTAAACTGTGTTGATAAGGGATTTATAAAGCCTAAAATATCCTGCCGTGCAATCGCCTCTGGACACCACAGGATGGCGCTCGAGTCGTAACACAAGAACTGTAGTAACGATAGTAGTAAAATGAAGTGGCTAAACTTAATGTCCTCTTGCTAAACATCAATGGTTATCTCGTTAAAAAGGTGAGTAAGACCCCTGTTTAATTTGAAAAAGGTTTGTAACTGAGTTTACATGTATTTAGCCACCAAAGCCCGGCTTCACTGTCTATATGGACATAGGCTACTGCTGTCAGTCAGTCACTGCCTCACGTAACTTCAGGCTGTAGCCCGTAATACACATGTTCGCCAGTCATATTCTCCGTGAAATGCGTTATTTATTTTGAGGGAAATGCCTTGTTAGCTCGGTGGAGCTGCCGTTAAACATATTGGCCGATTACATTTAATGTGTGTACAGCGTGCGCAATGTTTTTTGACTTTGTATATTGCTAGCATAGCCGTAGGTCTGTGGCTAACAGCTGCCGCAGTCTCCCGTTGCTCGTATTATCCCCGGTCCGACTTCCCAGTACAATTTGAACGCACCGTTAAAGCCAAATTATGTCGTTGCCAGGTCGTATCCTTGGTTGTTCCTATTGACTGGAGTACTGAACTACGTTTTCATTACATAAGAACCTTATGGGTTTGCAATGGGTATTCCAGTTATTATACGAGGTCTCGGGCGTTGCTGTGGAAACAAGTTGTTATTCGTTCGAAACAAATCTAGTTTCGTTCAAAAAAAATCTAATTTGATCGCAAAAAGGCATGAAAATATAACTGATTGGTCTAATTATTATTTTTATTAGTAGGTGACTATGGTATAAGCGGGTTAATGCCCTTCGAGGTGTCCAGGTATCAGGGATTAATGGACTTCGTGAAGGCAACTGTCCTCCGCTGCGCGTCGGACAGTTCTCGCCTCCACGGTGTCCATTAACTCCTGATACCTGGACACCTCGTCGGGCATTAACCCTTACATTATAGCTGGAATGAAAAGTAATCTTTTAATTATAATGCTGTTTTATGACTTTTTATTGGAGCAGAAAATGTCAGCAAATCCTTTACTGCTGATGATTTTGCCCCTTGTTTATTGTATTTTATATTACTAGTGCAGTGCCCGTAGGAAGCAGGTCTGCTGTGTGTGTCCTGCTCGTCACTCATTTCAAGCTTTTGGTCGCAGCAGCCAATCAAACCAGAGGGAGGCAGGGTTTAGCCGGAGACTACTTCATTCCCGTCGTTACTGTGGCCTTCTGTGTGCCCATGTATTCGCCGCCAGCATGATATAAATGATAACGTCTTCTACATATTTGGTCATAACTTCATAATCAAATCAAGGATGCACACCTTTGTGCCGTGCGCAAGCCATATCCGGAAGCTCAAGCAGATCTGACTAACAGTGAGAGAGATATGCGAGTCACAGACACAGACAGACAGACAGACAGACAGACAGACAGACAGACAGACAGACAGACAGACAGACAGACAGACAGACAGACAGACAGACAGACAGACGTTTCTTGCTTTATAGATAGATATGTAAATATGTACAAAGTCTAAAATGCAAAAGTATCATCTGAGATTGACCCAACTGCAATTCTATTGTCCTTGCACATAGAAAATAAAGTTAAAAAATGGAGTATAACGGCCCCCACACACATCCTGCGTCTACCTCTGGAGCGCGTCGCGTTACCTTACTGCTGCCTCTCTCGGACTTTTCTCGGACACACATGCAACGTCTCAGCAGCTGCTGCTTCTAAAAGCCCTATCTTTCTACATAGAGTTTTCATAGATAATTCCCATTAAAAATGAAGTTATTTCATGTCATCTATGATGCATATGATTTATATTGAGTCTGGACAGTAATCCGTGCGCCCCATTGCCATTTTTTTTTTTTTTTTTTGCCATGGCCTATTTTCGCTTGTTGGAAGTTTTATTTTGAAGGGGACACACCAGGAAATGGTGAAACTACAGCGAAAGCTTCCAGTATGAAGTCAATATGACTCTCAGCAGAGTATTTCAAAAAACACTTTACTGATTTATACGGGAGAGAGAGAGGGGGGTGTGGTCGGGGAAGAAGAAGGCCGTAGACACAGATAGAGCAACGGAAAGCTGTTGCGCTCATCATGATCTTTTTTATTTCTTCACTATATTGGATCTCTATATGTGTCATTTATCCAAAAATAAAATGCCAGAACTAATTGAAAATTAGTTTTTAAATCCCTCGGATTTTGATTGCACAATTAAATCGTGAAATAAAGGGATTATTCGCGTATACGACTGAGGGATGTTTTATTTTGAAATAAACACACCGGGTAAACGTGTAACTAGAGTGAATGCTGCTGGTATGACTGTCAGCAGAGTATTTCTCTATCAGTTAAAGCACAGAGACGCGAGAGAGACGCGCTGCTCTCAGAAAAAAAATAGGCGAGCCTCCTGAGGTGAAGGGGAGCGGCGCTGCAGACGTGCCTCCGACGCGCCTCAGCAGTGCGTCTGAGGTTGGATGTGTGCTCGCTCTACGTTGATTTCACAGTCTGTGACAAAAAGTCAGACGCAGACGCGAGGTAGACGCGCAGTAGAGGTAGGATGTGTGTGGGGGCCGTAATGTTCTCTGTCCGTACTTTTTTTTCTTCATATATTTGAGATTTACACTTTTTCAGTACACCTTCAGTGTAAATACTCCTAACACGCAATCTGTCCGTACTGTGTGTGCACTGAAAACATCAAGTTTTAATACACAGGCTATGCTCTGTAAATGGGTTTGTTGATAGCTACGGTGTGTACATACCATTTTACAAAGCCTAGGCTGTGTATTAACACCAGCAGTTGTTCAGCGCACTCACAGAATGCACAGGTGGCGATTATTGACGAGATATTCACTCATTTTGACAGAAAAGTGATTTTGTCAACAAGCGTTCTCCAGAATCGCTCGTTTCCATGGCACAACTAGATTAGATTATCACATATATCGAACAAGACACTCGAACGGACCGTGTCACTTGTCTGAGTATGCATGGCCTTTCAGAAATCGGATAAATGTCCGATGCATGGCTGTCTCCATTATGCTAGGTGGCGCTGTAGCCCTTTCAACCATGCTTTCAACAAGTGGTTTTAGAGCCACGTCCGGTTCTCTTCCGTCAATAACCTATGGTGTAGCCTATCACGCGCAGGCACACAAGCACAGAACGAGAAGTCCGATATGCGATATCCGATCCCTGTATACATGCAGAGAGAAAGCCGACAATGAACGAATTATCTAGGTGTTCTTATCCGACTTCTCTTGTCCGTTATTGTGCCAATTTGTGTCCGAAGTAGATCGGATAAAGGTGTTTACATGCAGTTTAAAAGTCCTGTTGAGGTCTTATTCGTTTAGTTATCCGATTATGAGTCTGCATGTAAACGCACTGACTGACTACACCTTTAAACAAGGGGGATGAACTGGTTACAAATGATAAACAGAATTAAATATTGTATAGATTTGTAAAAAGGATTATAAAGAACACAGGAAGCTAATATAACAAATATAAATTATTGAGCTGTGGAAAAGGGGTAGGATTAAATAAGTTTATACTTCTTCCTACTCCTTTTCAGGCATATCAGTTCAATATGTTATTTTGTTTATTTTTTGTTTATTTTTATTTCTTTTGTGAAATCATTTGAACATATTTTTTATTGTATTTTCATGCTTTTAATTTATTTTTTTTGATATGTGAAATAAATTGAAAAAAATATATATTGACATTAGACTTATAGTATTACTGACTGATTTTAGTCATTTATTCAATACAAACACTCTTTCAAAATAAAAGATAACTTATTCCACCCCTTACTGGAAAATAACATGTCTTTATAGTCAGTGGCGTCAACAAACTTTAGGCCGTAATGCTGGATCTTTCCGGTGAATCATTTCACTAGTTTTTGAAAAAAGGCTAGACACACACTCAGTAACATTATTATGTTTTTATTGTGAAGACCCAGAAGTCAAAACTAAACATGACAGAAGTTAAAATGATAGTGCATAACTTTTTCGTATAAATGAAAGTCGGTTACATTCAAGCCGTCACCAAACAAGTTGACACAAAGTTGATTAAGCCTATTATCAGCTCCACAAAACTTGCTCTGTATTTCTCAGTATGGCAGCGTTTACAAACTGCCCCCCTCCCCATGCCCCCCTGACACTGGTGCAGGAGCTCAGAATAATCCCAAGAAGAGCCCAAGACATGTTTCAGTTGAACGTACAGCAGAAGACAAATCCATGAGCCTTAAAGTGAGATGCGACAAAATTCACATTTCAAAACATTCGCTTTCACGGAGCCTCTGATTTAACATAATCTGGCTATCTGACCAACACGATAATCACACTTTTCATAACAGACTGGTAGAATATAAGCAGCCTCTGTTAGCACACATATAAAGAATGTTAGCTTCCTCACTCTAGCGTATTTGTCTTTTTCTGTAGACAGACTCTAAGTAACACTTCCAGTTCAGGCTTTGTGTAAAGTTAACACCGATTTTTTTTCAGCGTGCCCACAAAACGGAAAGGTAGCGGATGGTGAGAAGATATTAGCTGATTTTGACAAAAATTGCTTAAGATTCCTTTAACTGACACATTTATACCAAAAACCCTGAAAGATTTGACAATTCTCAAAAATGTGATCCTGTACTTGATACTTAAAGGCCTACTTCACCGGTTTGAATATGAAGGTGTATTGAATTCTGAGATCCTATGTAGTATAAATGTGCGAAAAAAATTAAAATCGGTTCATCCTAGCCTGAGAAAAGGCAGAAAGAGTGTTTTTTTTAACCCTATATTTCTCCTTCTCGTGACATCACAGAAAGAGAAATATAGGGTTAAAAAATTTTTTACTTCGTAAATATTACTGTGATGTCTTTTACTGTCTTTTAACCCTATATTTCTCTTTCTGTGATGAACCGATTTTAATTTTTTTCGCACATTTATACTACATAGGATCTCAGAATTCAATACACCTTCATATTCAAACCGGTGAAGTAGGCCTTTAAAGGTATACTGCGCAGTATTTGTCCGATGTGTTTCGTTAACACAAGATTCAGACCTCTTCCCAGCTACACCCCTCTACACTACACTAACAGTGATTGGCAAGTCACAAAAATTACTCCCAACAGTATTTACAGCGCGGCATAAGTTTAGGCTCACGGCAGCATTATTGCAGACCCTTCCACATTCAGGGTTCCTAGGGCCAAAGAGGATTTTAATCCTTCTGACATTCAGGCATCAAACACAGTCTAACTTTACTAAGACACTTCTTCTTTCAGATTTGTTCTTTTATACCTTTTAAACTTCCTACAAGGGATTGTTAAATGTTCGTGACACAGTCAAATTTTCTTCCTCTGATGATCATTATTTACATGTAACAGCAAACGAGACAATCAGTCCAAAGAATGCTATTTTTACTTCCTTACTATTTATGCCGTTGCACAGGTCTGAAATGTCCACGTTTTCTTTACTTAAAGGTGCAGTGTGTAATATGACATCATCAAGAAAGTTCTAGAATGCAACACTCCCTGGGTAACCCCACCCCTTTCGAATAATAACAGAAGCTACAGTGGCCTTCAAGGACAAGAACAATTCTAAATTTTAAACAATGCACCTGATGACATTCCAACTATGACACTGTCAAGATGGCGGCACTAGGCCTTGGTCCAAAATGTGCAGAAATATGGACATATATGAGACCCTTTCTAAGGGAAAAAATAATAATTCAAAACACTTTTCTCAGCTATTATGCACTAAATGAAATGTACTTATGGATATTATAATTACTTTCTACAAAATCTGCTAGGAAATAAAACCCAAAATTCTATACACTGCAGGTTTAACCATGGTAATTTTACCATTATTATTCTGAAATAATTACATAAGCATTACCTCATGGCCATGCATCCTGCCGACTCTCTTTCACTCGCTTCCTAAGCAAATGCACGCGCCGCCGCCACGCACTAGCAAAGATCTTTAGGACCGCAGGCTCTGGTGTGGTAAACACACTACTGCTTTGGTCCAAAGGTGGAGCTACAATCAACAAAAACATTAAGTTCCTCATAGCTATTTTAACTTATTTGCTGCTACTAGTTTATTTGCACTACATTCTGACTCTGTGGTGTATTTGTATTTTTTAAAGTAGTGTTATGCTATGTACAATGTGAGTATTTGTGTTCACTGGGAAAGGTCAAAGACCAAATTCCACCAAGGTGGACAATAATGCAAATGGACTCCACTTATATAGCTCTTTCCTTTGTTTTTCACAGACTCAAAGCACTGTACATTGTTTTGTACACATTCACCCATTCACACACACACATCCATACACCGATAGCAGCAGCAGCTACCACGCAGGGTCCAAGCTAACTATCAGGAGCAGTTTAGGGTTCAGTGTCTCTTTGCCCAGGGACACTTGGACACTTGTCGGGGAGACGGGGGATCGAACCACCGACCCTGTCACCCAGTGGACGACCGCCCTACACACTTCACCACAGCTGCTCTATCTACTCTTTCATAGAACAGAGAGACACCGAGGAACCAGGATTTGACCTGGCCCAGAACCCAAACCCTGGATACAGATCTTCAGTGAATTCGGTGTTTACAGTGTAGAGGTGGATCGGTGTGTCGCAAAAGGAGACTTTGTAGAAGGACAGAGTGCCAGCAGGACAGTCCACATACACCCCTACCCTGTGAGAGACAGAGGGGATCGGTGTTCTATTGTTACTGTGACAGACATAGCAAGCATCATCTTCACTGCAGTCAAGGCTCCAGGACTGGTCATTCCATCCAAACACACAATCTTCTCCCTTCCTCTGGATTCCTTTGTAAGATACCGATATGATGACTTTTCCTTTCCACTCGACCTCCCAGTAGGAGCGACCGGTGAGGGGCTTTTCACACAGCATCTGAGGACAGACATCAAACCTCTCTGGATGATCAGGATATGGCTGCTTCTCCTCTGCCACCCATGTCACCTTCTTGTTGTCGTCAGATAGCTTGAGATTTCCATTTACTGTGTTTGTGTCCAGTGTGAGTTCACAGGAATCTGGTGATGAGAATAGACACACACAACACAGCTGCAGTTATTGATCTATCGTCTACTCATTGACTATTTGATTACTCATAACATCGGATTTGTCAATGAGTGACATCACAGGTTGAAGATGGTTGAACGTGTGATGCCTTGCTTTCATGAACCACATTTTAGAAACACACTTACACTTCCTCAGACCAGGTGTCAACCATTGGACTCCACCATTCTCCACACTGAAAGGGAAAAGACGGGTCCAAAATCAGCACAATCTCTTCCAGTAAGAGGACATAGACATTGCATTTCTCTCATACACATTTATAATATCATACAATATGTATAGAAGCCTCCTCCTCTATCAAACCTATTGTCTGTGGCTGCAGCAGACTTCTTCCTACCTGAGTTCTTCAAGACTCCATGGGGGTTCGTCTGCTCGAGTAGACAGTATCTCCGCTCCTGCCACTCCTGGATGGTTGTAGCTCAGGTCCAGCTCTCTCAGATGGGAGGGGTTTGATCTCAGAGCTGAGGCCAGAGAAGCACAGCCTTTCTCTGTGATCTGGCAGCCTGAGAGCCTGCAAACACACACATTATCCTCTGTTAAGACATGTTGGTAAGTTTTTTGTTTAGGCACACTTAGGTCTAGATATAAAACTTCGGATGCAGAGTTAGAATGAAGGGGAGGCAGATTGGGACAGTGGTCCCTGTGTTGAAAAGGAGGACCAGGGAGTGTAGAGTGTAACCCTAACCCTAAGCCTTTCTGGTAAAGTCTCGATTGAAGAGCAACAATACAGATTATATCCTGGCCGTGGAACAACAGACCAGCCCCTCACTCAAGGATCCTGGAGGAGGCCTGGAGGTACGCCCATCATGTCTATATGTGTTTTATGGACCTAAAGAAGATGTGTACATGATTGATCGGAGAATCGTTGCAGCGAAAGCAGCTACTACTTTGCATAGAAAGGAGACGATTAAGGTGGTTGGGGCATCTGGTAAGGATCCCCCTGGGTACCTCCCTAAAGAGTCTAGTTTTGAAGAGGAAGTACCAGGACTAGGTGGAGAGATTATATCTCCACACTGTCCTGGGAACACCTCGGGATTCCCTACTTGGAGCTGGTTAATGTGGCCCGGGAAAGGGAAGTTTGGGGTCTCCTGCTGGGGCTGCTGTCCCCGCGACCCGACCCCGGATAGGAAGATGAAGATGAGTGTGGGAGCATTTAATAATTGAACAACAAATGCAAGAACAAGAGAAAAATTATCAAAATCCTCATTAAAACTTATTTTTTGAGTCTAGAAGCTACTTCTTATGTTTCGTCTAAGGTCCTTGGACGAATAATGTAAGCAGACACAATCCTACGCACCTTAAATGTGTTTCAACCAACACAAACAAGATATAAAATGGTCATAAACTGAATGTGATAATGAACTCTGACCTGAGGGTATGGAGAGCACAGTTTTCACTCTTTAGACCATCAGACAGCAGCTTCACTCCTGAATCCTGCAGGTTGTTGTTGCTCAGGTCCAGCTCTCTCAGACTAGAGGACTGGGAGCTGAGAACTGAGGCCAGAGCTTTGAAACTTCTCTCTGATAGATTACAGCCATCCAGTCTGGAGAGACAACAGAAAGGAAACAAGTAATACGTTACTTATTCATTCTCCATTTGAGAGAAAAATGTATGTTTAAAACAAAATACCTACAGAGCTTTTTGGGAAGCTTCGACCACTGGCATCAGCCTCAGAAGAGCCTCCTCTGAAGCAGAGTATTTCTTCAGGTCAAACACGTCCAGATCCTTTTCTGAAGACAGTAAGATGAAGGCGAGAGCAGACCCCTGAGCAGGAGACAGTTTATCTGTGGAGAGACGTCCTGAGCTCAGGGACTGTTGGATCTGCTCCACTAGAGAATGATCATTCAGCTCATTCAGACAGTGGAACAGATTGATGCTTTGCTCTGCGGAGAGATTCTCTTCAATCTTCTTCTTGATATACTCAACTGCTGCCTGATTGGTCTGTGATCTACTTCCCGTCTGTGTCAGCAGACCTCTGAGGAGATTCTGATTGGTCAGCAGTGAAAGTCCCATGAGGAAGCGGAGGAACAAGTCCAGATGTCCATTTGGGCTGTGTAAGGCCTTGTCAACAGCACTCTGGTAGAAGTGTGTGGGCGCCGGATTTCTTTCCTGTCATCAGATTGACTCCAGTGTTGAAGAATGTCAGATGGACATGAAGAGCAGCCAGAAACTCCTGAACGCTCAGATGGACGAAGGAGAACACCTTGTCCTGGTACAGTCCACTCTCCTCTTTAAAGATCTGTGTGAACACTCCCGAGCACACTGACGCTGCTTTGATATCGATGCCACACTCTCTCAGGTCTGATTCGTAGAATATCAGATTGGCTTTCTGCAGCTGCTCAAAAGCAAGTTTTCCCAGAGACTCGATCATCTTTCGGGTCTCTGGACTCCAGTGTGGATCTGTCTCAGCTCCTCCATCATACTTGATGTTCTTCAGTTTGGCCTGAACCACCAGGAAGTGGATGTACATCTCAGTCAGGGTCTTGGGCAGCTCTCCTCCCTCTATGGTCTTCAACACATCCTCCAGAACTGTAGCAGTGATCCAGCAGAAGACTGGGACATGGCACATGACTCGAAGGCTTCGGGATCCCTTGATGTAGGAGATGATTTTGTTCGCCTGCTTCGGCTCCTTGAATTTGTTCTTGAAGTACTCTTCCTTCTGTGGGCGAGTGAACCCTCTAACCTCTGTTACCATGCCAACACAGTCAGGAGGGATCTGATTGGCTGCTGCAGGTCGTGTGGTTATCCAGAGGCGAGCAGAGGGAAGCAGGTTCCCCCTGATGAGGTTTGTCAGCAGCACATCCACTGAGGTGGACTCTGTAATATCAGTCACGGTCTTATTGTTGCTGAAGTCCAGAGGAAGTCGACACTCATCCAGACCGTCAAAGATGAACACAACCTGGAACTTGTCAAATTTGCAGAGTTGTGCTTCTTTGGTTTCTTTAAACAGGTCATGAACAAGTTCCACCAAGCTGTACTTTTTCTCTTTCAGCACATTCAGTTCTCTGAACGTGAATGGAAATGTGAACTGTATGTCCTGGTTGGCTTTGCCTTCGGCCCAGTCCAGAGTGAACTTCTGTGTTAAGACGGTTTTCCCGATGCCAGCCACTCCCTTTGTCATCACTGTTCTGCTTGGTTCATCTCTTCCAGGTAACGGTTTGAAGATGTCTTCTTGTCTGATGGTTGTTTCTGTTCCGTCCGGCTTCCTGGATGCTGTTTCAATCTGTCTGATCTCATGTTCCTCATTGAAGGCTCCAGACCCTCCCTCTGTGATGTAGAGCTCTGTGTAGATCTGGTTCAGAAGGGTTGGGTTTCCTGCCTTAGCGATCCCCTCAAACACACACCGGCACTTCTTCTGCAGGTAGGATTTTAGTTTACGCTGACAAACAGGAGGTCCTGAATAAATGCACAAGAAATAGGAAAATTTATTGAATTATAACATTCAAAGTCAAAGTCAAAGTTTTGACAAGTCAAAGACATACATAAGAATCGAAATGGCGTTTATCTACGACCTGCAGTGCAATAGGAACGATAAAAAAAATATAGAGTAGAATAAGTAGAACATGACAAACATCTGAAGAATTCCTATTTTTCTCTATTTCTTGATGTCCTAATCATCCATCGTGTTAGCCTGGTCCAACCAGACCATCGTACTTAATTTCATTTGTACAGAAGGTCTGGAACTGCTGTAATTGGCAAACGTTCACTCACTTGGAGGTGTGTGTCTGTTGAAGTTTAAAACTATTGGATCTGCCCAGTGCCACTCTGGATTAGCCAACCAATCGCATAACGTTTGGTTGTGACGTATGTCATGAGCCTGGATGTGCGTTCCAGTTGTACTGGGAACTCGGAAATTTCCGACTTCACTACATATTGTAGTCTATGGATCTACCGGTACCTGGCAACGGTAACTCGCTAGAGCCTAACGTTTAGTTATTTGGATGAGAAAGGTTGTAGGCGTCCATACTTTCCCGAGCAGATGCACTGGAACACAGACAGATCGGAACTCGGAACTACCAAGTCGGAAATTTTCGAGTTCCGAGTATAAAGGAACGCAGCATTCAACTGAAACTGGAGCGCGACATCAACGTCATCGTTCTCAGCCTCTCGCTCTGTTCGCTGATTGGACCGCCAAAAGTCTGGCTGGAGAAGGAACCCATGAATATACCTCAGCCCCAGACTGACTAACGAAGTGAAATGTGAATTGAGCGGAAGTAAGTAGGCGGGTGGAGCCAGAGGCTACCATCGTGTTATATCTTTAAGAAAATCGTCTTACGGCTCTGTAGACGGTCAGCCAGCTCCCCCTGGTTCATTCGTCTCAGCAAGTGTTGTGCGATCTCCAGAACTGCTTCTCTGCTGTTCCTTCTCTGCTCTTCATCTTCTCCCTCCAGCTCCTCTTCATCCATCCCATGACTCTCCAAGCATTCTGAGTGACCTGAACTCAGAGCCTCCTCGATCCGATCCAACTCGTTCTCCACAAATTTGTCAAAATCTGCCTTCAGTTGCTGGAAACATAAAAGTACATTAGTATGGTATAATAGCAGTAGGGGAGAACGGGGGAATCTGAGGCATCGGGTAATGTGAGCCACCCCCTGTATCTAGGCAACGGAAAACATTTGTGGTCAGGTGAGATATATGTTTTCAAGCCCCTCTCATTTCCCCTTGGCCCTGAAAGAGAGGACCTCATGGTGCTGTGGTAAGCATGTTTTTTTCACCAAAATAGGTATTTTGCATGTAAAAGTAAATTTTCTTGCTGTCAACTTTATCAACTGTTGTGCCAAAGCAAATGTATTCACGTAGAAAAACTTCTATCATACGTGTTGATGAACTGCCAACATATAAAAACCATGTGATGATATTAGCTAAAGATTAGCCTGAAATGCTAAGAGAGGTAGTTTTTTCTCAAATTGTGGTGGTGGGGGAAAGTGAGCCAAATGCTGTGGGGGAAAGTGAGCCACTGTCTCACTTTCCCCCACCATGAGGCACAAGTTAAGTTTAGTCTTAAACATATTTTAATGTAATATTACATGACATATGTTTTATTTTAATGTCATACACATCGTAGAAAAGCCATCATGCCAAGGAAATACACCAGGAAGACGACCTGGGGCAACCACACGGAAAGAGCACCTTCTCATCTTTCCCTGTAACCTTCAGGGCTGGAATGTAGAGTAGGCCTAGTTGTAGAGTATGACAGGCTGATGTTATAATCCAGTTGGGTCTTCTCCTGTGTTCTGAGTCCCAGGCTGTTCTTGCTGGTTCTGATTTTCCTATGCTTTGACCCCCAGACACAAGCTGGCTCTAAGGGTCCTGTGTTCTGACCCCCAGACTGTGTTCTAATCTAACTGGTTCTATCTTTCATTTGAATCGTATTAAAACCTTTTGAATTATAATATGTTGTATTTGATTTTGTTCAGAGTTACTTTCAAGTGTTTAGAAAATTTGCTTTGCTTAATTGACCAAACCCCATCATTCTTTTACTAGTCCGACATTAGTTCTGGAATGTGTGGCTAGCTTTCAGGATTCTTACTGTTATAATATGTGTTGTTATGGTATAGTTTCAGAGTGGAAAAGGTAAGTGGATCAGTTTAACCCCAGCTGGTTCACTTTACCCCCTTGATTGTTCTGGTCTGTCTCAGTTTACCCCACAGCTGGGGTAAAGTGAGCCACATGACAACTTTTTTTAAAACAATCATATTTTCACTGCCCTTTGTTTTGAAAAAATTCTGCTAATGCCCATTTCTATGAAACATCCTGAATTAATGGGAAATGTGTAAATTTGAGTGATAAATCATTTTAGCTCGCTTAAGGCCTTTGCACACCGGGCGCGTTTTATTCATGCGAATAATCCGTTTATTAATGAACGTATACAGAGTCAATACAAGCTTCCACACCAGCGCCGTCATTTTGCATCGCGAATTTGCGTTTTTTATTTTTTCGAACTGAGTTTGATTTTTCTGGGACGTCGCTTCTAAAGTGGAACGCGACAAGATTCACATTTCAAAACATTCGCTTTTACGTTGCGTTTATTCGCGTCGCGCCCGGTGTGCAAAGGCCTTTAGAGGGGAGCAAATGTAAAAAGTGGCTCAGATTACCCCTTTCTCCCCTATATTAGTTTGTGAATTTACACAAGGCACATTGAAATGTGTCTTTTTCCATATCCCCTCTTCAAGTTCTGGAGGTTATTGTGAACAGAATAGATGTAAAAGTAGTAGTTGCTGTAAATGTACAAACCGTAAATATGGGCTTGAGTTGTGTTTGATGATGATGGGAAGAATGATCAGTGGAAACTTCTGAGCCCTCCTGGTCGTCAACTCTGTGGAGGGATCATGAAGAAGAAGCATTATACATACACACATAGGCTACATACATTAAGACATACATACATAAGACATTATGTCCATCCACACATAGACAAGCATAAAGTATGTCTTACTGCTGATCCCACTGTGAGTTACGTAGGGCTTAATGAATAAGTAATATTAGGGCGCACTCACACTAGGCCATCTGTACCGTGCCCGAGCATGTTTGTCCCCTAAAGTCTAGATCGTTTGGCTAGTGTGAGCGCGCTATCCGTGCTCAAGTACAGTACACTTCCGTGGCCTGAGTACCCTTGGCAGAGGTGTACTCAGGCCACAGTACAGATGCTAATGAGATGACACACGCACAAGCACGTGCACAAGCAAGCGCACAGACGGTATTCCTGATGTCAATGTATTAGGGATGCACATAGTCAGTTAAACGTCCACTGTCTTACTAGTCGGCACCAGAATTGCCCATCACTTGGACTTGAACATAAAATCGGTGAGAATTAACATGTGTGTAGGCCTAGGTGTGGGCTAATAATAGAGGGAGAGAGAGAGGGCAACTGGGCAACTTTGCCTAGTGTGAGTGCGCCATTATAACGTGAGTAATTGGTTACCTATCTGCAGCAGTGGGGATTTGTCCTTTAAAGTTGATGAAGTGGTCAATTGAATTGTCACTCTTGAGGGACAGACAGCTGGGTTCAGGTCCAGGTTCAGCAGAGGCTCCACTCCTAGTTCATCAGAGAGGAAATACAAAATAGAAAATGAACTCTTTAGTCTTTAGCATTGACACAGAAGCTGCTGGAGAAACTAACAGCTGCCAAAGTTCACATTTGAACCCACACAGGTGTCTAGAATATGGGACAGGAACCAGATATTTATTCAATATTTTTGCTTATTGTGATTTGCTGTCCACCATTTTGCTTCTACATTCCATTGTAATACAGAGTAAGGTGGCCTAGAGGAAAGGTGGCCTCCCAGTAACCATGAGGTTCTCTGGTTCCTCCTCCCAGTAACCATGAGATCTCTGGTTCCTCCTCCCAGTAACCATGAGATCTTTGGTTCCTCCTAGTTAATCAGAGAGGAAAAAAAAGTTCCTGCGGTCCCCATACGCACTTTAACAATTTAAAAAAAAAAAGTGCAACATAATATATATAATTTGACCAAACCAGGTCCAGTGTTAAACTGAAGCCAATGGTTGAAGACCGGTTACACTGAGCAGCTTTCACATGTGAGAATATAAAGGAACGTGAGGAGAACCGTGCTGAAAATAAACAGTAAAAACATGAACCAGTGATATTTAAATGTTAGTAACAGTTTACCTCACTGCAGCCGACGGTTGTTGTCCTTTAAAATCAATGAAATCATCTTTTGAGTGGTCGCTCTTGAAGGACAAACAGCTGGGTCCAGGTCCAGGAGAGTCTGGTCTCTGATTGATCCTGTAAAAGAAAAAAACAACATTGATAAATGAATCCAAAAAGATTTACAAAGTCTAACGTGATAAATCAACTTGAATATTCTAGTAGACAGACTAGTATTCACTTTTTGTAGCAGACAGTAAATGGACAGAGAGCAGGAAAGCATAAAATTGTCTGACATGATGCATCAACAGCTGACGCTTCCGATATAGACTGCAGGAAATTTATCACACACAACACACACACACACACACACACACACACACAAACAAACAAACACACAAAGTGATTTGACAGTGAATATTGATGGTGCAGTGATTTGAGTTCAAAAAAAGGGGTGGAAAGTTTTCAGAAAAATTTACCGAAACTTACACTTTTTTTTCATGAGAAGTTAAAGCTATAGTGCGTAAGTCTTTCATATAAATTAATGTATGTGACATTCAAGCCATCGCCGGACGTGATACTGGTGTCTCCCCCCCACCCCACCCAATGCTGGTGCAGGAGCTCAGAAAAATCCCAAGAAGAGCCCAAGAAATGTTTCAGTTGTTGATTCTGAAGGTATAAAATCCATGTGCCATCACTGAAGGCTTTACCTCATGTAGATGGCGATGCACCGACAGTGTTGTTGTTATTACTCAGAATTAGTCATATGTGCAACAAAAGTTACGCACTGCTGCTTTAACAATGATTTAAAAACACAGGCATAAACCCACACAGTTTCCCACTAATAAAAAATAATAATAATTTAATTGAAAAGGTGTCGTATTACTTGACATATCTTACATAGTTGTATCAGTAGTCATATGTGCAACAGAAGTTACGCACTGTAGCTTTAATCTCAGTAATTAGGTGAATTTGGTCAAAGAGATTCTGATCTCACCTCAGAGCTTTGGTCGGGACGTCCTGCTCTGAGTCCTCACTCTGATCCATGATGCTGAAGTCACATCAACTCACACACATTTTAATCTGGAGAGGAAATATATATAACAATCAATGGCAAATAAATCATCATACTATCTATCTATCTGTCTGTCTGTCTGTCTGTCTGTCTGTCTGTCTGTCTGTCTGTCTGTCTGTCTGTCTGTCTGTCTGTCTGTCTCTCTCTCTGTCTGTCTGTCTGTCTGTCTATCAATCCATCCGTTATTATCGGGTTTGAAAATAAATATCCTTGTGAGTCAATGATTAGTAGCGCAGTTTTATTTTGTAATGGTTATAGTTAACTATTATTAGTAATAATCCATAGGTAGCCGAGTGAGTGAGTGAGTGAGTGAGTGAGTGAGTGAGTGAGTGAGTGAGTGAGTGAGTGAGTGAGTGAGTGAGTGAGTGAGTGAGTGAGTGAGTGAGTGAGTGAGTGAGTGAGTGAGTGAGTGTGTATGTGTGTGAGTGAGTGTGTCGGTGTGTGTTTGTGTGAGTGCGTGTGTGTGTGTGTGCATAGGGTGGAGTAAGCTACAGCTGCATTTCATTGTGTGAGTCTTTGTTGTACTACATTAACTGAGCTGAACCCTGATAAGAAACTCAAAGTCCAGAAAGCAGTGCAGTTGTTAATCTGTCTAATAAAAGATAAAAGAACTATTGTGTCTTATTCAAATAATTATTCAAAACTGTTCATTTAACCTGTTAGTTCATGCTGTCCATATTCATAATGATAACCACTCATAAATAACATCTGTAAAAATTGCATATTCATATATTTTTCACATTATTCCTTTCAATGTACAGCATTGCATTTCGTAACAGTTATTTTATTTTGTAAAATGTTGCTTTTACATGTAAAGTATTCTGTTTCGTTTAATTGCAATTTTGTTTTTGATTGTATTTTCTATTTAAATAAGAATTTAATTGCCAATGACTGCTGCTGCTGCACACACACCACCACACACACACACACGCGCGCGCACACACACACTTTTTTCTTTTTTTACAATGGCCACATGAGCCCCTAGCTCTTTGGACAGCCCCTATCCGTCCATAATTTTTTCACACAAACACGCACGCACACACACACACACACACACATAACCTTCTGACATGCGCATGCGCGTTCAATCTTTCGCCCTCTATTTCCCCCGACAAAATGACGGAAATCCATCAAATGTTGGGAGACTTCGACAAAATAAAATTGCAACAAAATGTATTTCATTGCCAGATGTGTTCGATAATCTTTCATCTCTCTTTGTAGCGAGATCTCCCTATAAAAAGTTGTGACGTGTAGAGCAGGCCACAGTGCGTCACTGAAGGCTCCACCGTTAGTTTAGGCCTACCGTATTGTATTATAATGTAAAGGCATACTAACATCGCCTAACGTTTGGTTTCGACCCGGGTGCAAGTTATAAGCGATCACTGCTGATTATTAGATATCATATACGGGCAGACATTAGGCGTTGGCCTGCTACACTAGTCCAATAACGACCCCGTTAACTCACAAACAACTGACTGACTATTACACACACACACACACACACACACACACACACACACAGAGTCCTACACACACACACACACACACACACATTTGTATGTTGTCTCTTATTTATTAGGCTACTACACCGTGCCCAGACCTTTACGCAAACAACAACTCACTGACCGACTATTCCCACAGTGACGCAACAAGTTTCCAGATCAAACGTCGAGTTGTCACTTCGCTGTCTATAGTGTAACATGAGCTGCTGTGAACGTGCAACAACAATTCATATTTCAGAGTAGTTATCTTACCTTTTCGCCTGCGTTCCAGAGGAGAAACCATAGAAATATAACTGCGCCACAGTCACACACAGCGGTCCAGAGAAAACGAAAGTAAAGTTGCAACCGGACAGGACACAAGTAGGGGAGGGGGGAGGGGGGCGTGAGTCACAGACATTCCTTTGAGTTATATAAATATGCTGTACAGCGGGAGCATTCACAGATTAAATAGCCATCAGTTTGAAGTCTCACCGAGTTGGCGTTATGTTGAGGCAGTCACAGGAGCTGTTTGATGTAGTCTTAAGGGTGGACTTTAAAAAAAATGTAAAAACCTTGCGCTCCGGTGGCGTAGTGGATAGAGCGTGTACCATATTGGCTCTGGCCTTCGTTGCAGTGGTCGCGGGTTCAAATCCGACCTGTGGACCTTTACTGCAGGTCATCCCCCCTCTCTCTCTCTGTCTGTCTCCCCATTTCAACTCTGTACTATCTAATAAAGCTTGCAAATGCCAAAAAATAATTTTAAAAAAACTAAAAAAACTTGAAATTTGTAAAGGAAAAAGTTGAAATTTCGACTTCATTCTCGGAATGCATGGTGAAAGAAAATATTCCTCAATAAAAACAAGTTAAAACAGGATCCTCTTCTAATTTTTTTCTTCCCTGTGTCCCTAACACTCTTTCGTAGCCTGTTGACCATTGCATATTATTTTTTGTAAATTCGTAAATGGTATAGTATTCTTTATATTCCTGCTGTTCATTCTATTTTTTGTTCTTAATTTAATCAAAACTAAATTATTTTGAGGAACCTGGAACCAAACGTTAAGACTAGAATATGTTTGTAAACCAAACTGTGGGCCCTGCTGCTGTAAACAACAACAACAGTGAAACAGTAACTTTTCAGGAAGCTTTCTAACTTCAAACAGTGTTCCAGGGATCTACATTTTCCTGTGAGGAAAGTTTGTTTTATTCAGTGTATAGAACACACCTTAGAAAATGTTTCACTTCTCTGACACACCCAAAGTTACATAGTGCACCTTTAACGGTTTTTTCTAACATATATAGCCTCCTTTAGGGCGGGCAAATCAGACATATCTACCCTGTCATTTAGAAGCCATACAGATGTTTTAAACAACACACAGTGGGCCTTATAATTCATTTTAATTGGAGCTCAAATGACATGGCCAAGTCCCAGTGAGTGAATTTAATACAGTGACCAAAGTGTAGCTGCTTTTGTTCAATATATAATGATGATTATAAGACACAAACAGTAGCAAAACTTCTCCTTATAATTTGACAAATTCTATTTTGGATCCAAAAGTGAAAGTTTGTTCCAGATGTGGGACAAGGGTTGTGTGTGTGTGGGAGGGGAGGCGGGGGGAGAGGGGGTGTATGTGTGTGTGGGGGGAGTGGGGGTGTATGTGTGTGTCTGTGTGTCTGTGTGTGTGTGTGTGTGTGTGTGTGTGTGTGTGTGTGTGTAGTGTGTGTGTGTGTGTGTGTGTGTGTGTGTGTGTGTGTGTGTGTGTGTGTGTGTGTGTGTGTGTGTGTGTGTGTGTGTGTGTGTGTGTGTGTGTGTGTGTGTGTGTGTGTGTGTGTGTGTGTGTGTGTGTGTGTGTGTGTGAGTAAGTGCACTGCAAAGAAATTCAAAAGGTAACATTATTCATATTTTGAATGCAACTAGATTTTTTGGAGTTTTTAGGGCTAAAACTAAAATGTTTAAGTTTGAAGGTAAACTGTCTACATTTGAGCCAACTCATTATATTTTGTTGAGATAACTTATGATTCATGTGTAATGCCTTGAATTATTTTTTTTGTTTTCTAACTTTATATTTTTTGCAGTGCAGAGGAGAAATTTGGCAAGTGCCCTCGAAGTAAAGAGACGTGTGTGTGTGTGTGTGCATGTGTGCGTGTGTGTGTGCGTGTGTGTGTGTGTGTGTGTGTGTGTGTGTGTGTGTGTGTGTGTGTCTCCTAGTGAGAGAGAGAGAGAGTGAGAGAGTGTGTGAGTGTGTGTGTGTGAAAGAGAGTAAGAGCGAGAGTGAATGAGTGACTGAGTGTGAGAGAGAGAGAGAGACAGAGTGTGTGTGTGTGTGTGTGTGTGTGTGCGTGCGTGCGTGCGTGTGTGTGTGTGTGTGTGTGTGTGTGTGTGCCCTCAAAGTAAAGAGACGTGTTGTAGTGTGAGATGGTTTAGTTTCCAGAGGAGCAGTGAAGCAGACAGGAGCCTGAAACACTCAGTTGATCACAAGACGAGGACAGAGATTATTTTATTCAAGATGAAGATTGTCTGTATTTTTGTTCTGACTGTTTGTCTACATTATCCGTCGTTTTCTTCAGCCCAGGTAAGTTTATACATGTTTAAATCATATGTATTTTTTAAATTTTGTTTTTGTTATTTTTTTTTTACATTGATACTCTTATGTATTTTTTAAACAATTTTTTAATAATATTTTTTTTTTTTTTTTTTTTTTAAGATTTTATTTTAAACTGAGAAAATACAAGGGACCACAAAGTGATACAAGACATACACAGACAGTCACGTAAAGATGAAAAAAACATTTAAAGAAAAGTGTAAAGTAAAATAAAACAGTTGCGGTGCAAAATTTAATATTTCATGTGCTTATTGAGTCACTTTTCAAATTATATGTGTTGTCAGGAAAAGAGACTCACTTCTTCTTGCTTTTTGTCCTGTCAACCTGCCTTGTCAATTTACTTAAATAAATACTGAGGCCGAGATCCCGAATTTTACACCTTTCTCCATGGTTATTTTTTCCTTCATAAATAAGGCTAAAGAACACGTATATTTTTATTTCTAACAGTGTTTATGTAATTATTATATGTTTATTATATTATATGAAAAGCTATAAAAGACTATATGAGGTTCCTCAATGTACATGCACTCTTTAGGTAAATTGATATTGACATTTAGGACAGCACATTCGATTTTTAATTTTTTATAAATTTAAGTTGAGACAATGCCGGTAGAAATATAATTTTTCAAGCACTGGTTAATTTTTAGATTTTTGTCTCTTTATCTTCCATAACATGTCTTCTTTCATACTAGTATAAATCAAAGGTCCAAAATGTACATTCAGGTGTTTATTTGACTAAACCTTGTCTGTTGGCGTTTGTATATTTCTCCAATACGACCATTATCTCAACATTATAGTTATTTATTTTTTCAATATTCTGAACAAAAAATCTCAACTTCTAAAGCACTTACATCAACTAAACTTTCCATATTCATTCTCAGCACTATTCTGAATGTTATTCCAGAAGGATTTGTTCATATGTTGTTCACTGTCTGATTTATGAGACATTTAGTTCTTTAAAAAACATGAAGAAAATGCATTTTAAAGACATGTGTCCAAAACTTGCAAAAACTTGACACCAATATGTTATATAAAAAAAATAAAAATAAACGTCTACAGCCAAATTTGCATATTTATTCAAAGATTTCTGATTTTTTTCTAATACAATTGAATCACTGTTTTAATTCAGCTGCAGTGTCCGGCCCTAATGTGAAACATGTCTGAATGATCACAGCAGGCGTCTGTGTCAAAACTAAAACATATAATTGAACTGAAGAGAAATGATTTGATCTTAAGATATTTTTTTTGCATTTTTATGCTTTATTGATAGTGTAGAGACAGAGTTGAAATGGGGCAGAGAGGGGAGTGACATGCAGAGAACGACCGCAGGTGGGAATCGAACCCGGGTCCGCTGCTGGCCGAGGCCCATGGGGGGGACGCCCTACCTACTGAGCTAAAGGCGCCCCCTATTTAACCTATTTTAACACTGGATTATTAAATTAATTTAAGTTTTGTCTTGATTTTAACAAACATGTTTTGTGACTGTGGGCCAGTTTCACAGACATGGATTAAATGGGATTTTGAATGGAGATGGTCCACTGAAGGTACAATTTAGTCCAGAACTATCGGCTTAATCCATGTCTGTGAAACCGGCCCTGTGTGTTTTTGAATGTGCGAGACACTGAACATTTGGAGTGGTCTCTTAATTTTTTCCAGAGCTGTATTTAATTTTACCAATTCATTCGCTTTTCTAATGTGTTTTATGTATTTTAATCTTGCCCCTGTAAAGCACTTTGAGTGGCCTTGTGTCTGAATTGTGCTGTAGAAATAAACTTGCCTCTCCTAACTTCATGTTATTGTGAGCACAGCGCTGCAGCCGTCCATGTGAAGTCAGGTCAAACTCTCACCCAGGTGTCATGGCAACAGGCCGCGACTCTGTATACCATCACCTCTATGAATAGACCTCACACCTGAGACAGACAGACAGACAGACAGACAGAGAGAGAGAGACAGAGAGAGACAGAGAGACAGAGAGACAGGCAGGCAGGCAGGCAGACAGAGAGAGAGAGAGAGAGAGAGAGAGAGGCAGAGAGGCAGACAGATAGACAGAGAGACAGCCTCGGCCAGCAGCAGACCCGGGTTCGATTCCAGCCCGCGGTCATTCTCTGCATGTCACTCCCCTCTCTGCCCCATTTCAACTCTGTCTCTACACTATCAATAAAGCATAAAAATGCCCAAAAAAGTATCTCTCTCTCTCTCTCTCTCTCTCTCTCTCTCCCTCTCCCCATTTCAACTCTGTACCAGCTAATAAAGCTTGAAAATGGCCCCCAAAAAATCTTTAAAAAAATAAGTCTGACTTGATTCGACTTCCCTACCCCGGTCCACAGGATTGTCCGTCCACCGCTGACCTGTTGAACTCTTTGCGCTCGGTGGAGAGAATGTCAATAGATTGTTAAGTAGACAGTATGTAGTATATACAGTATGTAGTATATACAGCTCTGGAAAAAATTAAGAGACCACTCCAAATGTTCAGTGTCTCTTGTTTTACTCTTTAGAGGCAAATGTTTGAGTAGAATGAACATTTTGGTTTTATAATATAAACTACTGACAACATTTCCACCAAATTCACCCCAGAAAAATTGTCATTAAGAGCATTTCTATTAAGTAATGTAGAGATGAAGATTTAAGAAAAATCCAGACTGGTCTCTTCATTTTTACAGAGCTGTAGGCTACTTGTTGTCTGTGAAGGAGGGAGGACCTTAGGGCTTTTACAACACAGCCTGTGCCTTGAAAATTCGAACTCTCAAAACTTTTGAATTTTTCCGTATAAAACCATTCCCTATCCTTATCACGTCTTAAAACACACCTTTTTACCCTATACTTTGATTAAACTATCTTTTAGCATTTCCCCTGGTCTTTACTATTGTTTTATATTTTTATTTTTTATTGGTTTTTATTTTCTCAACTGTTTTATCCTTTCTCTGGTGTTTTAACTGGTGTTTTGTAAATGCATTTTAACTGTTTTTGTTTTTTGGTGGGTTTTGATTGTTTTAACTGCACTTGTTTTTATTGGAAAGTGTATTGGGACCGTGTACCATGGTGATTTTGCACTTTAAATAATAAATTGATTGATTGATTGATTGATATCCTCTATTCCCCGTCCACAGGATTGTCCGTCCACCGCTGACCTGTTAAACCTCGTCGCGTCTCTCTCTCTCTCTCTCTCTCATCTCTCTCTCCCCTCTCTCTCTCTCTCTCTCTCTCTCTCTCTCTCTCTCTCTCTCCCCTCTCTCTCTCTCCTCTCTCTCTCTCTCTCTCTCTCTCTCTCTCTCTCTCCTCTCTCTCTCTCTCTCTCTCTCTCTCTCTCTCTCTCTCTCTCTCCTCTCTCTCTCTCTCTCTCTCTCTCTCTCCCCCATTTCAACTCTGTACCAGCTAATAAAGCTTGAAAATGCCCCAAAAAATGACTTGACTTCCCTATTCCCGGTCCACAGGATTGCCCGTCCACCGCGGACCTGTTGAACTCATTGCGCTCGGTGGAGAGAATGCTAGCGCTTCACGAGACTTCGTACCAACAGAGTGTGCGCTCTCTCAGGAAGAAAATCACCGCGCTGCACAACAGCACCATGGCTATCTACAAGGCTGGGGTGAGAAATGTGTGTGTGTGTGTGTGTGTGTGTGTGTGTGTGTGTGTG
>CM047513.1:1921547-1934047 GCA_026122265.1 Ammodytes dubius | reverse complement strand
TAAGAGGGTGTTTTTCAAAGGCTGACTGAGGTCTTAATGACTTAAATATAGAGTGGAGACAGGAAGAGGGAGAGTTGGAGGTGGAACTCATTGTCTATCCATTGCCGTCTGTCATTTAGATTTGGTATTTTGAGGTGAGAAGGATTGTGGGTTTTCTTTGTTTGTCACTTTGTTTGCTGTTTCATTGTGTCTTCAGGCTCTGTGATAAGTTATCTTCAAATTCAGAGTCAGTGTGTCAGAACAGACTTGGTAGAAATGGAATATAATATTCATCTCTATGTTTTAATTAGTGTATAATCTGTTTTATTTATGAGCTTATGAGCCTTTTATATCTACATAGGAGCGGGGCGCTGAGGCCGCCATGTTGCACCGCCATGTTTCTACAGTAGCACAGAACGGACAAACTTAACGGCCTTATTACACGTTTCTATATATAGTGGGCGTCCTGGGGAAATGCACCTGTTGGAAGACCAAGAAGAAGTACTATAGAATGCACGCAAAAAGTTACACACTGTACCTTTAACCCTGTTGTTTCTCCCCTCTAGGCGCTGTGTGAATAAAAAGTTACTCACTGCAGCTTTAACCCTGTTGTTCCCCCCCCCCCCCCCCCCCCCCCCAGGCGCTGTGAGAGGAACCCCTGTATGTTTGGGGACAGACCTTGTTCTCAGGCTCCCTCTTCCATCTCCTTCCCTAACCCTAACCCTACGCACTGTACCTTTACCCCCCTTTGTTTAAAGTTAAACTATGTCCCTATGTGTTGTTTCTCTTCCCCCTCTAGGCATTGTGAGAGGAACCCCTGTATGTTTAGAGACAAGCTGTAATGCAAAGATAGATGTGAACAGACTAGGGGGGTAAAAAGTTACACACTGTACCTTTAACCCTGTTGTTTTCCCCCTCTAGGCGCTGTGAGAGGAACCCCTGTATGCTAGGAGACAAGCTGTAATGCAACTACGCACTACAGCTTTAACCCCATGTGTTTTTTCTCCCCCCTTCTAGGCGCTGTGTGAATAAAAAGCTACACACTGTACCTTTAACCCTGTTGTTTCTCCCCCCAGGCGGTGTGAGAGGAACCCCTGTATGTTTGGAGACAAACTTTGTTCTCAGGCTCCCTCCTCCATCTCCTTCCCTAACCTAACCCTACGCACTGTACCTTTACCCCTAGATGCTGCTAAATACTCTACTGATATGAAGCTACACACTACACCTTTAACCCCTATGTCTCTCCCCCCCAGGCGGTGTGAGAGGAACCCCTGTATGTTTGGAGACAGACCTTGTTCTCAGGCTCCGTCCTCCATCTCCTTCCACCATCTCTCTGTCGTCTCCAACATGACCGCGCCGCGCGTCCTCTTCAGGGTGTCCGCCGCACGCGTGCTAGGAGACACGCTGAGATTCGGTTTGTTCACTTATGTTGTACACACACACACACACACGGACAGAGACACACACACACACACACACACACACACACAGGTACAGACAGACACACACACACACACACACAAAGACACTGTCTCTGCCCACATGCTCGGAGACACTGAGATTCGGTTTGTTCATTTATGATGTTAATTGTCCGATTTATGAGACATTTTCTTCTTCAAAACATATTTCACATATTGTAAAATGTTTTTTCAAACATTGCACATTTCAGTTTATTTTATTTACTTTTGATTCTATTTTAAATATACCGTTTTATTTTTTTACACTTGAACTATTTAGTTACAATTAATTTACTGTAAATAACATTGTTTATCTTATTCTACTTTATTTTATTTTATTGTTCCTATTGCACCGTGGGTCAGAAATAAACATCATTTTTATTCTTATGTATGTTTTGCACGTATCAGAATTGACAATACAATTTGACTTCACTTGAAATTGCATTTTTAAGACCTGCACAACATAATATTTTTTGAAAGCAAAAAAAGGCTGTATCCAAAATCTGTTCTGTAAAAACGTGTACAGGACACCAATATGTTGTAAAAATTAAATCATGACTTTTAACTCTGTCTTTTCTACCCACCGTCCAGGTCTGGCTGGGGGAAGGGGGAGAGGTCACTTCAGTGTGCAGAGATCAGGCAGACAGACGGGCACTCTGCTGCTAGTGACCCCCGTACAGGGACCGGCCACGCTGGAGGCTGAGGTGGAAATGACTGAACTAGAACGCAACGCACTGCTAGGAAGATATCTCACCAAGGTCACGCTCTTCGTCTCTCCTTATGTGTTTTAAAATCAAGATTTTTTTTTGCGGTTTTGTAAAATTTTTGTGTTTTTACTAGAAAATGTTTTCATGGCGTAGTGTCCAAAACATTTTTTTTGTCAAATTTGGTGGCCATTTTTTTTCAAGTTTTTTTTTCAAGTTTCTCCATATGTGTTTTAGTTTTAGGAGGATCTTTTTTTTTTTTTTTTTTTTTTTTTTTTTTTTATTATTTTTTACATTTGATGTAAATTTTTAATGTGTACATTTGCATCTCTTTAAAAACCGATAATCTAATTATGGGATCTTAAACTATTTATTTCATCTTTACAACAGGTTTTGGATACAGGAGAGGGTTGTTTTTTTTAAATCATACTTTGGGTATATTTTTGGTTTCTAGTTACACAGGAGACCTGTAGTTGGGGGAAATGATATTGAATTGAATGCATTACGAGCGTGGGGGGGGGGGTTAATTTTACAGATGTATGGAGTGGGAGGGGTGTCAAACCACTGACTATTTTTTATTTCGTCAAGTTTTTCGTTTTTTTGACTTTCTGTATCTGTTGAAGTTCTTTTGTAAAACTATGTATTGTGTAAATAGTTATATAGCCTTTGCTCGACTTCGACCAAACATTTTTAGAAATCGGTTCATCCTAGCCTGAGAAAAGGCAGAAAGAGTGTTTTATGGTCTCACTGTCTAACCCTACATTTTCCCATGCGTGACATCACACATAACATATATGGTTAGGATTAACAGGACAGCTGGGCCAAGGGAAGACTGAGGAAAGACTGAGGGAAGAAAAACCTCATTCATTATATTATAATAGTGATTTTATAATGATAGAACACCGGTTTCATATGGGTTAAATATTCCTTTAAAGTATCTTTTTTTACTGTCTTTTCCAAAAATATATCCCTATCACCTTGAGTATTTTTAATGTTTTATTACTGTGTGTTTTAAATGTTTTTTTAACTGAAATAAAACCAAACAAACCTATATTGCGTGGTAGACTGTCGTTGTGTTGTGTGTGAAGCTGCGAGTTCGACATGTTTTGACTGTGTCAGACTGAAGAATTTAACATGGATCTGTCAGACGACCCTGAAGCCCACACACACACACACACACACACACACACACAGACACACACACACACACACACACGGCAAAGAAACACACAGACAGACAGATATGCAGACAGACAGACAGACAGACACACACACACACACACACACACACAGGCAAAGAGACACAGCCAGACAGACAGATAGACAGACACAGACGCACACACACACAGACAGACAGACAGATATGCAGACACACACACACACACGCACAAGCAAAGAAACACACAGCCAGACAGACACACACAGGTAGACACGGGCAGATACAATGCACACACACACACGTACACACACACAGACAGACACACAGGCAGACTTAGGCAGAAACACACACAGACAAAAATAAATATACACACACACACACACAAGCAGAAATACAGACAGACAGACAGACACACACACACACACACACACTTCTATATGTTTGCCCTGTATGTCTGCAGATACATTCTCTCACTCAGGTACAAGACACTAAACACACAAAGTGTAGCTAGACATAAAGCCCACACACTCTCACGTGTGTGTGTGTGTGTGTGTGTGTGTGTGTGTGTGTGTGTGTGTGTGTGTGTGTGTGTGTGTGTGTGTACCAACTCTGGGAACTTACAATATTCACATCGGTGTGAAAATCCATGGATAAATATTGATAGAAATTCCTAATGATAAAAAGGCATCATAACTGCCCACAGAACTAAACCCGGTTTTTTACTGTGTGGATAACGGTTGCGTTCCGAATCTCATACTTTCTACTATATAGTATGTAGAAAAAAGATTTAGGATGTCCCGATTCTTGTGGCCAGATTTAGGATGGTTAGAAGTACCCGGATGTCCTACTTCATGCGGCCAAGATTGTTAGTGTTGAAAACTGCATCCTATTTGGGCAATTCTGACCCACAATCCAGTGCGCACGTGAAGTGACGTCACATCGACGAAGCCTCCATATGAAAACAAACGGGGATGCGACGGATATAAAAGCAGGAGGCAAGATCAAGGCGCAATGTTATGATGAAATAAGAGAGTAAAGTATGTCCCAATAGTATGCCTACTGCATCCTAACTAGATTCTTTTTATCGTCGGATGCAGTATGTAGAATAGAAAAGAGTATGAGATTTGGAACGCAACCAAAGTTATATCTAGATTGACACTGAGGTTTTGAGAACAATACATAATATCAAGACAATATTCAATTCATTTAGTGCTACGCTCCTGACTGTAAATATACAGTCAAGACGGACAGACTAAAGGAATAGTCCATATAAAAACAATCAGGAACAATAGACTGTGATGCTAACTGCTGTGTAATGTGTGATTCAATGAAATTCAAATTTAAAAAAACCACAAACTCGCCCTTTAATTAATTCAAATTAAAACATTTAGCCGTGTCAAGGGGATAAGGGCAGTATGGGTATAGTTTTTATTTTAAAGTTAGATGATGGATGAACCCACAACAATTGGATTTTAATTGTCCTACATATTTTGTTTTACTGCGTATGCCCAAGTTTTCACTGTAAACAAAAACAAAATGAGTTAAGTGTTTTATAAATCAGACTGACAGTGGTTTTAAAGATTCAGTGTGTAATATTGGAGTATGTAATGGCATCTAGTGGTGAGATTCTAGATGTCAACGCTCCCTTGCTAACCCCCTCCCTTTGGAAGAATTTACAGAAGCAACGGTGGCCTTCAAGGACAAGAAGCTATAGTTACTAAAGATGGCATCATCCACCACTGCCTCAAGTCTTTCCACAATATCAAGTGATGAGGTGAAGATGTATTTAGTTATTTATTCTATAGTACTTCTTCTTCTTCTTCTTGGTCTTCCAACAGGTGCATTTCCCCAGGACGCCCACTATATATAAAAACGTGTAAGGCCGTTAAATTTGTCCGTTCTGTGCTACTGTAGGAACATGGCGGTGCAAGGCTCATTCTAAGGTCATAAAAAAAAGCGAATAATCTGTAACCAAGAGATTATACACTAATTAAAACAAATTTATGAATATATATATATATATTCATATTCCATTTCTACAAAGTCTGTTCTGAAAAAGGCCTAGATTCTACACAATGCACCTTTAATGAGTTTTGTTCATAAGGCAAGGCAAGTTTATTTCTACAGCACAATTCAGACACAAGGCCATTCAAAGTGCTTTACAGGGGCATGAAAAACATCAAGATTAAAATACATCAAGTATAGAACAGACATTAGAAAAGATAATGTAGGGGCGCTCCAGTGGTGTAGTGGATAGAGCGTTGTACCATATTGACTCCGGCCTTCGTTGCAGTGGTCGTGGGTTCAAATCTGACCCGTGGACCTTTACTGCAGGTCATCCCCCCTCTCTCTATCTCTCTGTGTCTGTGTCTCTCTCTCTCTGTGTCTCTCTCTCTCTGTGTCTGTGTCCTCTCTCTCTCTCTGTGTCTCTCTCTCTCTGTGTCTGTGTCTGTGTGTCTCTGTGTCTCTGTGTCTCTGTGTCTCTCTCTCTCTCTCAACTCTGTACTGTCTAATAAAGCTTGAAAATGCCAAAAAATAATCTTAAAAAAAAGAAAAGATAATGAAAAATATGACTTTAACCTATTTCAATGGGACTCTTAACTCAACGTATAATAAGAAATAAACACAGCGGACAACGGGATAGAAACCTTGCAGACTTTATTATTATTAACAAACTGTCCAATTTTCATCTGTACAGAGCGACAACCAAATAAAACAAAAAAGAAAAGTGGACAGGAGGAAAAAAATAAAGAATAAAAATAAAGAAAATCAGATGATCAGAAACCTCCAACATTGTTTACAAAAAGATATTTTTCACAAACTTAAAATCAAAATTGTTCTAGTAAATCAGCGAAGAACTGAGCATTCTGCAGACACACAATCTGACACACACACACACACACACTCGTACTAATATCTTTGTGAGGACACTCTCACTCTCAAATTTACATAATGCATTCCCTAGCCCCTTACCCTAACCATCAAAACTAAATGCCTAACCCCAACCCTTACATAAACCTAATTCATACCTGAACCTTAAAACCTAGTGTTAACCCTCAAACAGCCCGTTAAAGGCCTGTCCCAAAGTGAGAACCGGCAAATAAATTCCTCACTCCGAGCGTCAAAAGTCAAAACTGTTCCTCACAAAAACACCCGTCACACACACACACACACACACACACACACACACACACACACACACACACACACACACACACTTTCTGCAGGTTACTTGAAAGTATTCTGGGATGTTCTGTACAGTGGGTGGGACGGTGAGTAGGCACGCTTTGATATAACTAGACGTCAGATGGTAGAAAAAAACAAAAAAAAAACATAAAATAAAATAAAAAACGAAAAATAAAAATAAAGGCGTGTATGGAATCGGAACGTCTGATTTTTTACAAGCCGGCAGCGAAGGCATCACTCACCACAGCAAGCGTCAACAGTTAGAAAAAGCACGGCACGCTTTAGTTTACAGTATGCGCCACTTTTATCAGTATATAGTACACATGTACACACACACGGTCGGGCAGGGGACACCCACTTACACACTGTTAAAATGAATACGTTAGGAAAACTCAAATTTTCAAAGTAGTCAGAATCATTATTTTATGTTTTCTTTTACATGTTTAAAATACATTTCAAATCAAATCAAGTCTTTACTAGATTTTTTAGTTGAGGCTAAAACTACAATTCTTATTGGCTGTTGGGACTGTCCATTCACTTAGGCACGACTTTAATTAATTAATTTAAATCTTTATTTAAAAGGGACAATGTACAGTTAGAACATAAATGTTGCCATTTGATGCACTATACCAGATTATAGCTTTAAGCTAATTTGCATCTGTAGTCCCTTTGTTGGTGTAGAGTGTGTCAGGGAGGGACCATAGGGGAGGGACCAAAGAGAACAAGTGGAGCGGTTGAGGTATTTGGATTCGAATCTCTATCTGCCGTCACCAACTGCCATTTTCTCCCCAAATCCTCCACCCATTACATACAGTTGCATAAAATGTTTTAAGTGATCCTAACATTTCCATTTCTACATGTGCATTCACCGATCAATTCCAAACAACACTTTATTTTTCCAAGACCAAAAAGCTCGTCAACTCTCGCAACGTTTCAAATCACCAAAAAAAAAAAAAAAAAAATACCTCGGCATCAACCTGCAAATAATTTTTTAATGTAATTTGATTTGATTTTGATTTGATTTGATCATTTCTATGGAGTCAAAATTTTAAATACATTTTTTTCATTTACCTCTAGAAAAAAAGATACAGTGTGGAAGTATTTTTCGGTAGGGGAGCATTTATTTATTTAGGTGTTGGCAAAACGCAGCCTAACACAAACACATTCATTCTCATCTCGGATAATGTGAAAACTTTTTGGATTCGCCTGAAATTTTTAAGATGCCGCTATGAAATCGAACCACTTTCAAAAAGAAACCCCAAGAGGCCTTCACTGCCCTGTGGAAAAAATACTAAATCTCAGGTTGATGCCAAACTTTCACCACTATCAATCCATTCTCCCTGCTCGCTTGTTTGATATAAAAAGGCAACTGGAGAACATTCAAAATCATAGAAAAAAACATGAAAAAAAAATTGAAAAAAAAAGAAAAAAATCGGAAAAAAAACTTGACCATTAGTAAACAAATAAATAAGGCTATGACAACAAACAATATATATATATTTATAGATATGTAAAAAAAAAAAAAAATTGTAAAGAAAAAAAAAACGGAAAAATGTGCAATGATTTGATCCAGTATCAAGTTCACATCTCTATAGTAACCTAGAATATCTTCACTTCTGTATTTTGCGTTTTTTTTTGTTTTGTTTTTATTGTTCCTGCATTTGTTTTCCCGTACCAACCAGCAAATAATAATGTAACAATGAATTATGCAACTACGCATTATGTATTATGAGACGGGTGGCTTAAATCCAGCGATATGATTGGTTCCTGTTGAAAAATGGGCGTATACATAACCGCTATGACGTCCAACCAATTTGCAGAGCTCCATATCATCATAAATGTAATACATATTCACTTCATTTTGTATTTAACAGTATGTAACAGAAATAAATGCAATATGTGATATATGTCCCGGAATTTTACTACAAGCTATAGTGCGTAACTTCTGTCGCCCCCATGAGGAATTCTGAATAATAACAACAACACTGTCGGTGCATTTTTATGGAGCTGCTCGTTTGGTGATGGCTTGAATGTAACCGACATTCATTTATTAAAATAAAATAAAAAAGTTACGCACTATTGCTTTAATATTATGAAATTAAAATGTATTATAAGATGCAGCATGCTGAAAAATACCCAGATGCCCTACTACATCCGGTGGTGATTTTTTTTTAGTGTTGAAACCAGCAGCTTTTATGGGCGATTCTGACCCACAATCCACTGCAGCAGAACTTACATCACATGGACTGAGCCTCCCAGTGAAAACAACCAGCGATGAGACGGATATATAAGCAAGAGGCCAAGATCAAGGAGCCATGTTAGGATGAAATAAATACAGTAAAGTAGAACGTCCCATTTGTAGCATACTGCATCCTAACTACATACTACTTATGATCAGCTGTAGTATGTAGAACAGTAAACAAAAGAGTATGCGATTTGGAAAAAAATAATATTAATGCATGAGTGAGCTGAGGTTGCCAGGTTTGTTTTATCAGTAATGGATGAAGTAATAAAATCAAGCTTTTCTGGTGTAACAATGTTTTGTTCGTCTGTCTATCTATCTTATCTGTGGCTAAGTGGTAGGCTAGCTCGTTGGTAGGCACCGCCCGCCTAGCAGTCCCATGGCGATTAAATCTAACACACACACACACACACACATCAGCAAAAAGAAATGAAAATAAAATAAAAAGTAGAAATAGAAATAGATATATCCAGAGCCAAACGAACCCTCAAAAACAACACAGCCTTAAGCAGGACGACAACATATGGTGGTAGAAAGACAGTTTTCATTGCACACACACACACACACACACACACACAGTCAATCTCTCTCTCTCACACACACACACACACAGTCAATCTCTCTCTCACACACACACACACACACTCTTTCTCACACCACACACACACACACACACACTCTCTCTCTCTCTCTCTCTCACACGCAATCTCTCTCTCTTACACTCAATCGCACATACACTGTAAATAGGAAAACATTAGGAAATCTCAAATTATCAAGGCATTTTTTTTTTTTTTTTTCACAATTCTTTTTTTTTTAGTTTAAAATGAATACTGCCGTTATTTCAGCCAACCAAATATATTTTGTTGAGAACTTATTCATATGTTTAAAAACTAATTTTGAGTATTAAATGCTAAGAATTAACAAGGTGTGCTAATGTAATTCTCTGTCATACAGATAAACAAACAAAACGAAGTCGGTCAAAATGTTGATTCAAACATAACAAGTCGGCACAACTTTAACTTTAACTTTTTGGAATTCTTAGTTTGTAGAACACAAAACGTGACGTAACATTAACATATGAATGATAAATTATCTCAACACAAGATAATGAGTTGGCTCAAATGTAGACAGTTTTCCAACTTAAACAACTTAAACCTGCAGTGTGTAGAATTTTGGGTTTTATTTCCTAGCAGATTTTGTAGAAAGTAATTATAATATCCATAAGTATATTTAATGTAGTGCATACTAGCTGAATTTTTTTTTTTGAATTTTTTTTTTTTTCCCTTAGAAAGGGTCTCATATATGTCCATATTTCTGCATATTTTGGACCAAGGCCTAGTGCCGCCATCTTGAAAGTGTCATAGTTGGAATGTCATCAGGTGCATTGTTTAAAATGTAGAATTGTTCTTGTCCTTGAAGGCCACTGTAGCCACTGTTATTATTCGAAAGGGTTGGGGTTTCTTGATGATGTCACATTACACACTGCACCTTTAAGAGTTTTAGTTTTAGCCTATAAACTAAAAAATAAATTCTAGTTCACACAATTGCCTTGAAAATGTTGATTTTTTTTCCTAACGTTTTCCTTTCTTCAGTTCACACAGAGTAATCATTAAAACACTGGAGTCATCAAAGCGCTCTATACATGAGCATATCCCATCCCAATTTCTACACATTTACAGATATTATATGATATCATTCGCTTCTGTTGACCTCTGGACCCTTACAAGTCCGACCCTAAACCCCCCAAACCCCCCTCCCTCTTACCCAACAACATATTGGCTGTGTTGTAAAAGCCCTACTAAGTTTAAGTCCTCCCTCCTACATACTCAACATGTACATACTACATACTGTCTACTTAACCATCCATTGTTTATGCGAGGTTCGTCGGACCGTTTTACACTGAAGAATACAGAAGCAATGAAGAATTTTTTAAAAAACGTTTGAAAAGACACAATGCATTGTGGGGCGCTTGAGTAGGAAATGTAACCTATCGATCCATACACAAAATCTTCCAGGAAGTGAGTACTCATCTGGGCATTTCTCGCCTATACAAACTCACACAACACACAACCGTCACATACTCAAATTGACGTCAAAATGAGTATGAGTAGGACGTTAGTAGGGCTTTTAGTATGAGTAGGACCTTAGTAGGGCTTTTAGTATGAGTAGGACCTTAGTAGGGCTTTTAGTATGAGTAGGACCTTAGTAGGGCTTTTCAAACACAGCCATCAAAATCGGTTTTGGGGTTCGGAAAAAATATCGGAGTAATACTGCATCTGCAGGAGTGGGTAAGTCACCGATCAAGCCCACATTTGCCTCTCGGGATTGTGGGTAATGTCATTCCAGTAACAGTAAACCCTGCGTTCCAATCCCATCACTTCCATACTATGTAGTATGCGAGAAAACGATTTAGGATGTTCCGTGTGAAATACAGTATGCCCCAAAAAAAAAAAAAAAAAAAAAAAAAAAGGTGCCCCAATACATCCAATGTAATTTTTTTTAGTATGGCAACCAGTGTACTATATAAGTATGTAGTATAGTACAAAGAACAAATATGTGATTTGGAACGCAGGGTAAGCTTTGAGGAGTGTTTTGAGTGGAAAGAGTTTCGGTATGGGGTAGAATAGGGGTTGTACATTTGTCTTCTTTCTTTCGTGGTGTTTTTTCTTTGCGTCCTTAAACCCTTCCGGAGCGGGTTACCTGTCTGTCTGTCTCTCTCTCTCTACCTGTCTGTCTGTCTCTACCTGTCTTTCAGCTCCTGTTTGACGTGCTTGGTGAATCTACCGCACAGTAAACCCATGAGGAAGAGCACAGCTACACCGGCGCTGGACACGGCTAAGATGTAGTTCTTAGAGGGAGACGTCATCACCTGCATAGCCAGGTCCGAGAATCCTTCGGCGGGCGCCACCTGACAAGGGGAGGTAAGGAAGTACATTAAGGCAAGTGTGTGTGTGTGTGTGTGAGGGTGAGGAAGTGTGTGTGTGTGTGAGGGTGAGGAAGTGTGTGTGTGTGTGAGGGTGAGGAAGTGTGTGTGTGTGTGTGTGTGTGTGTGTGTGTGTGTGTGTGTGTGTGTGTGTGTGTGTGTGTGTGTGTGTGTGTGTGTGTGTGTGTGTGTGAGGGTGAGGGTGAGTGTGTGTGAGGGTGAGGAAGTGAGTGAGAGAAGAGAGAGAGAGAGAGAGAGAGAGAGAGAGGAGGAGTGAGTGAGAGTGAGTGAGTGAGTGAGTGAGTGAGTGAGTGAGTGAGTGAGTGAGTGAGTGAGTGAGTGAGTGAGTGAGTGAGTGAGTGAGTGAGTGAGTGAGTGAGTGAGTGAGTGAGTGAGTGAGTGAGTGAGTGAGTGAGTGAGTGAGTGAGTGAGTGTGAGTGAGTGAGTGTGAGTGAGTGAGTGAGTGAGTGAGTGAGTGATGAGGTGAGGAAGTGGGAGTGTGTGTGTGTGAGGGTGAGGAAGTGTGAGTGAGTGAGTGAGTGAGTGAGTGAGTGAGTGAGTGAGTGAGTGAGTGAGAGAGTGTGTGAGTGAGTGAGTGAGTGAGTGAGTGAGTGAGTGAGTGTGTGTGTGTGTGTGTGTGGTGTGTGTCAGTACCTTGGCTGCGTAGCTCCACATGTCGATCCTGTCCTGAAGTCTCTTCTTACACTCAGGCTGCAGACGAACTCTCTTATCCTGCAGAGCCTCCATCAGGCAGGACATCTCTGAACACAACACAACATGTTAATCTGTCTGTCTGTCTGTCTGTCTGTCTGTCTGTCTGTCTGTCTGTCTGTCTGTCTGTCTGTCTGTC
>CM047513.1:1896547-1911547 GCA_026122265.1 Ammodytes dubius | reverse complement strand
GTGAGTGAGTGAGTGAGTGAGTGAGTGAGTGAGTGAGTGAGTGAGTGAGTGAGAGAGTGAGTGAGTGAGAGTGAGAGTGAGACAGACAGACAGACAGACAGACAGACAGACAGACAGACAGACAGACAGACAGACAGACAGACAGACAGACAGACAGACAGATGGATAGATGGATAGATAGATAGATAGATAGATAGATAGATAGACAGACAGACAGACAGACAGACAGACAGACAGACAGACAGACAGACAGACAGACAGACAGACAGACAGACAGACAGATTTCTCACTTCTTCTTGATATTAGGACACAGTTTGAGGACGTCCTCTTTGCACGCCGTCTTGAACTTGTAGGAGAAACGGAAATCCTTGATCTGGATCTGGAGACAGACAGACAGACAGACAGACAGACAGACAGACAGACAGACAGACAGACAGACAGACAGACAGACAGACAGACAGACAGACAGACAGACAGACAGACAGACAGACAGACAGACAGACAGACAGACAGACAGACAGACAGACAAATTAGTTATCAATGCGAAAACAATCTAGTACTGTTCAATTTAAAAGATTTTTGTCTATATATATATCTTCCATAACATGTCTTCTTTCATACTAGTATAAATCAAAAGGTCCAACATGTACATTCAGGTGTTTATTTGACTAAACCTTGTCTGTTTGCGTCTGTATAGATACAGCCATCTTTAATGGACAAAACATACGTTTTTTCTCAATACTCTGAACCAAAATTTCAACTTCTTAAGCACTTACATCAACTAAACTTTCCATAGTCATTCTAAATTATATTAATAAAGCATTATATCTTTTCTTTGTTTGATCTTTTCAACAAAAAAAAAAACACCTTACAAATCGAAATACACACACATAAAGACAAGCCTCAAATTGTTCAAATATAAAAAATATATATTTAGTTTAAATAAAGTGATATATTTAGTCCTCACCAGTTGGAAGTGAGTGACTCCCACCACACACTTGTCATTCATTTCCTTCTGATGTTTGTTCTGAACCAAACACTCCATCAGGTCTCCTGTGTCTATCTGGTTATCAGCCACCTCCTGTACACACACAGAGAGAGAGGGGGATAAATTATATAAAATACATTATTTAGATTAAATAAAACAAATAATTAAATAATATAGAAAATAAATAAAATATAAAATAAATGGATAAAATATAAAACAAAAAATAATTAATTAAATAATTACAATATAAAATAAATTAATTAAACAATATAAAATAATCAAATACTATTAATTCACCAATCAAATGATATAAAACATATATCTAAAATATAAAATATATAAATAAATAATATCAAATAAATAAAATAAATCAGACTCACGTGGCAGTGTGTCTGGATGACAGGTTCACAGGCTCTCATCAGCAGCGCCTCAATCTGGATATCCTGAGGGCGCGACAGACAATGTTAACACACAAACACATGTAATAGTTAATACGGTAGTCATGCTTTATATGGGGGGGGGGGGGCGGCAGTGGCGAAGTGGTAGGGAGTTCGCCTCTGGTGTGCAGGGTCGGAGGTTCGATCCCCCGTCTCCCCGCCACATGTCCAAGTGTCCCTGGGCAAGACACTGAACCCCAAATTGCTCCCTATAGTTAGCTTAGTTAACTTAGCACCCTAGTGCTAAGCCTACCCTGCGTGGTAGCTGCTGCTATCGGTGTATGAATGTGTGTGTGACTGGGTGAATGTGTACAAAACAATGTAAAGCGCTTTGGGTCTGTGAATAACGGAGATAAAGCGCTATATAAGTCCATTTACCATTTACCATATGTGCTATTCAGCTGCTGCTTCTAAAAGCCCTGTCTTTCTACATACAGTTTTCATAGATAATTCCCAATAATATGAAGTTGTTTCATGTCATTTTATGATGATGCATATGATTAATATTGAGTTTAATATTGAGTCTCGACAGTAATCCGTGCGCCCCATTGCCTTTTTTTTTTTTTTTCAGTCACATTTTTGCTAGAGGGAAGTTTCATTTTTAAAGACAAACCGGGAAACCGTTAAAACTACAGTGAAAGCTGCCGGTATGAAGTCAATATGACTGACATAATGACTCTATGAACAGAGTATTTCTCTATCAGTTAAAGCAGAGAGAGCGGCTCCGTCTCCTGAGGTAAAGCGTCGCTGCAGACGGCAGCGCGTCGGAGGTTGGGTTTGTTAAGCTGTAGTGTGTTTAGACGGCCGGCAAAGATAAAGTCAGACGCAGACATGCAGTAGACGCAGGACGTGTGTCCCTGGTTCTGCGAGAGAGAGTGAGTACGTACAAACGTGTGTAGTGTGTGTTTCTGTGTGTCTGTCTGTGTGTCTGTCTGTCTGTCTGTCTGTCTGTCTGTCTGTCTGTCTGTCTGTCTGTCTGTCTGTCTGTCTGTCTGTCTTTCTTTCTTTCTTTCTTTCTTTCTTTCTTTCTTTCTTTCTTTCTTTCTTTCTTTCTCTGTGTGTCAGCGTATGTGTTAATGTGTTCCATACCTCTGACTCCAGCTCGGTGAGATTCCCCACTGTCTCTCTACAGTCTGGCAGTAGATCTTCCATGTGTTCCTGCAGACAGCCCAGCTCCTGCCCTGCCTCGGTCTTCTCGCTGCACCACTTCCCCAGGTCGCTGATGCACCTCCTCTGCAGCTCGGGGTCCAGCTTCACGTCCAAGGCTCTCTGGTGCAGGATACGCTGGACCTCTACCTTACAGTCCCGCGATAGCTGAAACATGGACACACACAGACAGAGAGAGACAGAGACACACACACAGAGACACACACACACACAGAGACACACACACAGTTATTCGGGGTCTAGCTTCACGTCTAAGGCTCTCTGACCTTACAGTCCCGCAATAACTGAGAGGGACATAGCAACACAAGGGTTAATACACAAGTGTGCATTTGCTTAAAAATGACACTCCACTGGTCATTTGCACATTCCTCCTGAATCATATGCTCACTCTGCAAAGTGTCTAAAAAGAATAAACCTTTTCTTATTCCGATTCAAACTATTCTGAAAAGTTGGTCGTTTATAGTTTGTAGATTTGTGGAGGTTACTCTGGACTTCTACCTTACAGTCTCGCAATAGCTGAGAGGGACATAGCAACATATGAGCACATAACAAGTTACGGTATTCATATTCACTTGCTTTTAAATATTTTCTCTTTGTTAAAAAGGTGTAGTCAGTGATTCTGGAGAACGCTTTTTGTCAAAATCAGTGAATATCTCCTCATGATCTGCTACCTGTCTGTACTGTGTCTGCACTGAAAAAAAATCCTGTTTTAATTCACAGCTTAGGCTCTGTAGAACTTTTTTTAACCCTTCAGTGGCAGTATTTGATAGTAAAACTATATATTTGATATATATATATATATATATATAATATACAGTATACACGTCGATGGAGTATCACTTTAAACACACACAACACTTCTGATTTCATCAACATCTTCAATCATCTCTCATCAAACCAACATTTAAGATTTCATGTCGATTTTTTCACATCACATTTCAAACAGCGATTACATCATTACAAACCCCTCTCCCCCATGCAGCAGTGATAAGAATTACAGAAACACGATCATTCTCCCGTTTATCAGCACCAGTCATTGGGACAGACATATCCACAGTTCCGTACTCACAGTCCAACTCTCTTCTTCAGATGCTCCTGTGTGGAGCTATGAGGATACGCTACAGTCAGTCACACTCTACACACACTTAACGGAATACTTCACCCATACAGAACCAGCATTCTATCATTATAAAATCACTATTATAATATAATGAATTAGGTTTTTCTTCCCTCAGTCTTCCCTTGGCCCAGCTGTCCTGTTAATCCTAACCCTACATTTTTACTACTGTGATGTCACGCATGGGAAAATGTAGGGTTAGACAGTGAGACCATAAAACACTCTTTCTGCCTTTTCTCAGGCTAGGATGAAACAATTTCAAAAATGTTTGCAAATGCATACTACATAGGATCTCAGAATTCAATACAGCTTCATATTCAAACCGGTGAAGTAGGGCTTTAAAGGATGTTTACTGCACATAAGTATTTATGTATATATTTTTTTCCTACGATTATTTTTGGGGCAATTTTTGTTTTTGTTTTATTAGACAGTGTGGAGAGACAGAGATGAAATGTGTCAGAGAGGGGAATGACATGCAGAGAACGACCCGGGCTGGATTCTAACCCGGGTCTGCTGTGAAGAGGACTGAGACTCTAGGGGGGAAGGGGGGAGGGGGGACTTTTTAATGTATTCTATAGGCCGACAATCTACTGAAATACAGCCGTGTCAAAAAGTGAACGACTATATATATATTTTTTATTTTATTTATTTATTTATTTATTTTTTTACTGCCCACAACTGTTTCAGGTTATTCAAAATACAAAACTAAAAAGCCAAAAATATTAATACTGTGTCACTTCAATCAGATAATGTAATACTGATCCATGTGAGGCATTTGTTAATAATTTAAAAAAATAGTACAAAAAAAATGTTTTAGTTTGGTTTAAGCTAAGTTTGCACTTTATTCCTCTCTCTCACAATCACACACACACTTTCTCTCTCTCACACACACACACACACTTTCTCTCTCTCACACTCACACACACACTTTCTCTCTCTCACACACACACTTTCACAATCACACACACACACACACTTTCTCTCTTTCTCTCTCACACACACTTTCTCTCTCTCTCTCACACACACTTTCTCTCTCTCTCACAATCACACACTTTCTTTCTCTCTCTCACACACACACACACACACACACTTTCTCTCTCTCTCTCACACACACACACACACACACACACACCACCCCCCACACACACACACCCCCCCTCTCTTACCCTGCGTCCCTGCTCCACTGATCTGTATGCGTGTCTGTAGAGGCAGGAGAACACGGCTCCAGGAGGCATCATCTCACTGGTCTCATTCCAGCCGTGAGTGTGACACAGCCGGGCCGCGTCACCAGAACACTTTCTGTACAGGATGGGGTCCAGTCTGGAGGGAGAGGGAGGGAGGGACAGACAGACAGACAGACAGACAGACAGACAGACAGACAGACAGACAGACAGACAAAGGGGGAGGGAGAGGGAGACACACACACACTGATTAAAGCTGTTCTATTTTAGAAGGTGCTGCGAGGAACTTTTAAATATTTCTGAAACAGTCTAATTTTTTCCTCCGATGATCATAAATTACATGTAACAGCAAACGAGACCATCAGTGCAAAGAATGCTATTTTTATATTGTTTTTCTTAATGCCTTTGTCATGGGTATAAGCTCACCCAGGAACAACAGCTGGCGTAGTAAAAACACTACCACTTGTGTCCAAAGGGGGAGCTAGAATGAACACGATCTGAAAGTATGTTGGAGCACCTTTAACTTGAATATGTGTACTCTTTATTGACTGCTCTGTCATGTCGACCTATCAGCCTATTAAAGTCAGTGATGATCACTATGAGTTAAAAAGAAGAGATAGACAATCAAATTCAAATGTGTATTCAGCACAGCCCTAAGCAACGGGTTTTATTTTATTTTTTGTCATTTTCAAGCTTTATTAGATATAATAGTTCAGAGTTGAAATGGGGAGACAGAGAGAGAGAGAGAGAGAGAGAGAGAGAGACAGAGAGAGAGAGAGAGAGAGAGAGAGAGAGAGAGAGAGAGAGAGAGAGAGGGGGGATGACCTGCAGTAAAGGACCATTGGTCGGATTTGAACACCGCGACCACTGCAACGATGGCTTGAGCCAATATGGTACACACTCTATCCACTACGCCACCGGAGGGTCCCTAAGCTACGGGTTTTATAACTGAGCAGAGAAGGAGAGAGAGAGAACTCACTTCCAGTCTCGGGCGATGAAATACTGCAGCTCCAGCAGCCGGTGTTCACAGTCCTCCACCATCTTCTCTGTGTAGAGGTGTTCCATCAGACAAGACAGGATCCTACAGGGAGAGAGACACACACACACACACACACACACACACACACACACACACACACACACAGAGAGAGAGAGGCAGAGAGACAGAGAGAGAGAGAGAGAGAGAGAGAGACACAGAGAGAGACACAGGGAGGGAGGGAGAGAGAGAGAGAGAGAGAGATACAGGGAGGGAGGGAGAGAGAGAGAGAGAGAGAGAGATACAGGGAGGGAGGGAGAGAGAGAGAGAGACACACACACACGCAGAGAGCGAGAGAGAGACACACACACACACACACACACGTGGAGAGAGAGAGACACATAACACACACTTAATATTCATATCTTTATTCAGACAATGACAGAAATGTGACACTTGAACCTACTATTTCTCCGTCTCTATTAGTATGTATGCATACATGCCTGAGTTAGTGAGTGAGTGAGTGAGTGAGTGAGTGAGTGAGTGAGTGAGTGAGTGAGTGAGTGAGTGAGTGAGTGAGTGAGTGAGTGAGTGAGTGAGTGAGTGAGTGAGTGAGACATCTGTATGTAATGTTATATTGTTATATGTACATACTGTTCTGAATGTTCTCTTTTGGTATTATTTGTAATGCTTTGGCAACATACCGTAAAAGTCATGCCAATAAAGCTTTTTGAATTGAATTGAGTGAGTGTCTGTGTTCATACGTAGACAGTCTGTCTGTCTGTCAGTCACTCACATGGGGTCTCCGTTGCGGATGTGTTTGCAGGCCGTCTGGATGACGCTCTCACAGGCTTCGTTCAGCGCTCTGTCGATGCGGTAGTCTGCTCCGGGGTCCGCCTCCTGGATCAGGGTCTGAAGCTGAAGACACAACACAACAACATGTAAATACTAGTGTGTAAGTAAGTAAGTAAGTAAGTAAGCTTTATTTATATAGCGCCCTTCACAGACCAGGGTCACAAGGCGCTTTACATATTTTTACATTTCATACACACACTCAAACACCGATGGCAGTAGCTGCCATGCAAGGCGCTTTCTGAACCATCGGGAGCAATTTGGGGTTCAGTGTCTTGCTCAGGGACACTTCGACATGTGGCGGGTATGCGAGGAATCGAACCTCCGACCCTGCACTCCAGAGGCGATCTCCTACCCACTTCGCCACTGCCGCCAGATAGATGTGTTCGTGTGTGTCAGTAAAAAAAACATCAAAAAATAATCTTTAAAAAAAATAAAAAAAATAAAATAAAAAATGTCTCTGCAGGAAAAGCCACACTAAAATACTCTCACTCACACACACACACTCACACACACACACTCACACACACACACACACACACACACACTCTTGTACTTACAGCCTTCTGGCAGTTGGGGTCTATGGCGCCCATGTCCCGCGGCCCCACCCTCATGAGGCAGTGCAGCGTGCGTCCCTTGCGGTGCAGCCCGGAGCAGTGGCCCTCGATCTCACTGCGACACTGGAGCACGATCTCCGGAGACAGAGAGAAATCCTCCATTAGCATCCGCCGGTAATCCATCATCTCCCCCTGGCACTCTCCACTCACCACCCGACCTGATGGAGGGATGGAGGGAGGGAGGGAGAGAGGGAGGGAGGGAGGGAGGGAGAGAGGGAGGGAGGGAAGAGAGAGAGAGAGGGAGGGGAGGGAGGGGGGGAGGGGAGGAGGAAAGAAAGAAAGAAAGAAAGAAAGAAAGAAAAGAAAGAAGAAAGAAAGAAAGAAAGAAAAGAAAGAAAGAAAGAAGAAAGAAAGAAAGAAAGAAAGAAAGAAAGAAAGAAAGAAAGAAAGAAAGAAAAGAAAGAGAAAGAAAGAAGAGGAGAGGAGAAGGAAGAGAAGAAGAGGGAGGAGAGGAGGAGGAGGGGGAGAGGAGAGAGGGGAGGGAGAGGAGAGAGAGGAGAGAGAGGAGGGAGAAGAGAGAGAGAGACAGATGTAAAACATTAATTAACATACACATGCACACGACGTACAGAGACTCACGTCAAAAATACACACTTTATTTTATAGAATAGAACTTTATAGAAAATTATAATATTTGTGATTTTTTTTGACCATACACTCAGTCACGTAGCACGCCATACAACTTGGCTGCAGCAAAGGAATATGTTTGTAATCACTTGAAAGAAGAATAAACCGAACGGATGGTTTTAATTGCAAATACGACTCTGACTCTCATTCATAACAACCAAGGAAATATGCGTCAAGAAGGTGTTCCGCGGTACAGCATCTCGGGGCTTAAAGCTAGGGCTTTGCCTCTACAGTGTGATTCCACCGCCTTGATCCCCATCCACCCACGTTTTAAAACATATATAACATTCAGCAGCAGTTTGCTTCTGTAGTTTTCATATCCGGATTCCGGCCACAGGCTTCTAACCACAATGAGTCAGGGTTATTTTCAAACTATTTGTGGTTAAACTTTAACTTCCCATTTTATCGTAAAGAAGACTTTAGTATGTACTGTACATGTTGAGTATGTAGGAGGGAGGACGTTAGTAGGGCTTTTAGTATGTAGTATGTACTGTACATGTTGAGTATGTAGGAGGGAGGACGTTAGTAGGGCTTTTAGTATGTAGTATGTACTGCACATGTTGAGTATGTAGGAGGGAGGACGTTAGTAGGGCTTTTACAACACCGCCTTAGTCTCAATCTTTATATTTATATTTTTTAGATAAATTAACCCAAACCCTTTTAAGACATGATAATACTCTGCATTAGCCCTGTGTGTATACAGATGTGATTTCTTCCTTGTATTACAATATACATTTTCCTCTGAGGAAAGTTAGTTTATTCAGTAATGAGAATATACCTTAGAAAATGTTTCACTTCTCTGACACACACCCAAAGTTACATAGTGCACCTTCAATAACCTGTAATATCCTCCTAAATGAGCAATACTACTACCGTACTTTTCGGACTACAAGCCGCGACTTTTTCCCCGTTTTTCGACCCTGTTATTACACAGCACAGTATATGTTCTGTAGCTACTAGGGATGGGCGTTAGTAATCTACTCCTCGTTTCAAATGATCTCGATTGGTGGATGAGGAAAATCGTTTTTAGTTTTTTTTAGTGTCTGTAGCCTTTAGGCCGGCCGGCGGGCCGCCCCTATTTTAAAATGTTATATACGTGTACAAAACGGCACAAAACGGATAAAATAAAGTTTAACAAAATTAAATATTTTGATCCAAGTTAAATAAACTAAGCGTTGTGTCAAACAGCAACCGCAAATAACTGCCACCTCCGTGCAGCGCAGCCAGTGTGTGGTCTCCACAGCACCGCGGAGCTGAATGCGGTGCTGGAAAACTTGGAAAGTCACGTAAAGAAGCCAGGCTGACTTCGGGCACATTCGAGCAAACGACAGTTAAGAAGCCTTTATTATGGAATATAGGATTGAGATTCAAAAGCCGACCGGTGTAACGGTCCGTTAACGAGGTATTAGTCGCGGTAATTAGTCACGGACACGGAGTGGGCATACGTGGTTGGATATAGCCTACTACTACTACTGCTTTGGTGAGTTATTTAGCCTATCTATGTGTTTAAATTGTAGGACAATAATGTTATTGTATTTGCTGCCCTTCTTATTTTAAATGGTGTCTATTTTGATTGTTAGCCAACTACAGCCCATGCTTTTTTTCTCTCTCTTTTTTTTCTCTCCACCGCAGACCTACTCGATCGGTTTAAATTGTGGCCCGCTTATTTAATTACTTTCAGTTAGGAAAATGTGTTTTAAACTTGTGGAAAATAAATCCTTACAATATGGTAACTGTGACTGTTTGACAAGAAGCATTAAGCGCAGGTTATTGGCTTTATTGCGATGCACCGTTCTGCTGACAGATGCGCTGCGTTCTAAAAATTGAAAAAAGTTTAACGAGGAATCGATTGATCCTCGAGGAATGCAAGCGATCACACGAGTAGCCTAGTGAAAACACTCGTGCCCATCCCTAGTAGCTATTGCACTAAATGGTAACACTTGAATACATTATGCAAATATGCAACTTGTTTGTTGAAATGTTAATAAATGGGAGCTTCCTCAAGCAGCCATCTCTTTCCCGACAATCCCCTCTGTGCACGAATTCTTACATATGGTAATTAAACATTATAACACCTGCGGCTTATAGTCCAGTGCGTCTTATAGTGCGGAAAGTACGGTACTACTACTACCACAATATTACAAACTTTTATATCCAAATATAAAAAAAAATGATGACATTATATTGCAGTACTAGCTTCTTGCAAAAAAATGTTGAAAAAAAAAAAATATATATAAAAAAAAAAAAAAAAAAAAAAAAAAAAAAAACGAAGCTCCGAATACTAATTTAAGCTCCGAATACTAATTTTCCGAACGAGTATTCGAATAATTCGGGCCAGCCCTAGTGTGTGTGTATATAAAAATGTGATTTCCTCTTACCCCTGTGCACAGCAGACTCCAGACACAGCAGTAGATAGGACAGCCTGGCCTCTCTGGCGCGCGGCATGTTGCTATCGGCAGAGCAACGGTACTTTCTCAGGTCAGACTTACAGGCTTTGGCTAACGAGTAGCTAACCTTATAGTCCTGAGCTATTAGCTTCTGCCTGGTGGTCAATGCCTCACGACACTGAAAGAAAGAAAGACAGATACAGACAGACAGACAGACACACACACAAAGAGAGAGATAGACAGACACCAAAAGCAAGTTTAAATATGAGACAGTGGTTGACAAACACACACACACAAAAAGAAACATTTTGACTGAATCCGTCTCAAAAGCAAAAATGTCGGTTCCTTTTTGTGAATATGACCAACATGTAATATTGCTTTAGTTTTGATACAGCTGAGCAAACACAACAAAAGCAGAGTTTTTGATTCCCTTTAATGATAATTATCAAATGTAAAATAATGTTTTTTTTTTTGTTTGTTTTTTGCATTTTTCATGCTTTTAATTAAAACCTCTGTCTGAACCTTCTGCTATTATACACAACTACTAAGATAAGCATTTTAAAATGTATGGAGCTTTCTATGTTTATTTAAAAAAAATAATAATAATAAAAAAATTACTATAAATGCTCAAGTCAATGTTCTAGACTTATCCAGTAAAAATACAGAAATATTTCTCTTGAAGAAACACATGTCTTAGTGGCCCCGTCTCACCCTCTCTGTCATGGCTTCCTCAAACTTGTGGTTGAAGAGACATTTGTAAACCCGTCCTTCACCGGCCAGCGTCTGAAAAGAAAGATTTAAACCATTAAAGACCTACTTCACCGGTGGAAATATGAAGGTGTATTGAACTCTAAGATCCTATGTAGTATAAATGTGCAAACGTTTTAGAAATCGGTTCATCCCAGCCTGAGAAAAGGCAGAAAGAGTGTTTCATGGTCTCACTGTCTAAACCTACATTTTACTAGTGTGACATCACTTCAGTTAAAATGTAGGGTTAGGATTAACAGGACAGCTGGGCCAAGGGAAGACTGAGGAAAAGAAAAACCTAATTCATTATATTATAATAGTGATTTTATAATGATAGAACGCCGGTTCTGTATGGGTGAAGTATTTCTTTAAAACATAAACACAACAGCACGACTCACAACTATTAGATTCATTTTTACTGTCAAGGTCTCTCTCTCTCTCTCTCTCTCTCTCTCTCTCTCTCTCTCTCTCTCTCTCTCCATTACCTCATCGGTCAAACATTCAGGGTTGTGTTACATCTTGCCAGGAAGATGACTCAGTAAAGCTATAGTGCGTGAATTTTTCTTATAAATGAATGTCTGTTACAATTAAGCCATCGCCCAAATGAGTTGACACAAAGTTAATTAAGCCTTTTATCAGCTCCACAAAACTCTTTCTGTATTTCTCAGTATGGCAGCGTTTACAAATTGCCCCTCCCCCCGCCTCCTGACACTGGTGCAGGAGCTCAGAAAAATCCCCAAGAAGAGCCCAAGAAATGTATCAGTTGTTGATATTACTATCTATCTATCTATCTATCTATCTATCTATCTGTCTGCCTGTCTGTCTGTCTGTATTTCCTTACGTTTTCACAGAAGCGCTCCCTGTCCTCTCTGCAGGCGAAGTACAGGTATCTGTCTATCTATCTATCTATCTATCTATCTATCTATCTATCTATCTATCTATCTATCTATCTATCTATCTATCTATCTATCTATCTATCTATCTATCTATCTATCTACCTATCTATCTATCTATCTATCTATCTATCTATCTATCTATCTATCTATCTATCTATCTATCTATCTATCTGTCTATCTATCTATCTATCTATCTATCTGTCTGTCTATCTACCTATCTATCTATCTATCTATCTATCTATCTATCTATCTATCTATCTATCTATCTATCTATCTATCTATCTGTGAGTGAGTGAGTGAGTGAGTGAGTGAGTGAGTGAGTGAGTGAGTGAGTGAGTGAGTGAGTGAGTGAGTGAGTGAGTGAGTGAGTGAGTGAGTGAGTGAGTGAGTGAGTTGAGTGAGTGAGTGAGTGAGTGAGTGAGTGAGTGAGTGAGTGATGAGTGGTAGTGTATTTCCTTACGTTTTCACAGAAGCGCTCCCTGTCCTCCCTGCAGGCGAAGTACAGGTATCTGTCTGTCTGTCTGTCTGTGTATAGTATGTGTCTGTATGTCTCTCTGTGTGTGTCTGGCTATGTGTGTAGTCTGTCTGTCTGTCTGTAGTGTGTATCTGTCTGTCTGTATTTCCTTACGTTTTCACAGAATCGCTCCCTGTCCTCCCTGCAGGCGAAGTACAGGTATCTGTCCAGGTGGAAATCGTCTGACGACAGCTCTGCGACCCTCATGATGCTTTTCTTACACTCGTCTCTGATTGGCTTAGCCCCCGGCTGGCTCTCCGCCTCGCGCACCAAACCCTTCTCCAGACACGCTATCACCTCGCCCTGGGAGTGGATGTCCTACAGAGAGAGAGAGAGGGGGAGGGAGGGAGGGAGGGACAGAGAGAGACAGAGAGAGAGAGAGAGACACAAGTTAGGTTAGTTACTTAGCTGTCAACAGGTTTGAGTGAGCCTAGGCAATGTAAACTGGTATGTCCTACACAGAGAGAGAGAAAGAGAGAGAGACAGAGAGAGAGACAGAGAGAGAGAGAGAGAGAGAGAGAGACAGACAGACAGACAGACAGACAGAGACAGAGAGAGAGAGAGACAGACAGAGAGAGAGACAGAGAGAGAGAGTCAGAGAGAGAGACAGTTGAAATGCCACAAAATAATTAAAAAATAAGTAATGTGTGTAGGTTAAAGAAGAATTTTTCCGCTGTAGTTTTTCCATGGTGGCAAGGGCAGAGCTCTGTCTGTGTCATGGTAATCTCCATTTATCACTAAAGGGAACCAGTCATGATGGATTCATGAACATTAAACTTCCCTGCTCTCCCCTCTGATGTTAACCATGGACATCCCTAGAACCAAATTTAAATATGCTCTGAGGAACTTTCAGTGTGTTAATTCTAGCGCCCCCCTTTGGACATAAGCAGTAGTGTTTTTACTACGCCAGATGTTGTTCCTGGGTGAGCGTATACCCATGACAAAGGCATCAAGAAAAACGATATAAAATAAAAATCACATTCTTTGCACTGATGTTCTCGTTTGCTGTTACATGTAATTTATAATCATCAGAGTGAAACACGAGACTGTTTCAGAAATATTTAAAAGTTCCTTGTAGCTCCTTTAACGGTTAAACGGTTAACCATGGACAATCCCCAGAAGCAGCCATGACACATTCTAGATTCTAAACTGGCCTGTGTTCTCCTGTGATGTATAAAGCATTAGTCAGGGAGGGGGTTAATAGCACCAATAATAAACCAGATAATAACCCGCGTATCTAACGAACTGAGGAGCTCATGAACAACTACAGAGCAGATCCATTCGCTCTGGATAAATGATGTTTACACTTCCAACCCATAGTCCAGCAGATATGTGAATGCATTGTGCTTTTGATGATACAAGCTAAAGCATGTCCTAAGGACGATGCTGGAAGGGCATGCTCTAACAAATGGTAAATGGTCTTGACTTATATAGTGCGTTTTAGCCAATTTTCTCAGCTTCAAAGGGCTTTACATATCTTACCACATTCACCCATTCACACACACACACACACACACACACCACACACGGCAGTATAGCTGCCATGCAAGGCCCTCTCTGAACCATCGGAACAGTTTAGGATTCAGTGTCTCTTTGCCCAGGGACACTTCGACATGTGGATCGAACCTCCGACTTGATTTGGTGGAATCCATGATGAAGGTTCAGTGAGTGAGTGAGTGAGTGATTGACTGTCTGTCTGTCTGTCTGTCTGTCTGTCTGTCTGTCTGTCTGTCTGTCTGTCTGTCTGTCTGTCTGTCTGTCTGTCTATCTATCCATCTGTATGTCTGTCTATCCATCTATCCATCCATTTGCCTATCCATCCGTCTATCCATCCATCTTACCTTCTCCCCTGTGCTGATGCTGCCACAGTGCAGAGAGTTGATGTCCTCTTTACACTGGTCCATGAATCCACAGATGAGTCTGAAGTCGCTGAAGACGATGGTGGCCATCTTGGTGATGTACTGGTTACACTGGTAGTCTGTGATGTTGCTACGGTGATCCACCAGACAGGAAACCAGGAAGCCTTTGCCCAACTCCTCCGCAGCACATTCTTTAATCTGGAACAAGACAATGGGAAACGGCATAACACAGTGTATTAATAAAAAAAAATACTAAAATAATAATAATAATAATAATAATAATAATAATAATAAATAATATATTTTTTTCTTTAATCTGAAATAAGAGAAAAAAGACAGCGACACCACACTGTTTATTTCATATATTATTATTCATATATATTATTCTATGTTTTCATTTTTTTTTTTAACCTTTATTTCTACAGGTAAATCCCATTGAGACCGAAGACTCTTTTTCAAGGGAGACCTGTTTTCCTTTCCCACGTTACCATTCACACACACATTCATACACCGATAGCAGCAGGCTAACTATCGACATTCACACGAGGCAAGGTGGGTGAAGTGTCTTGCCCAAGGACACAACAACCATGACACAGGTGGCAGGGCGGGGATCGAACCTCCAACCCTTTGATCAT